>VWZF01005177.1:1872311-2103411 GCA_013396755.1 Sclerurus mexicanus | reverse complement strand
GCGGAAAATAGAACCTGTTAATCTAAAAATTGTTCTACTTAGTTATGTAACTGTTTCTTAAAAATAGCTCTTGACTGCTGGAGAAAATAGATAGATACTGTGGAATACAAATTTCTCTTTTGTTCAGTTTGTGCTCTTGCACAGAGCACCCACATTGTATGCATAATATTTACTGTTTGGTGGTGGCCAGTTGCATGTAACTCACATGTACTCATACAGCAGCCTGTGAACATCTGTAGCAGAGTTCTCTGCCAGGTACTGTATATATATAGCAGTAATAATAGGATGAAAAAATCTGTATGCAGAGGGACACATCAAAAGAAAGCACTGAGAATGGGGTATCTGTGTGTGTGTGGCAGTTACTGCTGAGAAAGTTTAACTTTGAAAATGACTGTTCAGAGCATCCTTTATTCTGTTGTGTTTCTAGAAATCACTTATATTTGACTGTGGGTGTGTGATATCCTTGGGATAAGGAGACAAACTGCATAAATCAAAAGATCTCTGGTAGTCTGGTGAAACGAGTTCATTCTTTAAAGACGTGCTTCTAGCTCAACATGTTCTATTTTCTCATCTAAAGAGATTTTTATGTAATTTCGGTTAGCCTTTGTCTTTTGTAGATTAGTTTAGCAGATGGCCATTGCAGGCTTACACCAATGGCAGTCATAAATAACTTGTTTTCAGTGACTGATATGGAATAAAAATTTGCTCTTGGGCTTACCTGCTGTTTACTTTTGACTTTCTGCTCAGATACAATCTGTGAAATATTTTCTGCATCAGTTAAATACCCCATGGTATTGAATTTGTCTCATGTGCTTTTAATGAATTGTACTTCAGCATTTCTCTAGCATTGGCATCTGGAATGATTGAGTACAGTAAGGAAAAGCAGAAGAGAGTCTTGAGTAGTTGACTCTACTATAATTTATTTTTCTCTGCTGAATAATATTTTCCTGTAAAACAAGTTTCACTTCCTGCTTTTTGAACTGTATGCATGTTCACTAAATCTGTCTTTTTTGCACAGGACCATTTTGGTGTGACAGCATCCCACCTCTGTACAGTGTTACTTTTCTTTACAGTCCCATGTTATATCACCTGAATCTGGGTTTTATGCGAGCAAGCTAAATTGACCCAGATCTGGCTCAAGAGTAGGAAGTTACTAAATTTGTTTGAAGATATTTCTCTTCTGGAGTTGTGGATTCCCCATCTGAATATTATTAGCCTAGATATTGCTAGGTAAATTGTCACTTCATAGAAATACTAATAGATGGTACTCTCTTTTGTATCCTAAAATATCAGTTATGTTAAGATCCCTTAGGCAGGATGGCTATACTTGGTATGTATCTAATATGTTGGGGGCTTAGGGCTTTTCTATTTTCTCTCTGCATGTATATACATAATGAGTGTTAAGACCTCAGCTTTATCCTTGCAAATCCCAGGAGGTTTAATGTACCACTCAAAAACACATGTACCACTCACATGTTTCCCTTTTTTTTTTTTTTATCTTTTGTGGAGTTTGTATCTGTTTTCCCCCATTGTTGCACTGGCCTGGTACAGTCTCCCTGAAGTCAACTGTTGCAAAAGACATGATGTTATTAGAAGTTTTTGTTAAGCTTTATTTGTTGAAATACATGTGAAGTGTTTATTATTTGAGTCTTGTGATAATTGATACTGCCAATCAGCTAATTTAAAGGAACTTCTTTTATAAAAGCAGAATGTGGATCATTTTACCCAATGTCTTCTTGCACAAAAAAGTTCCCCAACCCACTATATATTTCAGGGAAATGTGCATTAATTTTTAATGAGGAGTGTTTTGGATGACAGGTCATTCTACCAAATATCTTTTAACTTCAGTTAGTATTGGGGACTTTGGCCTTAAATCTGACTTCTGTGGCACATGGGAGAAAATTAATACTTTCTACTGAACTTGTCTCCCATGTAGTCGTTTAGTGGTTTTTAAACTGATCATGTATGATCAAAAAAGGCTAATGTATTATCTCTTTTTTGTGCTTCATTTTGGCACTCGTTCTGGTTTGATCACCCATGTGCAGTTCTTTGCAAAGATGCTCAGATTGCCTCTTGTCATCTAACTTAAGTGATGTAATAAAGAATTTTGGCTCTTGGAATGGGGATGTGGAATGCAGAGACTGATTTATAGTGCTAAGGTGAGATCATATGAAGATGTGGTCCACTTTGTCATTTAGCTGCATGTCCTTGCTGCTGGAATCTAAGAACTTCACTAGTGAGGTTTTGTCAAGTCTGCCATCTCAGAAGGTATGGCGGGAACCTGATGTTGGTGTACAGGGGAGACCTCTCCGGCATGGGACAATGCTCTAAATAAATCAGAGTCGGTGTTGTCTGTGTCCTGATGAGAACTGATCAAAGAGCAGACTTCTGAAAGAGTATTTCAGTACCATAAATACTACTATTTAATACAGTCAGAGTAGTAAGTTCTACAGGGCATGTTCTTTGTCAATGCTGTGTTCTGGGGAAGTAGGTAGATCTAAGTGAAGCAAGGCAGCCTTTTATGTGGTAAGCAGAAAACAGGATGTGAATAATATGAAATTAGGGAGAAGTGAGTAATTTGCTTTATGAGTAAATACTTTTCATTTACGCACTAAGGAGGTACAATTCTCTCTTGTTCACTGACAGTCAGTTTCTGTGTTAAGCTTCATTAAACAAACTTTAGAACATACGTGTTTCCCACTCCCCCTTTTTTTGAATTATTTGCAAGTTCTTATACTGAGTAGGATTGTTGCTACCTTATCACCTCTCTGGCAAACAAAGGAGAAGGTGTGTTTGCCTGAAGGGTGTGGAAATGAATGACATGTCATAAATCGGCGTAAAAGTAAATTCAGAACTGTAGAGGAGAAGGATAATGAAGATGGATACCAAATGGCCAAGCCATAATGAATTAGATGGGATATGTTAGGCAAGTTTCTGTTCCAGTACGTTCATATGTATGTAGTGTTCCTGTTGTTGGTAAGGATGCCTGCAAAGCTGCTTGCCATTTACTGGAACTCAGTGTTACCTCTATATTTCTTTTCTTGTGTAAGTGTGTATGCTACCCTGGTACTTCTGTGTTGCAGCTTTTAGTCTTTCCAGCATGGTTTTCTGCTCTACTTATTAAAAATCCTTTAAATTCCTCTTGCAGTATTTTTTTATTTCTGTACATTGTAGGACGTCTGTGAGGCTGACCTACCATTTATTCCTTCTTCCGTCTGTCTACAATAGCTCTGCTCAAGGGTAGTAGCTTTACCAGTATTTCATCTGAAGGGAAGTCATAAAAGCAATAATTGCTTCAGTTTTTGAAAATTTTGCCTTAGCTGCAACCTTTTAAGTTTGCATTTTTATTATTCAGGGTTGTACTGTATGAATTCTTTGTCAATTATGTAGCATGTAAATTACTTCAGCTTTTAAAACCAGCAAGTTTTTAGGTACAAATTGTGTTTTTTTGGTGTGCAGCACAGTAGATTACAGAAAATCCTACACAATTAGTGTGAAACAAAGTAGAACTGACTTGGAGTTTGCTATCCACATCTTATGTAAAAGAGTTTTGATTGCTACTGGCAGTACACTAACTGGTGATGGTGAAGGCAGTGAGCTTGCTTCCTTTTTTCCAAATGACATTAATTGAACTTGCTTCTGAACACCACATGACCATTTCTGATGTGAAGACATAAATGTGACACAACCCCACAACCATCTCACTTCACTGGCACCAAGTGTTTAATGTTATTTTACATTATCATGGAATTAGTATTAAATTATGTTCTGCCTCTAGTAAGTTTTTTTGTTAGTTGTTCTTCTGTATTAGTTGCTGTTGAAACACAGAACTTTATAAAGAAATAATGTTAGGAATTATGTTTCATAAAGAACTTGTTAAATGTCTGAACAGTGCTCTGCTGTGTCTGTGGTGCTTCCTTTTCTGCTACAGCTTTCTGTGATGCATGTTTTGCTTAATTCCTTGGAAGAAGTTATTTGCAGAGATTGCCTTCATTCATTCACCTCACATTTTGACATAGTAAATTTGAAGTAATTATGAACAGGGCATGTGAAAAAATGGTGAAGATATTTAGACAGGACAAAAAAAAAACAAACAAAAAAAACCAGACAAAAAAACCCCCAAACAATCAAAGAAAAAAACAAACAAAAAAAGCCAACCAAAACAAACCAACCAAGCCCAAGCCGTTCCAGTGACTGCTGCTGCACCCTGGAAAGGCATGCTTTTGCTTCCAGAGGTCAGTCTCTTCAGGGCTTTTTCCTAGGACTGGCCTCCTGCCTGTCCGTTTTGAACTTTCTCATTTGGCTCATCTGATTATCTGCGCTGCATTAAGGCTGGTGCAGTTTGTGAGTATGTAGGTGGGAGGAACACATGTGTAGCATCAATACTGCTGTCATGTACATCATCCCATCATGAACCATTTTCAGCCAACTCCCAGGAGAGATAGGCACTTCTGTTGTTGAAAGGAACTGTTTTGGAGATTTCTGGGAAGCAGCCACATGTTTGCATGGTAGATTGAAGACTCATGGCCCCTTCAGTCCTATGTTGGATGCTGGAATTGCTTCTGGCTCGTTGCTGGGGTCCATGTAGTTAAGAGTTACAGAACAGTTTGCAGGAACTGACATCTTATAATGAATGTGAGAGCTTTTGTACACTAAACCACAGCCAGATTCAAGACCTTCAATTTGTATAATGGAGGCTTGACTTCCCCTATTTATCTTCTGCTCACTTATTAAGAATAGTTCAGTTTATTTTCGAGGATTGGGGTAAACTCTCTCAGTGTTTTGGAGCAGTGGGAAGGAAGGACAGGAAAGGTCAGCTGTTTTTCATACTGGTGTTTTTCTCCATGGTCAGGGCATTCTAATTATACTCTGGATAAAATATCAAATTTCAAAGTACTTCACACGAGGAAGGCTCTCTGTTTTCAGTGGCCTTAGATACACGTGCATCCCATAAACACGTATATCAAATGATTAGTATTAGGTGACTATATTAGCTGATTACTCTGCTGTCATTTGATAATATCTTATTGGGAGCGGTGAAGAATTTGTCCCATGCAGAAGTATATCTTGTAGATGGGAGTTCTCATAGTACTAGTTTCATTTTGCAGCTAAAGAAGTTGCTTAGGGTTACAGTGAACCTTTCGTGACTCGTGTGTTTGATTGGCTCTTGTGCGACATAAGGATTTTGGGTGGCTGAATGATGGTGGTATGCATCTGGCCTGAGAAGTGGCTTCAGAGATTTTTCTTTCAGTGATGTAAAAAGCATAGCACAAAAAAATGTAAAAGAGTATGAAGTGTTCATTAATTTTATATTGGAAGGTTTCTTTCTTCTCCCCCTACTTCAGAAGAAAGTGTCTGCTATGCTTTCTGTGATTATTTTTTTTTATTAGGACCAAAATTGATTCTGTTACGTTTTTTTCTCTGCCAGATATGCACTAATGAAACAGTTCAGAAGTGTAACACAAGATGGTAAGAAAGCCATATGAAATGTTCTTTATTTTTTTTATTCCATCTGCTGCTATTATGTGGTAGATATCTTGTAATGTGTTTTAAAAATAGCATTTTTTCAATTCTCTTATTTTTGTGGGGTTTGAAGTATTGGATCAGGTATTAAAATGTCATACCTATGAGAAAAGTGCTCTGGGGAATTTTATGTTGGGCCCCCAAAAAAGTTATTAGGATAATGGAAAACCAGAATTCATCATATAATCTTAATTCTGCTAAAAGAAAAATCAGAAGCATTTAGCTACTTTTTTTTCTCCTGTCTCTTTCAGTTTTCATTAATGAGAGCAGTCTTAAGCATTGAAAGACTCTAAAGACAGACAAACCATGTTTAAAAGCATTTGTAACCTTCAAATAAATACCAGCTCAATAATGTAAAACCCAAGTAATCCCAAGGAGAGCTTTCCGTTCTGAACTAGGTGTTTGCTTACCCCTGCCTGTATGGAAGGGAAGAACCTGTAGCTGGGATAAAGTAGTCTTTCACAGGGTTTGGCCAAATGGAGCTTATTCCTACGACTATAGAAAAAGTAATGTATTTTAAGTTTCATGATGCTTTCTGTGTTCTCTCCTCTTTTCAATGAAATTTATGAATTTCCTGCTTTTTGTGGAGTGAGATGTTTCAGAATGCAGACTGGCTCTCTTTCTAGCTGAGCCTGCAGGCAAGGCAGACGGAAGCAATATGTTTGAAGAAGAAGTGTGAATTTTCTCGTATGTTTCAGTGAGGGTTAATGGGAAGACTAATTAGGACAACTTGAAGCCAAAATTAGTGTTTCACTTTGAGACAAATTATTGGAGACATCCATCAGCTGTAGTTGGATATAAGCAGTATTCCAAGTTTAAGTCTGCTTGAAGAGTTTTGAATAGGAAGTGAGGAAAAGAAGATTAAATCTAACTCAAAATTAATTAATTTTTAATTTAATAAAGAATAGAAGAAGGAAAAATAAACATCTACCACATATTAATAACTCTGTAATCTAGTAAATGGAGATCATATGCTACTGATTATTATTGGGTTTAATTCTAGTTTGAAGACTGTGTGTAGATACCATTAAGTCAGTATTTTAGACTGAAAATACTATAATAAATACTACTATGTTTTTTTTAAATTATTTTAACTTTCACAGATACATACATACAGAATTTCTTCTCTTACCTTTCTCTTGCATTTGTGATGTTTCTACTCCTAGAAATCTGCATAGCCTAAAGCATAGGTCGTAACAGCTGCGGTTTTTTTGGATTCTCATGTAATCAATTTTCTTTGGATATAAAAAAGCCTGGGACTGCTGCCTTTGCTGGATTCTGTGCTGTGTCAGATTCAGCTTCTGGGTAAGGCACAATACAAAGGTTAGTTTTCTTGAGTGTTACAAAGGCAGCAGCCTTTAGCTGAGCAGTGGGTATAAGAAGAGACACGTTTCTTTCTACTGTGCATTTCCATCCCTACTTTCCCTGGTAGAGTAGGAGAAGAGCAGGAGTCTCTTCCTACTCTCCTGCTGCACGTTTCCAAAAGCAGGACTCTAACCCTGTGCTTTCCATTTTATAATACATATGTATGAGACTCCAGCTCCATCAGGTCATATACCTCTTTTCACCTTCTTGTTGCTGCTCTCCACGTCCTCAGATAGAGAGGGCCGTGTGCCTTTGTTTCTGTTGCAGAGCAGGACTGGAAGCTGCAGCCCTTGCTAGGCAGCGTGGTGAGATGTACCCAGATTGTAGTGGCCTTTTATGGAAGCGTCTAATGAGCTATGAGAGAAGACAGGCAGGCAGAACTGAGAGAAGCTGATACTGGCAAATAGTTTACAATAGTTTACATGTAGTGGGCATATCACAATTTTGGAAACTAATTGTGTTGCAGTATCACTGTCTTCACTGTCACAATATCTGTGGGCACTGATGTGTTTGGTTAGAATGCAGTGATTCCTTCTACTTGAGAAGGGTTGTGTGGCCTTCTGTCTTCCTCTTTAGCATGCCCCAGTATCCAGACAGAGAATAGCCAAGAAAAATATTTCTCTCTGCCGTATAGAATTTTTATGGAAGAAGGGAGGAGGGAAGGTCTTTTATCTTGCATGTAAAAAATGTTACCCGTCATAAATTAGCAGCATGATTAATCTGGTAACAAGCTGGTAGTATTCTACTCTCCATTTAACTTTATCATAGAATCATAGAATTTCCTGAGTTGGAAGAAACCCACAAGGATCATTGAAGTCCAACCCCTGGCCCTGTACAGGACAACTCCTGTGTGTATTCTCTGGGCGTCATCAGCACCCTGTGAATAGCTCTTAACCTGTTGGTCCACTTCATTCAGCTTGGACAGTTTTGTCAAGTCTTGAAGAGAGCAATGTTTTGTAACTACTGTGAAAGTAGGTGGCTGGGTAGAGGGAAGAAACAGTGTGATGTGAGCTTATGCTTTGAAATGGGAGGGTACATGGGGGTGCAGTGACTCATTAGGAGGCAGGAGGGTTTCAGCAAGATTTTCTGCCTTCTTAGGAGCTCTGGCATTAACTATGTAATAAACAGGTACCTATCAAGGAACTGTTTATTGTTTTGTGGGCTGTAATTAATTTTTGTCATGAAGATTGTGACTATAAAACAGTATTATTTTGTGTTGTGCTGCAAGGAGTGAGGCAGTCTGGTCCCAAATAGAGAGGAGTATTCAAGTTGGGGTTAAGGATACCTTTACTTGAATACAAAGGAAAAGGAGTGCTACCATTTTTAAAAGGTGTTGAAAAGCTCTTATTTTTCCTAGCTGTGGTGTGGTATATTGAGTCAAATATATGCTTTGAAAGTGTGCTCAATTAATAATGTGTTCTGGGTTTCAGCAAATCACATTGACCTAGTGGTATGCCAGTTGTACTTGTTTAACAATTTATTTTTTTTTAAATTGCCCTGCCGTGAATTTTTGTACCAGCTGACAAATCTCAATGAAGTAGGTTCTCTCTAGGTTAGGATGAGAGAAACAAGAAGAGTGTATCTGTCTTGCTTTTGGCAAAAAGGGACACCAAAAGAATCATTTAATTAGAGCAGTTTCATTCTGTCTGCTGTGAACCTAATAAGCAATTGCTAAGGTGCAGCCATGTGACTTGGCGGGAGCTGATCCTCTAATGGGAGGATTAGGTGTTTATTTTTGTTGTCCACAGACTGGTGCTAAGCACATGTTACTGGTGTGTGAGACACCTCAGCCAGCCCCCAGTAACCTCTCCTTTGCCTTTCTCATCTTTGTTCTTCTGTCCTCTCCTGAATAACACCTCACTGATTTCTCTGGTCTTGATACTTTGGCTTGGGAAAGAAGAGGGACAACGGACGAGGAAGCAGTCTTGAGGCTCTGGAATTGTGATACCTCTACCATTTGTGGAATAGAACCTACTTTGTATTATCTGGGTGGGGGAGAAATACAGCCTGGCCCCTTAAAGCTGGGGAATGAACAATGCTTTCTTTGGCTCACAGCTTGAGAAGTCTCTCTGGATCTGCTGTTGCCACTGCTTAGGGCACTTTTCTTCTTGTAAAGATGGCGACTGAGCAAAATAAATCTGAACAACTCCCAATTTAATTGATTTCCATTCTTGTAATCTTGGATGGTTTAGAAGGGCCTATTTTGTCAAAAAACCTCTTTCCTTCTATTTTTACATTTCACCTTGAATGTGAGGATTTGTCTTCTGTGCACTGGTATTAGTGAATTCTGTACTGTACTTATTTACATGATAAATCTCTCTTCACAGATCATTCAACTTCAAGTGGTACATCCTCGTTTAAGCCCAGCCGATCACTGGTTTCTATTCCCACTGCCCATGTGATGCTGTCTAATGCCAGCTCTTCACTTTCCAAACACAGGGAAGCTTTCAAGTCTGATGGCTCAAAATGGAGTACAAGCTTTGTACGGTCAGGAGGCGGCAGAAATCAGGGTTCCCTGGACAATTCTCTTGACATGAAAGATTCAAGGCCTGTAAGAAAATGGTCTTCCTTGTCTAAACTCAGCTCACCAAATACCTTCAGCCAAGATGGTAGTAGTCATTCAGTGGAATACAGAGCTGGTACAGACAAAGCCGTGTCACCACAGTTAAGGACAAATGGGCCAAGTTGTTTGCATGACAGCATGGAGTTGCTCAAAATTGAGGACAAAGAAATGGGGAAAAAACGATCTCTACTGGACTGCAAATATAAATTTGAAACGTGCAGCAAAGACGATTTTGTTTCAGATTCCCCAAGTAGGAGACATGCCTTAGACTTGACCTACAGTGCCTTACCTGAAAGCAAACCTACAGCAGCCAGTTGTGAAGCTTTCGGGCAGAGATATGCGACCCTGGGACAGCAGGCTGTGAGTGGAGCTCCCATACAGCCAGCGGTGAGGACTCAAATGTGGCTTAAGGAACAGCTACGTGCAAATCCCCTGGACTGCAGGCCTGCTGAGGAGCCCTACGGTGTAGCTGCATGGCATGTGCAGCAGCCTGAAGATTTTAGAATAGGAGGTGAACAGCCTGTGCAGGTAAGGCTAAAGCTTGGTGTTTGCTGCCATCATGTGGCATCATGTGTTATACCTGAAGAATAACAGGAATGAAACTGGAAGGGGAACAGGTCCTCTTAAACAGATAATGATGTTTTTAAGCTTTGATTGGGGATGTTTCTCAATATTACCTGCAAACAGTTTTGTGTTGTTTGGGATTTGTGTTGTTTGATGGGGGTTTTTTCTGCTGTCTGCTTACAGTTTACTCTGATTCATTGAACCTGTCTGCATGGGGCTAGCTTTTCTTTACAGGAAGCTGGGCACAGGTTCATCAAATAACCTTTTCAGTAGTTTCAGAGAGAGTCTTTGATCACAGTGTAGTGAGGGAAATGTGAATGTATTTTGATCTGAATGGGCTTAGAAAGAGGCTGCATTTATGCATTCAGCAAATTGAGGATGACTCCTGTGTACTGCAAGGATGAATGAATATTCCATATCACTGCCTAGCACTTAAAAACTGAATTCAGTTTGATATTACTGCTTATCTTTTAACTAATTAAAATGAACTAGTAGTAGTCAATGAATCTTGTTTATTTAAATAATAGGTGGGTTTTGTGTGGCATACTTAAAATACTTTCATATAGAGAACATCAAGCACATAGTTTTGAGACAGGTAACCCTTTTTAGCATGACAATTCAGTTTTTGTTTTCAGCTCTTCCCCTCTTGGGAAATACAGTTAGTGAAGGAAGGCAGTATTTAAAATCTGCGTGTCCATGTTTACCTGTGTAGGTAAACTTGGCTTCACTTGCTAAAAAATCCCAAGGAAAATACAATGTGTAAATTTGTCTGAAAGGCATCTTAAGGTTAGACTAGGTATTATCTGAGCAGATATGTTTGTGCAAATGACCTGTTTTCTCCAGCCTGAAGTACATAAAGTAATTTACAGATTTGTGCTCAAATGTTGTTGTTTCTTCTGGTGTTTATGGAAGGAAAGACTGACAGGTCAAGAGCTTCTTGTTCTAGTTTCACTCTTAATGGTGATCTGGTTTTGTTTTTTGGTGGTGTGGTTGGTTTTTATTGTGTTGGGGGTTTTGAGGGGTAGCCACCCTTTACCTTTTTTACTACACAAACACTCATCTTTCTCTTAAGTTTTTTTGAAGATTTTGATGTTGAGAAATTCCCCAGGTAGAGAGCAGAGGCAGATGAGCTCCTGTCAGAGCCAAAATGACAGAAACTGGGTCACTGCTGAGGCTGGGTCTGGGGCACTGCTGGCTGTGCTCTTGGCAGCTGGCAGCTGCTGGTGGCATCGAGGAGCACACAGAGGGTTTGGGAAGTGACAGCAGGGTGCCATGAAGGAGCTTGGTCTGTCTGTTTATTTGAGTCTTCCCAAACACCTGATACACATGTAGCTGGCTGTAGCCATGAGGCGTGCTGTTTGTGAGCAGATTACTGTGCCTAGTGGTCCTCCTCTTGGATTTAAATATATAGAATCTTAGAATGTCAGGGGTTGGAAGGGACCTTAAAGGTCATCTCATTCCAACATCCCCTGCCGTGAGCAGGGACACCTCCCAGTAGACCAGGTCACTCAAAGCCTTACCCAACCTGACCTTCAACACTGCCAGGACTGGGGCAACCACAGCCTGGCTGAGCGAGCTGTTCCTATGTCTCAACACCTCACAGTAAAGAATTTCTTCTGAATATCCAGCCTAAATTTCCCCTCTTCCAATTTGTACCCATTGCTCCTGTCAGTGCCCCTATCACTACAGTTCCTGACAAAAGGTCACTCTTCAGCTTTCCTGTAGGCCCCTCTCAGATACTGGAAGGTTGCCCTGAGGTCTCCACGCAATCTTCTCTTCTCCGGGCTGAACAGCCCAAATTTCTCAGCCTATCTTTGTAGGGGAGGTGCTCCAGGCCTCTTACCAGCTCTGTCGCTTCCTCTAAACTTGATCCAACAGTTCCATGTCCTTCTTATGCTGGGGACACCAGAACTGTATGCAGTACTCCAGGTGGTGTCTCACGAGAGCAGAGATAAAATCTTTATTTACTTCTTTACTTCATCTAGGTATGTGTCTCTTCATTATCTTCTATGTACCTTTTATGCAACACTTTGTTCAGGATGGGTGTTTTAGAAACTTGCTTTTGTTTAGGCCAAAACAACTCCCAGCTTTTGTCTTTCATGTCTCACAATTGCTTTCTCACTCTGAGTGTGATTAAATACGATATGAAGACAAAGTTCAGTGTTTGAAACAGATGAAACTCTGTATATGTTATTAGAGTTAGTTAAAAACTTTCATCCGTGCAGGCATTGCTGCTAAGCTGTGTTTGGATGACAGAGCCAGCCAGGAGAACACATTATTTATCTCTTTGGCTTGGATTCCTAGAGCAGTGCTGCACCTTTCCAGATTTTTGAGATTGAAAGATTATAGAATGAAATTTTACCTAAAACTGGCATTTTTTTTCCCTTGCACCTGTTATTTTTACATCTCTGTGGAGAAGGTTCCTGATGGCCTTAGCCAGCACTTGCATTGGTATGATTTGAAGTCAAGTTGATGTGCCTTGAAATGTGATCTGGTTTATTTCCTCAAGTGAGATCTATTTGTGAAATAGGACCCAGAGGAACAGAAAGTTAAAGCATGTACAAGAGCAATGAGCCTTTGGGCTCTTAGGAGCAATCCCCTGCTGGCCCGCCCTGACTGCCCTGTCTTCTGCAGAGGTTACAGCTGTAAGTAGGAGGGATGTCACAAAAGATGAATAAAGGAGAATGGTTCTTCCTGTCTTGACACCTGTTTTGAAAGAAGCCTCAGCATAATTGTGCTATGTGCACTGTGTGCATCTGGGAACTGATATTTTATTATTTCTGAGAAACCAAGAAAACTACAGTCCTAAGTTCTGTATATCTAAGAGAAAGAGAGTAGAAAGCGTAAGATTTTGATAGAGGAAGGTGATGATTTATAAAAGGAGAAAAAGCCATACCTCTAGAGAAACTTTTTGTTTTTCTTCTTAGGGGGTATTGCTTTTGCTGTTTTGTTTTTATTACATACATAGGCTGGTGTAAATATAGTGATTTTTACAGGACTGAAAAAATTTGCAGTTTATCATTTTTTTCACTTTAAAACTACTATTGCCATGAACAGATAAGAATGAACTTTGCTTTCAACTGTCAAGTCTAGAGCAGCTTTGTGTATCTCTGAGATAGGCTGATAGCTGCTCTCTGTAAACTCCCCTTCTATCACTAATGAAGTGAGAATAGACAACAAAAATTTTCTGAGTTGATTTTGAGGGCTCATGGTCCAGGAACAGCTGTTGGACTTAATACAATAAGCCTCCAAATAAATTTTTATACACTCACAGGTTAGTGTAGACAGGTTATCATGGAAAACTCTGAATTAAAGTTAATTTTATAAATTCAGTCAAGCTTTGCATTTGCTTACTGTAAAGGCAAATGTAAAGTATAATATAACAGCCCTCCAAAGCTGTTCCAAGGTTAATTACTTCCAAGTTTGAGATTGTCTGCTTCCTTAATTGTCTGAAGTTGACTAAACTCAGTGTTTTTTCTTACACTTTGCTCCCTAAATTAAAGAGCCTATAACGTGGCTTTTGCATTTCAATTATAAAATGCAGATTTTAAAATTAAATTTCCTGTGCATTTGTCTAGCATTGTAAGGGAAGTTCAGAGTGTTGGGTAGAAGACCCACAACTACACTGAGATTCTCTGCCAAGGCATGGTCAGGTTTGCAACTGCAGAAAAGGTGCTGTGGATCAACAAAAAGCCTCTTCAGAGAAGGTGTATTGATGAGTTGTGGGTGTGAGTGATGTTTGTACATTTCAGAAATAAATCTTCAGGGAGGATTTGGTCTTGAGTTATTGCATAACATCGTGGAGTTGCATGTGAAAATTCATTTCTCTAGCTAATGTGAGTTATTTAACAAGTGCTTTTTGAAGATAAACATTCTTCTATGCATTTCCAAGGAACAGATTTTAACAGTTCTTCAGTTTATGAAGTTCAGTTCGTGCACTGAAGCACAGAAACAGTGCTTCAATGAAAGCACTTTCCATGCAGAATTTATATTTCACCATACACTTAATTGTTTTCAAGGGACAGCTGATTTTTTTCAGTAAGAAAATGTGTGATAAGACCTGTGCTAAGGGAAAAAAGGCATGTAATATACAACAGCGGTTCCTATTTACTGAACTAGGTCATACAGATCTAGATAGAAAGGCTCTGTATTTTCATGTAAAGGCATTTCTTAAAGTTTGATTCTATTATATAGCCTATTATGAGTCCATCTAGGTACCTGCTGTGCATCAGTCTAGAAATTAGGTTTAGAATGAAAATATACCTTTAAAATTGTTGGAGATAATATAGTGTGAAGGAAAGTTTCAGAAGGTTGCATATCTCCTTATTTGTACAGTGTTGCAGGTATCACAGGAAAAATATCTTTTTTTCAGGTGTTTTCAGGAACATTTGTATTTCTTGATGGTGTGCTAATTTGTGTCAGAATATAGCAGAGATAATAGATGGAAATTGCTTAAGTGCATCTTTTCCCTTTAGTGTACCAGGTTTAGTGTCTTTTTTGTTTTTTTTTTTTAATGAGTAAAACACTGGATTGATCACACCATGCATGTAAAAGTTACGGGAAATTAAATTTCAATGGATTGAGAAATTTAGAGATAACTTTTATTGCAGAACAGAGAAGGAAGAAAGTAAACTGCATGCATACCTAAACATTGGTAAACAAAACTGTAATTAAAAGTTACAACATTCTTCAAGTAACGTTGTTGCCATATAAAACTTTATTCTTAAATGTCAACTCAAAGCTACTGTTTTGTTTTGTTTTTTTACAATCCTGGCAGATCAGAGAACTAAAAATTGTTAATATCAGCATTTTTCCTGTATCATATTTTGATGAAACCATACTTTTCAGGAATTAACATGAGGAATCACCACCTTCAGTTAGCACAGTGAACTCCTTCACTGGGAGCCCTAATTAAGCTTTTATGGTCTGTTCCATTTGCTGTGAAGTTGGTAGCCCAGCAAATGGGACTCCATTCATTATAGTTCATATGAGGGTTCAGTCTGGAGTAAGCGCTAGCAGACAGTGGGAAACCAAACTTGGACAGTGCTTGATTGCAAAAAAGAGACTTGGCATTGGTAAGTTGATAACTTCAACAACTTTATATGTCATCTGAGTAAAATGCATGTTGCAGTTTCAGCAGTGTATTTCAGCATTCATTGAGGATTTTGTAATGTTCATTGCTGGCTGAGAGGAGGCTACTGGGATTGTTTCTTGGGGTTGTTTCTCCATGCTCTAATGGCAGAGTTTCTTACAAACTTCCTTTGCGTGTAATTTTGGATCTGGAAATACATGATGGTGGCACTAGACTCATCTTTCTCCTATTATTAAAAAGGAGTATGTGATTTTATTTTTTGTGAAGGCCAACCGCTGTCACAGCAGCTTTCCTAAGATAAGGAGACCTGAATAATACAGAAGGTCATACAGACAATAAGCTTTGTATAGTCTCAAGCAGCATATCAGCAAATAACCCCTTTGTTGGGAAAACTGGTTTTATTCTGCTTTCAACTAGAGCGGGCTTCCTGTTTGTTTCTGTGGTTTTGGTGTGCTTTGAACCATCTATGTCAAACATGAGCAAAAAGTCCTAAACAATAACAACTACATAACCATTATCACATATATGCCTTGTACAGGGTTTCTGGTTTTTGGTTTTTTTTTAAAGCAGAAAGTTTCAAGATTATCAAAATAAATTATAAAGTGCTTACAATGATGTGGCTAAGCAGAGTTTTCTGCTTTAAATGCAAACGTGGGAATTCATACTATCATGGCTATCAACATTAAAAACTGTGGATATGTAGTTTGCAGAAGCTATTTCAAATGTTTATTGCATGTATTTTAGAGCAGGTGAGAGAAAAAGCTTTCATTTTAACTAACTGTGCTGCTGTAGCTAATCATGCTGGTTTGGCTGGAGCAGAGTTAATTTTCTTCATAGTAGCTGGTGTGAACTATGTTTTGAACTTTTACTACACCATAGTCCTATGCTAGCTACTATACTAGGAAGAAGATCAACTTTATTCCAGCCCAAACCAGCACACTAATGCTGCCTCAGCTTTGGAGCAGGTAACATAGAGTGGAACATGGATACCTGTTAGTGGTAGGACTTACATAAACTTTCTGGTTTGCTGGGCATACTGCCTTTTCCTGTTTAAAGTCTATTCATAGTTTAGATTGGTCTCTTCCAGATAACTGAACCGCCCCACAACAACAGTAATTTTATGAAAATCCTGGGTGTCAACATGAATAGATTAGGTCTGTAATATACTCGACACTCAGCAGTGTATGGGCTGTTGAGTCAGGGATGTGCTGTTGGCAATAGAAAGCTGGAAGCTTGTGCCTCCCCCACCCCAGGAGCAACATCTGCCTCTTTTGTGTGTGCGCAAAAAGCCTGTTAGTATGCATATCTACGATACTGAGTTGATGATACAATGTATATGTGTTGTGTATGTGTGTATATGTGCACACTGTACCCATGTTTTGCTGGGGAAGTGAGATGCTAAGAGGAAGTTGTTTGGCCCCAGTGTAATGTATGAAAATCTACTTCAGGTCACCTCCTTTGCCAGCATGTCTCAGGTGTGTAGAGCTGCCTTTGGGGCAAATAATAAGAGAAGTGTGCTCTTTTTGATCACTGTCCTTCCCAAAGACCTGTGGTGAAAGTACAGCATCCTGTAAAGGGCCACAGAGGAAGATCCTGTAAGTTTATATTACATGCTCAGAAATGAGGACAAGCTATGGACTGAATGATTGCCCTGGCAAGTAACAAGTGGTCTGTCAAATACGGCTGGAGGGCTCCTGCACTGCTCACTTGACCTGTGCCTAAGTGGTAAATCCAGATTACTGAGACTGTAACATACTTCTTGGGTTTGTGCAGATGCACCTACTGCTTGTGGATATGCCAGTGTTAAGGGTTTTCTAGGCAGAACTGTGATAACCCTGGTTAATGACTGATTGCTTTTCAGTTGTTCTGACAGCTGCTTCTTTTGATACTGCTAGATAACACTAAGACTTCTGGCTTTTAAGGTGTTGCAGTGAAGTATAGGTGGTGAAAAAAGGTGTAACTAATAATAATGTTTTCACATTTAACCTTCTCTTATCCCCATCTTGGCTACTGCACGCTGCCTTTCATGAATATCATTGTTTCCCTCTGCAGCATCTGTGCTTTTCTCTCTGCAGGTAATTTGATGTGTGCTGTCAACTCAGTGTTGGCATTTTGTTTTGCCTTCCTGCTGTATCCACATCATTTCCCATGAAGTACATGTTCTACAGAAATCCCATTTTAAAAATTTGATTTCCACTGTCCCCTTTTTTCAGAAATGATGTTCTTTGACGGCTGCAGATAATTTGTAGATCTTTAAATACCAATCAGATGCTATAGTGTGAAACTACAGTAGCTGCTGATGCATAGTTGAATTTCTTCAGGTACTCAGCAAAGCTCTAGATCCTTTTTTCACTCAGTGGCAGGTACATACTTGTGCACAGCTTTTAGAATTGCTTTCTGATAATTTTGGTGTGGGAACACATTCTCTGTCAGATATTTCAGCCTCTGCAGTCTTTGCGTATTTATATTCAGATAGTTTAAGTGTCTACATTATCATAGCAAAACCCTCAAATCAAGATCTGAGAAGGAAGCAGAGCCTCACAAAGTTTCACAGCAGCTTCACAAGGATAAATGCGAGCACTAGAACCAAGACAATGAGTAGAAAATTGAGTAGCAGGTTGAGACCTCTGTTGTTGGCAAGATCCATAATGTGCATCAGTCTGCCCTCTTGTGCTTGCAGCAGCCTCTTAATTGTAGCTTTGGGTTGTTCCTTCAGTGCTAAGCCATGTAGATTCACATGAACTTCATTGGGTCCATAGCTGTTTACTTGCTTGTAGTTTCTGCCACTTAAGAAAAAAAATTTGTTTACAATAACTAAGGTTGTGTTGTTTTCTTTTTCTGGAAAAGGGTTCTGGATGCTCCTTCGGACCTTTTTTCACCAATACCTTAAAAAGAAATTTAAAAAAAAAAAAAGTTAGCCTTCATTTTACTGCTGAGAAATTTCTGAAGAACTCATTAATGGAGAAAGGACTTGAATTTTATTACACAGTTTGGCTCTTCAGTGGCTTTTTTAAATGTGTGGTACTTTTCAGGCCCATTTAATTTTCAAAAGAATGGTTGTTCTCAAGACTTACTGTTTCAACAATAGACTGTTGAAAATTTACTTCTGAAATATCTCTGTGAGTGCAAACCAAGGGAAACTTTCTTATCTGGGCAAAATGTACTTCTATTGAGTATTTCCTACCCTTCTACAGTTTGGCATTTTGCAGTGCAGTAGGTTGTGTTTTGCCAGCAGTGTGCTATTAAAGATTCATTGCAGCTTTGCAAATGCCTTATTAAGAATGTAGATTGGGCTGGCAGAGGATGTGTCCTTGGTGCTTTTAATAGCACATATGCAATAGCTTACTTTAAGGTAGTATTAATAACTTAGCAGTTGTGTTTTATGTATAGAAATATATATACATAAATGAAAGGAACATACAAACCTACTAAGCCCTAACAGTGAAAGCAGTTGCCGAAACTTCCTTTTAATAATCAGCCATGTTTTTACAGATGGTCACAAGAGGGCAGTGTTTCATAATTTTATATTTTATACAAAGATGTAACTTCTGACATGCTTTTACCTTAAAAAAAATAAGCTTATAAATCAATCAGTAAGATATTACAATAAATCTGGGGCCTGTTTTAAATAATTTAAATTATCACAGTTCTTACTGAGATGAGCATCAGTTTTTAAAGGAATCCTTATAAATATGTTCTGAGGGGTTTTTTCTCCCAGTTTTTATCATGGAGGTCAAAGCCAAAAGGACTGCATTTGTTGTTAAATAAAAGATATCTACGGATCTAGTGGGATTTCACAAATATTTTGCAATTGTATTCTGCCAGGCACTATTTATAGATAGTCATACAAATAACAGGTATCTGATCTGTAAGCTATAGTATATTAATACACTTCCAGATATAAACAAGAACACTCTAAATGAATGTGTTCAATTACTCTTCTCTAATTTTTGCAGAGGGGATATAGGTAAAGTATGTTTCAGTATAAGTGTGTGCATCTGATATGGTTATTGTTCTGTGTGTATCACAGAATGGGTAAAGTTGGAAGTGACCACAGTGGGTCATCTGGTCCAACCTCCGTGCTCAAGTAGAGTCATCCTAGAGCACATGGCACAGGATTGCATCCAGATGGTTTTTGAATATCTCCAGTGAGGGAGACTTCACAACCTCTCTGGGCAATTTCTCCCAGTGCCCAGTCACCTGCACAGTAAAGGAGTTCTTCCTCTTAATCAGGTGCATCAATTCCTGTGCATCAGTTTCTGCCCATTGCCTCTTTCTGGACACCACTGCGAAGAGCCTGGTCCATCCTTTTGACACTCTCCCTTCAGATACTTATTGATGAGGTCCCCTTCCAGTCATCTCTTCTCAAGACTGAACAGGCCCAGCTCCCTCAGCCTTTCCACGTAAGAGAAATATTCCAGTCCCTTGGTCATCTTTGTAGCTCTTCGCTGGACCTGCTCCAGGAGCTCCATGTCTCATGTCTCTCTTGTCCTGAGGAGCCCACATTGCTCCAGATGTAGACGGCTGAGTAGGGCTGAATAGAGGGGCAGGATCACCTCCCTTGACCTGCCAGCCATGCTCTTCCTAATTTACCTCAGGATACCACTGGCCTAGTGGTACCATTGGCTGTTGGTGTAGTTGTAGCAAAAGTTACATAAAAATTCTTTGTGCTGGGCAGTGGCAAACATTTTGTGCATGTTGTGTGAAAAATGTTGGTTAAGTCTGTTTTACACTTATCTTTCCACTGAGTGGTTCAGTTCTGCTAGGATGGGCAGTTATTGCTGAATCAATGCAGAACAGTTAATGAAGAAACCCAAGTACCTTCTTCCTTCTAAAGTTCCTTACTGACCAGTTTTGATCAGAGCAAAATTGCAGTTTTTAAATGGGTCATGTTTTGACGTGGAGAATATTGAGAAGTTATATTAATTTTTGCTGAGGAGCTGGCTGAGGAAACACATCTTTAAAACGAGAATATTTTTGTTCCTGATTCAGCTCCTTCCCAGTATAAAATTGCCATGAAAGTTTGTAATTTTTTTTTTTTTTTTTGGTGGAAGAGTAATTCCAGATTGTTGCCTTTCAGCTGTCTTTATTCACTATCAATTTATAAGATGAAGCTAGGAAAAAGATTTAGGCTTTGGGTGGAGTGGAACAAAGAACTGAAAACTTAATCCAAGCTACATGCTATGTTTGCAATTTTTATTACAGCTCATAAAAGTAGTGAACTTTCTGATTACACTTTGATAAAATTCGTTAGGATTACTTACAAGCAGTAGATACTAAATGTGAATTAGGTATGTGTAAGTGATCTTGACATCGCAAAACAGTCAAGATTACGCTTGAAAACCAAAGCAGAATAAATAGAGGTGTAGAGAATTAAAAAGTTGTGCTATGACTAGCTCTTCTTCACATAGCTTTAATAAGTAAATGATAGAATTGATATTTTCTAAACAGAACCTCACGCATTTTATGCATTAATATATTTTCAAGCAGTCATTTGAATAATAAAAATACAATAGATGTTATTTTAAAAACCTCATAAAAGTCTACAAGAATACTGTACTATGTACAAAAGGTTTTATTTTTTTAATATGTGAGTTCAGTTGACATTTGGTGATAAAGAGGATGGTAGCAGATTTTCTGATCAGCAGAATCCTAAGACAGAAATGAACCAGAAGAAAGGGAAGAGGGATTAAAAGGGAAAATACCCTTACTAGAATCTCATGCGTTTGTGAGAGTGGTCAGAATGCTTGAAATGGAAATTGAGATTTACATTGACGATTCAGATCAGTAATTCTCATATGCTACCTTGCAAGTGTGCAGGTGTTTTGCCAGTCTCACCAGTCCTTGCCCTAGCCCTCATACAGTAGCTATCTTAATTTCCTCTAGTGATTAGCCTTATTTTAAAGGTCTGGTCTCAGCGTATCTGTTCACCAGATAGGAAGTGCATCACCACTGGATTTGCTTGCATTCCAGTACATACAGAGTTTTTTCAAAGATTTCTTCCCTTCCTGCTCAGCTGTTCATTGTCTACCTCTACTTATGAAATATTAAGTCTTAAAGGCAGAATACAAGATTAACTCATGTTGATTTTCTTTATGCATCAGTAGGATTGCTAACATAGAGTGGTATAGAAAGATATGTCTTTAAAAAATGGATGTCTCTCTGACCTCCGTTGATTCTTGAGCTTTCTTCAAATTGGAAAACTATCAATTTTCTAGGAACCTAGCTTAATACCAGCAACATGTAGTAGAGTTGGAAGTCTTCTGCTCAGTCTCGTTACTCAAAATTGCTGGAGTAGAAATATCATCTTTTATGTGTACAGCCCCTGGGTTTACATGTTGAAAAGATATTTCTGCAATGCTTTTCCCTCCTGTGCATAATCGTTTATAATTTATTTTTTTAATCTATCATTTATTTGAGGAAAATACATGCATGTTCTCTAGCAGGTATTTGCAGTTGAAGGTGGGGGTGTTACTTATATTTGTATGATACATTTCAATCACAGCAATAATGGTGACCTAAAGTTTTCTCTTTACCACATCAGATAAAAGCCACCTTTTGTTACATTGGCAAGTTCCAAGTTTTTTGTAGTTTTAATCTAAAGGAATTATTACATAAATTAGGGAAGGCCATAATTAAGTTGTCTGAAGTCAAATACTAAGTATTCTGAGAATTGTTTCCAAGTTGTGCCAGTTGTCCTGTCAGTTAAATGACTATAGAAGACAAAAATTTTGATGTCAGTGTGGTAGTATCAATTTTTTTCTGCAAAACATTGTGAAAAACCTTTTCAGGTGTCACATATATAAGATCCCTTAAATAGGGAGAAAAGCATATGAAACAGTTTTTATTTCTGGGTTAGAAGAGATTTTTCATTTTTTCTCATATTTCCTGAGGCAATTTTAGTGCCTTCAGTTGATAATGCAGGGATGCAGCACCTTAAACTAAAAAGAGCAGAAATTTTCCTAAGATGCATTGAGGGCTGTGTACATCAGTTCTTCCTTGGGCAGATGTGGTCCAAATTTGGAACCCCTCAAAATGCACAAGGATTTTCAGAGAAACCTAAAGGTTTAGAGGCCTCCCCCCCCCCAAAAAAAAAAAAAGTGATGTTGCTGTTTATCTAACTAAAAGATTGAGAAACTTATCAACTGATGGCTGTTACTGATGTGCACAGATAAACTGATTTGGCAGTACCTTATCCCATTTAGTAAAGACACCTCTTGACTGAGACCAACAGATTGGGTTGTGCACAGCTTTGTAACTACAGGCTCTAAACACTGTTCTGCACAGAGGATGTGTTTTTAATAGATGTAGCAGGTAGTAAGATAACAGGGCACACTGGTTGGCACACACTCTAGTCTGAGTGCTAGCCCCTGTCGCATAAGGATCCTTGCATTGGGAGTTGCAGGTGTACGTCTTCTTCCTGGGATGATTTTCCTAGAAGACAGTGGAGAGAAGTGCTGGAACTTCAGAGAAGCATCACAATGATACAGATCAGCAAGAGGCAAATTAATATCAGGCAGAAATTCACAAAGAGCTCTTGGAGCCTTTGGCGTGCTTGTGGGTTGACCTCAATAGTTGAGGCTCTCCTCAGAGCAGAGCGGGTTATGTGTTGCACCTTCTCCATGGCAACAAGAAAGCAGAGGGCACAAATCAGAGGTTTTAGGAGGGCAGGAAAGAAGAACAGTTGTCAGGAGCAGTGCAAAGTGCCTAATATCTTCTGGTTTTGTGTTAGACAGCCTTTGTGGAGCTGGAAAAGCAGGAAAGCGAAGAGTTAAAAATACAGAAGTGTTTTGAAGAGTGCAAATGAAAATTATTTTCAAGTTCTAAAAAGTCTGAAATATATTGCTTTTGCAGTGTTTTTAATTTAAAACAGGGTTTTGAAAATATGTTTTTCAAGTTTAGATTTTTGCTGTATTGTGCTTCTCCTTCTGAAGGCTACTGAACCCCTGCTTCTTAGCCGTGGGGAGGAACTGTAATATGGAAATTGTGGGTATGTGAGTTTTGCCCAGATTATTGCTTTAGATTCTAAGCTCTCATCTTTCACACTCTGTGAAAAGGCTGTGGCTCATTGCCCTCCCATCCACACCCTGCTGCTTTATTTGTTCAAGCACATGTGAAAGCTTGATAAGACTGGGGTCACAGACCTTTCAGCCAGGAGATCTGAGGAGTAATGCTGGCTTTACTGACAGGGGCAGATAATCTGATTTACCAGAACCTTTTTCTGGAAGGGAGGAAAAGAAATCTTTCTGAATTATTTCCATTACAAGTAAAAGTTGTTTATGGTGGGCAATTAAAAGCTAATGCTTAACTGCTGTGGGGAATTTTAGTAATATATTTCTCAATGGACAAGACAGAGTAAAGACTAAATCTCTTTTTTTGTATGGAGGACAATGTGTTACAAAATGTGGCTGCAAATGCAGAAGAATGCTATGAGGAACAATATAAAGCATGTACACAACTTTGACTGTTTTATTTAAAGTCTATTTCCCCCCTTTTTAATGGCAGATGGAAGGAGAGGGTGTCAGTTATCATAAAATTCCAAATAAGTAGTTGCAGTGTAAAACCCTCCTGTATGAACCTTCTCTGGCAGAAAACTGGCTTTGATATGTGCTTGCTTAGCTCAGGGTGAGGTGGATTCTGTAAGTGCTGTCACAATATGAAAACTTTGACACATGTATATATCATCATTATCTTGAAACCAAACTTTGTTCCTAAAGCTGCACTCAGCCCTAAATGTTTTAGGAATTGATATTGTATCTTTCACAGAAGGCCTCTCCTTGTCACCCTCTTTTTTCCTTGGCAATAAGTGGAATGCCTATCATGTATGCCACATAAAGGAAAACTATTGCTTAGATGTCTATTGCCCAAATTACAGAACAATCCTGACTGAATCAGAAGCATTTTATTGCCCATGAATTTGTCTTTATATGTGGCTAAACAGAAAAACCTTTAAAGGAGACAAAACTGTTTCAGGCTCTTTTTTTTAGTCCCTCCATGTTGGGCTGTAGAGTCCAAGGGTACTGTATGAACAGAATACATGTGCTGTCAGTGGCAGTGTTGGTATTTAAGAGACTTTTAAAAAAAATCAGATTGCACATGATTATTTTAATACCTTCAGAGGATTGCATGTGATGACATCTTCTAAAACTCAACTTCAGATTTTGTTATGATGTTTTGAGCTGTAGTTGATCTTAACTTTATTGCGAACAAAACACGCACGAGGAACTTACTCTCGTAGTGACTATAATTTTTCATCTTTGTTTGACTTTTTGCTGTACCTGTTTTCATCTATTTAAGCTATTAAAGTGCTGGCCAAGTATATTCTGCTTAGCTCTATGCTAGTCACTGTCTGTCCCAAGTGCAGTAAAAACAAGACATACACAGAAATTCTCAAGTCTCTTGGCTGAATGCAGATTCATTCTCCCAGCCCAGTGCAGGCTGGAGTGCATTAAGCTGTTTATCTTCTTCCAGACAAGTCACGGTAGATGAACCACTAATGGACTTACGCTAGTAGAGAATAGTTTGTGTGACCAGCCTGCGTGACAGACACTGCACAGAGAACAGTATTTCCTGCAGATGACTTCATCACAGCTTCTTATGTCATTTTTTTAATGCAGAGGGTGCCCAACCCTTGGTCTTTGTGCTCTGTGTGAACTGCTACAGCAATATTTCTTCTTCCTGGCTACTGTTTTTTTGGGGCCCATGGAAGGATTGGAACAGCATTGATGTGCACCTGTGTATATGCACAGTAAGTCCATGTCATGTGTACCGCTTTAGATGTGCACATGCTGGCATCTGCACTGCTGTGTTGCTATGTGTGTTTAACTTGCATGACTCAAGGGGCAAGGACCTGGGGCTCTGAAGTGCTTCCATAAAAAGCAGTTTTAGCTGGTTGGGCATCACAGATGCAAGGCCAAAATAGGTGAGGAGAGAGGGTGAGATTGCTCTGGGAGGGGAAAAAAAATTCTTTTCTTTGGAGTGAGTGAGGGATGTTGTTGAGGGAACTGGCAATAGGTCAGAAGGCATTAGCTATTTGGACTTATGTGACAAAACAGGCAATGCAAAAGGATCTTAAAAAATGGAAGGTAGTGTAAGTTAAAATGTATACCTTTTGCAGCTAGAAAATGTTGTAGAGAAGGGATGAGGAAAGGACAAAATAGAGTAACTTGGGTTTCTTGATTAAAAAGCTTACATGGTTTTAAAACAGCTACATGTTTAACCTGCTAAGCCTGCCTGTGGGAGTTGTTTTCTTGTAAGCAAAGAAAGCCAGTTCTATGCCTGTATTTCAACAAATGTCTTTACAAGTTCTTGACTTCAACTAATAAACACATACCTTGCTTGTTAATCCTCCATGGTGCTGTCACCCACCTAAAGTGTGCATAGAGAGAAACAGATTCAGTAACACAGCTGCCTCTGGGTGGCTGTCAAGGTCAAAATGGACAGCCTGGAACATAATTACATAGAAATGAAGGCTGATCATTGCCACAAACAGTAGCTGCTCTCTGCTGTTCAGTCGCCTGGTTTACGTCAATATAAAGAGGAATTATGCATGCACACACCTCTTCTTGAAACAAAAGTGCAGCCAAAGGGCAGACTATTTTTTATATTTTTTTTAAATCAACATGTGTTAATTGTGTGACAAGACTGATCATTGTACAAGAGGAACTGTTGGCCGCATTGCTGTGCAGTTGTATGTTTCATCAGTGCTGTTAATGTATAGCAAAAGGCTTGTCTTAAGCACAGTGCGGATCTGTAGGAAGAGGTCTTGTGGCTGACCCTGTGTGTTACTATGTAGGGAATCCCCTGTACCCAATGTCCTAGAATGAATCACCAATCACAATTACTGTTTCCTTCTTCACTGACATGTGACTGTTTCCCTGATTTGTATTAGGTTATTTTTATCTTTGTTCCTCGGTGCCCTTCACAATATGAGGGAGGTATGTGAGCAGAGTGAAAACAGTGGGCCACTCTTGTTCCTGGTGCAACTGCATCGACTCCTTTGAAGTCACACGGCGTAAGTTTGGCTCCTTTGGAAATGCCACAGCAATTTTGGCCACAGCCTGTTTCCTGTCATATGTTTACTAAATGCAGCAGTGATATCAGTGGAATAGAAGAGATTTAACTTGTTTGAATTCTTGCAGTTCCAAGCAACCAAGTAAGGCCCTGAAGGGGCATTGTTAAAAAGTAATGTTGCATAAGTCTGTTGCGTAGATTTTTACAATGAAACGTCCCAAAATCCCAGTAATTCACTTTCATCTATTGAAATGTCTTAATAATCATAAACAGTGATGCAAAAAATGCTATCAAGTTCTGTCAATTGAAGATCTAGAACACTGACTTGTGGCATATAGTGTCATTTTTCCATCATATGGAGAAAACATTGCCTTGAAATGGAGAAGGAAGCAACAATTCATCTCATAGTTTGAGAAGTGCAGATAAGAGGAAAAGCAAACTCATTTTACCCTTCTTTCTACCATTTGTTTTAAAATCTGTTTTATGCTTAAGTGTCAGTATTTTTCATATGTTTGGGAGAGGGTAGGGAAGGACTCACACTTGAGAATCTTTTTTTTCTTCCCTCTCTTATTAATTTATTGTTCTTATAAGCTTCCTTCTCATTAACTTTAGTGTTTTCCGTGTTCTAAGAAGCAAGACCAACAGGAAGAGCCTATACTTGTGTTTCAAGCCCATGAGAATGTGAAAGGTGTAGATGCCAAGAAGTTAGACTGATGAATAGTTGAACACCAGCCATTTTGGTTTTTGGAAGCTATCCGCATACATTGGAGGCAACTCAGACTTGCATGTGCTCTGGGTCATTAGAGTAGCTTGGGAGCCAAAGGTTTGGGCTAGTTTTTAGGCAGGTTAAATTCCCTCAACTGCTCCAGGACATGCAGTGGGATCTTGGGATGCTTCAGTCTCATCAGTTCCCCTCATCAAAATAATACATAAAATAACGGTATTACAATTTCCAGACTGTTGGTATGATTTACCTTTTGCGTAGTAGCTTTCTTTTAGGAAATAAACTCCTTCCTCCACTGCATGCACTGAGTACCTAAAAAGTTATCATATTGAGTTTTAGGTTCTGGTGGTTCATATGTAAGTTCCATAGAAATTAGGCTAAGTGCAAGTTGAAGTAAAAATTGAAATACACCTAGCATGTATAAAAAGTAAAAGTGTAAGGGAATGTTCCAAGTTTTGTTATTAACCTTCTAGTGGCTCAGGGAACAATGACATGGCATTGATTGAGAAGGATATAGTAAGTAAATTCAACTTCTGAGAAGTAACTTGCTGCCAGGAAAGTCCTCTTAAGCCATTTATCAATCTCCAGAAAGCAAAAGCAATTTCCCATTCTCACATCTTGTAATTTAGAGAACATAACATTACTTTCTTCTGGGATTTTTTTATTTCTTCAGCTGGGGTATTTTTCTATTCCTAAGTCAAATTATTCTTAAAGTAAATAAAAAGCTGGTCTTATAGCTGTGTAGACATATCCCATGCATTTTTGTTTGCTGGGAGGTCTGAAGTGCTGCTTTACTGCAAACAGCTTCTGGAGAACTCTGTAACAGATAGTTTGCCTCAGGAATAACAGGATGTCCGAACACATCCCTCACTTGTGTATTCAACACTGGCACAAGGATGCTGAGCAGAAAACCAAGCACCTGGATCTATCTCTGCCTGAACCCTACGAGTCACTAATAGGAAAAGTAATTAGATATGTGTGTTCAATATCAGGGAAAACACACCTCAGAAAATTAAGGTCTATATTCTATTTGTCTTTTCTAAAATCAGAACCATAAGGAGTAAGGTGTGAATTGATGAAAGCGGGGAACATAATTGTAAGGAGCATAAATACCTCGGAGGGCTACATATTCATGAATCATATTTCTTTTTTAAAATATTTGTATGTGTAAATATTAAATGTTATTTGTGTGAGATGCAATTTATTTTTTTAAGCTAGGGGTTTTTTTTAAAGCTAGGATTGTATTTCATTGTACAGTGTGTATATGCTTCTCTTAGAAATAAATGGATTGCTTTCTTCATTTGAAATTCAGTTCATGATGTTACAAATCCTAGCTAAATTATTTATCTATTATTAGAAACAATCTAGGACAAGTTTGGCAGTTACGAGGAACAGCAGGAGAAAATGAACCTTTAATAGCATGAACAGCAAAAGTGCTATATGGATTCTGTAGCTTGAATTCCACTTACAGTAACATATATTCAGTTCTAGCACTGCTATAAACCACTTAAATTTTTAAATTACAGGTAATTTTTCATCATACAGCAAAAAAAAAAAAAAAAGGGTTTGCTCTCTCAATGTTAGATCAGAAAAATGCTTTTCTGAGTTAATGGTGAAAGAGCTTCTTACCAATGCTGGGCTGTGAACAGGCAGCTTTAGGAAAAAAATGTCTTTACAAGACTTTCAGTGAATTACTCTCTTTGTGGATTTTGGATTAAAAAAAACCCAAACAAGCAAAAGGTATTCAATTTAAAAGGAAAGACAGAGGTCTGAGGAACATGATGAAACCTTCTCCCCTTCTGGTGCAATGTCACCTGTATGAATCATCTGCCTGGGGACAGCAAGTGTAGAAATTCTATTGCCTTTATTGGTGCTGAAATACTCCCCTCACAGCTTTATATTTTTGACTTAGAGCTGTAATGCCTCCATTTCCGTATTTTTTATAACCAGCTGTTAAATTTGAGTAGAGGAGTTTTTGTGGAAAACTGCTGCTACAGAGTGGCTTGCTGCAAGAATTAAAATCATTACAAAGAAGAGAGGTTCCTTACCTCAGTTGTTAGTGAAGAATAGAGGAGCTTGCACCGGGCTGTGGGACGTGCCTGTAGATCTCTGGCAACTTGTCCTAGTCTGTAACTAAGTTGTGGAAACAATTGAAGTAAGTTGAGTGGGAGAAAAAAATAACAAAAATTTCAGAGGCAGGACTCGGAGTGTCATTCAGCAGCTCACAAGTCGATTGGTCCCATTTGCCTTCTGACATAGGCAGTGGCTCCTCTGAACTTGTTCACAGCAGTAATATATTAAACATGGGCAACAGCTTTCCTTTTGTGAAGGGAACTGTGTGCCAGGGAGACCACCTGCTCAACCACAGGATAAGAGACTATGGGAACACTTCAGTGGGATGGCAAAGGCAGCTGCTTGCTGACTCTCTGCCTTTTCTTAAACAAGAACTTAAATGGAAACTTGTTCTGGGAGATGTTTTGGATGTGTTACTTTTGCTGCAGCAATGTTTCTTTATCATAAAAAAGCATAAGTAGAGTGGGATATCACATTTCATGTGGGTGTTTGACTTGGAATAATTTTCTACAAGGTATTTTTTAAAGTACATTTTCATTATATATAGTTTTGATAGTTGTTACACAGCTGGTATTCGGTTTACAGCGGATGATGTGTGTTTTCCAATATAATCTTTTTTTCTCACATGCTTGAACTGAAGTAATTTTTCTATATTTCAAGTTTCTTCCAATCTTTAATTTGTGGCTTATAAAATCTGGCATATATAAGTTCATCTCCAAAATTTATCATTACTGTATAATTTGAAGTATTTATCTTTCATTTAAAATATACCCCCACACTTTTTCATCCCCTCCCATTTTTTGTGACTGAAAACTATTTGTGTTTTTTTTTTCTGAGAACCCTTTCTGCTTCTTTGCATAGAGTAGCAGCTTGATGCTACTTTACAGGTTACCTTATGTATATTATCCTGTGTGAGAAATGACAAACACAGTGCATATACAGAGTAGGGTTTGTGCATCTGGGAAGTGATAGATTTACTGGATATGAAAACAATTAAACTATTGAATGTGTGAGCATCCAGCATCAGGCTTTGCGTGTGGATGCAATTGTCACTGTGTGCCTTTTCCTGGTTTGGAAATTGCAGGCAAAGATGCAGAAGCTCAGCCTAATTCTGAACACTTAAAGATTCAGTTTTGACAATAACTGTTTAGTGTAGATGTGCTTGGCTTTAAGCAGAAAATCAGATGTGCTGGGGTTTTTTGTTTAGTTGGGTTTTTTTTGTTCCTGGAAGCCCTGCTATGGTACAACATTCAAACCAGAGACAGAAAGACCCTGGAAGTGATGTACCACCCTGTTTCAAACTGAACTCTTTTTATTTTTGTAAAGATGGTTTAGCTCATCTACAAAATTGGTTATAACACAGTTGAAATTAGAAATTCAGCTTTAATATAATAAATCTGCCTGCTTTCTGTTATCCTTCGGTATCAAACCCAGGAAATCTGGGGTCACATATTTCAGTTGGAAGTTAATTGAATATTTCCACAGTGAGGAGTGATAGTTCTTTACCGGTGCAAAGGATTTCGTAATGTACTTATAGTGGCATTATTGACTTTGTAAATTTCTCACAGTCAAGCAGACTGTATTTGGCCTTTTTATGAGGAAGTTTCATGTTTTTTTTTTATTGTGTGCTGTCATCCAAGAAAAGTGATATCATTGGATTGTTTGCTTTTTGCACTTGTACTATTGAAATTCACCTCTGTACTTTGTTATTAAGTCCAACACCCAGCCCTGCAGCAGCTGCAATGCCAGTTCCTCCTTTTTACCAACTCACTGTAAAATTGTCATGTTATTTAGTTACTCCACCCCAAATTTTTGGCTCTCTTTGTTAATGAATTGGAGCTCTTTAGAAATGAGATACCTTAAAAGAGTGTTGGTTTTGTTTGTGAGCTGCTGACACGGTAAGAAATTTTAAGATAGAAAATGTATTTTTTAAAATAACATGCACAAGTTCAGACCACATGAATGTTGTAGATCTTGTATTGATGTTGTTTCTCTGAAAACAAGCTTGTTTGGGTACCCTCTCTTGAGAACATTTTTCTAGTTCAGCTTAGTATCATTCCCTCACATAACTCACAGGGATTTTGGTGGGGTTCTGAGGCAGATGCCAAAGTACTGCTTATGGAACATGTCAGTCTGACAGGTACAGATATATGAGCACATCACTCTACTCTTTTCATTCACTGCTGGGTGAACAGGTCCAGGCACCCGTGGATATCAGAAAGGAAAAGCTTTAAAAAAGGAATCTGTGTTGGAGGTTCTGGTCTGCTGTATTTTGTTCTGGGGAACAAAAATGTGCAGCTGTTGCTTGCTTGACCTTAAATGGAGATGATCTGGGCTTTCTCCAGGGGGATTAGAAATCTACCACTCGAACATGTTTTTTCTCATAAATTTGTTTAACAATATGGTTGATGTTTGTGATAATGTCCAAAAAAGAGGTGTGTTGTACTTAGGCATACCAGCTCTTTTATTTAAATAGTAATCCTAAGACTTTTATTCACATAGTAATATTTTCCTGGATTATTTTATTCACATAATAATAATTTTCTGGATTATTTTTGTCTTTCTTGTGCTAGTTTTTAAAATTTCAGCTGTAGACAATGGCCACCTGTATAATCTGTGTAAAGAGTTTGAGGTATCACTATCTGGTGATAATCCTGACTGCATTAGAACTGAACTGTGACTGCAGTCCAATTGCTTACAATGCATAAACAAAGAAATTCAGCAGTAAGGCTTGAGTACTCATGTTTAGTGCCTTGTTTCATGCAAGTGTAGCTCTGCGATACCACAGGGCAAAGGTTCTTGTGTTGCACATGTTCGGTTTAACAGTAACAAAAAACAGAGGGAAGAGAGAAGTGAATGCTCCCACAGATGTGAACTGGTTTGTGTGTAGGTAGGACAGAGTAGCAGATTTTGGTATTGAAGCTGAACACTAAAATGAAATCTTTCCTTTTTGTAACTAGTAGTTTTCTGAGATGCTTCCTGCAGGATGTGTAATTGTCTGTAGTTATCCAGGTATTAGCAAATGTGTCTTACAGGACCTCTTTCGCTGATCTCTGCTAAGAGAATGGACCCAGCAAATGCATCTTTCAGTTACATTTGTGCTGCGGGTCTGATGCAGCCTGAAGGGAGATGTGAGTTTTTTCTTTCTTTAAAAAAATACAGGAAAAGGAACATTTTCAGTGCTGATATGAACAGCATTACAAAATTATACCATGTAAGACAACAGCCTAATCAATTTAGAGATAATAACTGTGGGGTTTTTTTTTCTTTTCCTTTTTAATGCCTTTGAGGGTTTTTTCCTTGAATTTGATAGATTTATAACCCATATGTTTTACCTGATGCCTCCTTTAATGCTTATCTGACTTCCGTGAATCTCACTCACATCTGAAATCTCAATATTTTTTTGAATGTTTTTTTGGTTTTGGATTTGTTTTTATTTATGTGAAGGAAGTTGCATTTCTGACTCTGCACATTTTCTTGCTTGTGTAGCAGGACTTAGAGTCTTCGTTAGCGTTACAGGAAACGGAGAAATCTAGGCTTTTTATCTTGTTATTTTCCCTAGCGACAAGAAGTATTTACTTCTCCTAAGCATTGGACAGACATTAAATTAGTTTAATCTTCACATTTAGTTCTTCATTACAAACAAGATGAAATTACTTTGAGGCTGCAACTTGGAAAGCATACCATTGCAAAGTGATTAAAAGAACTGTTCAAAATAAATTAATAAAAATCTATACAACTTGGTCTGAAATATTTCTCATTCAGAGAATGGCAAAGACTCTGGCAGGACTAATGATCTGGTTTGTTACTAACCAAATACATTTTTGGAAAGGTCATCTTGAATGTTTACAGTTCAGTTATTGTTGCTGGCATGAACCTTTAACCATTAAAGATGATCATAGGGCGCAGAAGCGTGTCATGCCTGTTTATTGTTTTTCGTGCTTTGACCCAGCGTTAGGAAAGAAGGGAACAAGATATTTTGCCTGGCTGTTGTTCTGAAAATCCACCGTGTCCGTTCTCTCCCCATACCCCTGTAGGAAGCACTTATTTCACTTGGATGTGAATTAGCCCAGACTTGATCCATGTAGTTGGTTTATTTTGCAGCAAAATATTGACAGCACAAAAAGCTGTGCTCTTGTAAATACCTGGTGGCTTTCACATCGATGAAGTATACCTTTTTACTAGATTAATGAAGGTCAAATTGTTTAATAGTAGCAGCTAACTGCAGTGATGCAAAGTGCCTTCAAAATAGCAATATGATAGAGGATAGGAAATTCAATGATATTTATTATAGCGGAAGGTTTTTTATTTCTATGAAATGCCTGGGAAGACTGTATTTTGGTGTTTACTTGTGTCTTCAGTGATTTTTCATGCTTGAAGTGGTGTGCTGAGATCCTTATACCTAAGAAACTGTGTTGAGTGTCTTTCAGATACACTGTTCTAGGAAGCACAGAGATTAGTTGTGTTATTTGACATGTTGTGAGTGATGGATGAACAGCAGGACAAAGGCATATGAAGGAGAGATAAAGTTGGAAGGCCATATTTCAGTTGCCAAGTGGTGGTGGTGCTGGCTTATCTCCACTTTAAAGGGTAACTGCAGGATGGAGGAGAAGTGATTGGGTTTTAGCTTTTGCTGATACCTATCTTCAGCTGAAGATTTCTGTTGTCCTAACAGAAATGCATAAATATTCATAGAATTGCACAAAATGCCAAGTTGGAAGGGACCCACAAGGATCACTGAGTCCAACCCGCAGCCCTGCACAGGACCATCCCCAAGAATCACACCATGTGCCTGAGAGTATCATCCAAAGGCTTCTTGAATATTGCCCAAAATGATGAACGCATTGGCAGCATTTAGGAGCTGAAGGAGTCTCTTGTGCAGAGTATTGCAGTGATCACCCTTGCACAGTATGGAGGGACAGCACGTAGGTCAGTGGCCTCCACATCTTACCTCACTGGGATCTTCATTCAGATCAACATGGAGATTGTGTAAATCAGCCTTTTAAGGTGTTTTCAGACTAATTTTCACTTGGTCCTACTTTGAGAAGTGGGAAATGGGAACCAGGAACATCTTTGTTTCTCTTGGCTGGTGTTAAAGAATGGTGTGTGTCTTTTCTTTACTTGTTCATTGCTCTGCCCTTTTTTTTTCCCTTCCTTCTATGGAGTGACTATAAATAAGCACAATTCCCATGGTGATTGTCAGCTATCTGTTGCTTCCTATCTGTGTTACATGCAATTCATAGCTAAAATACAGGGGTTTTTTTATTTAACTTCATCAGAAATCACTGAAGTTTATTTAAATAGCGTAGTGCCTTCTTCCTCTGTGAAAAGGAAGTGCTCATTCACTATTACATTTGAAGCAAAAAAAGCATTAAAAAAAAAACCACCGCAGAAAATTAAGATCTTGAACTCCATTTACCTGAGAATTTGAGGTACAGAACTTCATGTTTTTCTTTACTCTTTTGCAGAATGTGCCAAATAGAAACATTTGGTTCAAACCATCTCTGAGTAGCAATAACAGATTTCCTGGTCTTGCAAATGTTTTCTGACTCTGTATTTTGTTACAGTCAGCTGCTTCCTCATGGAAGTTCTGCTGTCACTCACTGGAAGCATGGAAGCTTTGTCAAATGTAGTCTCACAGATCATTCTGGCTGTAGCTGCCTGGCCACTGAGGAGATGTGAGGGAGAGCTTTTCTTCGTGCTTTTATGACTTTGTTCTTACAGAAGAAACTGTTTGCTTTCCTCTTTTTGTGGCCTTTATTGAAAATGAGTTGGTTCTGGTTTTGAAATACAGCCGTCAGTATCAGTTGGTTATGTGCATATTTGGGATAAAATTATTATTGACATCTCAATGAATTGGAAAATGAAAACAAAGGTAGTTCATTCTGGAACATTAATTTTCCCACCTTCTAGATGAGCCTTCTTCAATCAACACATGCTTATTTTTCTTTAGGCAAAGGTAATCTTGTTTTTATCTGTTAAAATCAGTATTTTGCTTACAAAATGGCTTTCACACTAGAGAATCTGCTGTGTTTTGGTGCTCTTTGAAGAGCCATGGGCAAGTTGTCTTTGTTCTTGTCTCAGTTTCCTTTCTGTGTAATGAGAATGATAAATCTATTTTCTTTTTAAGATACTTGGAGGCCTACAAGTGACAAGTACTATTTACTGGTGATGAAAGTGATATTTATTTTTTTAGTGTGAACTTCTACCCTTTCTGCCTATGTTAAGAAGGTGCTGGGGCTCCCCCTAGGTTTATCTTCTAAGGAAGGAAAACACCTTCACACACTGACACGGATGTTCAGATGCACCCTTACATCATACTGCTGCTTTTGCTGGAGACAAGTGCATTTCAAGTACCCCTCATAAACTCAAGTGGAAAAGGTTCAATCTGGACTGAAGCCAAACAGTTTAAATATCTGTCACTTACTCCACACACAAATTATGTGACTACCTTCCATGGCTGCGTGGTTCCTAGTTTCGCAACAGTCCAGTGTTAAATTGGCAGCATTTCTTATCTTTGTCAGTGATGCAGAAGTTTCAAGCCAGGACTTTCAAATGTCTGACTTTTGAGATTCCAGAACCTGATTTATCAGAGGCATAGGGAAGGATTTGTCTGTAATGGGCTCTGAAATTCAGAAGGTTGCGCAGATACATGGCCTTTCCTTGTGAGTTTAAAAGAAAAAAAAATTATTTTTTTTTTAATTTTTCAAAATTCTGGGACAAGTGACTGAGCAGTTATTGTTTACATGATGAAATGTGACATATGTGATGCTATACAGGGATGGTGGTTAAAATTCCAAGAAAAAGCAATTGAAATATTCACGGTAGATCGATGTGCTGTCCTGCCTGGTTTGCTGGCTGAAACACAGCTAGTTCCTTCCAGGAAGAATTCCTGCACTTGTGGCAGAAAACATGAGTACGCCTAATTTTTTCCATCTGTGGAAGTTTTTCAAGGTAGTCACCAAAGAATGTAAATGAGTACTGTACTCATGTTGTGCAGAGCTCTGACGTTCACAGACCTTGTTAACTCTGTACGAGACTGTTTTAGTAGAGAACACATTTTTGTTTTCCAATCCACAGTGAGGTGTCTTTACTAAATATCCCACTTGCCACTGTTTATAGAACATCCTTGCCTTTTTTGACTTGTCTTTTTTAAAATCTGTGTCCATATTAGTAAGAACTGGCAAAGAACAAAGATGTGTGTGAGGAAGTGACTTTGTTTCTGCTTGCTCTTTTGATTTATCAGCCTAAAAGGGAGTGGAAAAGAGTATGTTACTTAATAATTCCTTCCCCACCAGTTATAAGTACTCATGGTCCAGTAATTTCGCTCCATTCTTTCTACAAATGCTCATAGAGAACAGTTCTGGATTATTGCTTTTAAATAAAGTGTGCTTTTGTGAGTTTGTGTGAATACTTGGCCCAGTTGTAATATAAATATTTTGAACATTTCTGCTTTATTTTTGTGCGATTTTTTTTCTTTTTAATTTCAGTTAATTGTCCTGAGTATTACACTCATGGATCATATTTATTTTAAAGTCATGAAAAGCTAAAGCAAACAGAAAACAGAAGTTTGTGCAGACTGGCAAAAAAAAAAAAAGATGCTTTTTTGATTGATTTCTAAGTCTCTTTTTGCATCCAGTCTGGTGCTATGAGCAGGCATAATAAGTAATGAATGAGCAATCAACACTGACACTCAGTAAGCTGGTATTTGTAGGTATTAGCAATGTACATTTAACATAAACGTTTTTATAAATGATCAGATGATCAGAACTTGGCTGAGGATGCCTGAGATGCTTACTTTTAGGGGTCATTCTATTCATTATTGATTTTTACCAACTATTCCTCTTTTCTAATCTATTTCTATCCTATTTGTAGAGTTCAAAATGTTTTGTAGTGAGTTACATGTCCTACATTTGTGCAGCACTTAAAGTAATATTTTTTAATAACTGTAGTCACTTTTTGGTCATGCTGCTTTCCAGGACAGAATAAGAAACAAAAGAAAATAATGAATTTAACACTGAAAAATTTCCTAATAGCTTTATTAAAAAAAAAAAAAAAAGGTTGTTCTTGTGGAAACTCTTTTGTCTCCAGATTTTAAAATTAAAATGTTTTTCTTCAGTAAAGACCACTTACATTTAAAAGCAATGGGAAGATAAAATGAACACTTAATAAAACAAGTGCTTCTATACTTAGGAAAGACCCAGTTGTTATCAGTGGAAAATTCCAGGCACTGTTGCTTTTAACGTCATATTAAGTGGCACCTAGAAGTGTTTTGTGTTCATAACATTTGCCAGAATATAAATGGAAAGGATTTCTGACAAAAATATTGGTGTTTCATGGAGTGTGAAGGAATGTTATAACAACACATAAAAGCAAGTGAAGCATAGTTGTTCGGGGGAAGATAAGCAGAAGAGGGTGTATCATCTCATGTGCAGTGCTGAGAGTGCCAGTTTCAGCCTTTAGAATGGTGGAGCTCAAGGTGGCAGAGACTGGAAGGTCTTGGCAGAATGCTCAGTGGCTGTGTCCTCTTCTAGCAAGACTGCCCTTATTTCAGGCAGTAACAACATGCATCCCTGGGGATCTTGCAAAGTCTTCTCAGAGTTAATGTGTCGGCTTCTTTGTAGTTTGAGGCTTTTGCACACTACCATTAAGGATGCTAGAAGGAACAAACCTGGGCAGTTAGGCAGTGGCCAGAATTTCAGTTCATTTCCCTTACTAATCCCCTGCTATATGTCTGCTTTATTCAGGATCCCCTGCTGGATGCACATTCTGAGGTTATACAGATCTTTCACACGTACAGTCTCTGACTCGAGGCTAAGACTGTACTGCTGGGTCCTGTGTGTGCTCTCACAATTTCGTCATACAGCACAGGCAGGACTATTTCAAAAGATAAGAAAGAGCTGGAAGCTTTTGGTTTTATTCTGTTATGCCATCTTCATGTGGAAGTTGCTTTTGTTGAGCTGATTGCATGTCTTAACACCAGGTCTTGGCCAGTAACTTGACAGTGTCACAGCAACCGCATAGTAGGGTTTTTTTCAGAAGCTTAGCAAATATTCAGTTCATTAACTGATACTTTGGGAGGGTTTGGCACTGCCTAGAGTTGAGATAATTTAGCTTGTGCTCATGTTCATACTAATCCAGCACAAAGCTGTGCCACTGCAAAATGTGTTGTCTCGTATGCTGCTCTCCCACTTAACAATGTGTGCCAGTGCCAGATCTCACATGGCCTTGTACAACAAATCTGATAGGAATCTGACCTAGATACAAATAACCTTCATCATGTGTGTGGGATGGAGGGGAGAGCGTAGGACTGGGACTGTCAGGAGGGAGCTGAAAGGTATGAATGTTTGAAGTGGTGAGAAGGGGCAGGAGAACAGTCCCCCCTCCCTTTGATAGCAGTTTACTTTTATGCCACATATAAGTGACCACACGGTTGCTATCAAAACCATGTAACTATGCCATCAGTAGCAAATCTCTGCTTTTTTTTTTAATTTATTTTTTTTCTCCATGGTGAATAGCATACTTGACCTTAGCATTTGTTTTCTCCCATCCCTCTTAGTATCCTAGCAACCGTGTACTTGCTGTGCTCTGTTCTTAATTATTTGTAAGCTACTGTGCTGGGGGACCATGTCTTTCGCTCTTGTTTTGGTTATCAAACCTGACCTTGATAAAGTTCAGAAACCTCAGCTGCAGTATAAATAATGTTGGGGAAGAAGTAAATGTACGAATAACTGTAATTCATAGGACCATCAAATTCCTCCCAGGTCTGTGAGGGTCAGGTTTGTGAGGCCTGTAATTAAGTGTGTAATGCCTTGTGTGCAATGGGGATTTCATTTGTGAAGGAAGCTTCGACAAACATGCTTGTAAAAGTGTAATGATGAGAGGCAGTGCTGCTTTTAGGAGGCATTTGAATGCCATTACTGTTTATTCTTTTCCATTTTGAAAACTTTCCACTGATAGTGGTGGTGTCTGTATTAGCATTAGCATTTTAGTGTTTTATTGGAAAAGCTTTAAAAAGTCATGCAAGATGGAATAATGTGGTTCCATCTAATTGAAGAGAGGCACATTGGCTGCCCCTTGCAAAACAGATATTATCACAATTTTAAACACTTGCTACAATGAGAAGGAAGAAGTTAGTGCACTAGCAAAGGACTTGGTAGAATGATAGGATAGATGATAGGTATGATAGGTAGATGATAGATGATAGGATAGATGATAGGTATGATAGGTAGATGATAGATGATAGGATAGATGATAGGTAGAATGATAGGTAGATGATTTGTTTTGGAAGGGACCTTAAAGATCATGCAGTTCTAACTCTCGTACTGTGGGCAGGGACACCTTCCACTAGAACAGATGACTTAAAGCCCTGTCCATTCTGGCCTAAATGGGGGCATCCATTGTCAGGAATGGGACATCCACCTCTTCTCCGGGTAGCCTGTTCCAGTGTCTCACCACCCTCACAGTAAAGAATTTCTTCTTGTAATCTAAACCAACCCTGTTTCATTTTAAAGCCACTCCCTCTTGTCCTATCACTACATGCCCTTGTAGAAAGCCTCTCTCCAGCTCTCCTGTAGATCCCCTTTAAGTACTGAGAGGCTGCTATAAGGTCTCTCTGGAACCTTCTCTTTTCCAAGACTGAACAACCCTAGGTCTCTCAAGTCTGTTTTCATAGAAGGGGTGCTCCAGCCCTCTGATCATCTTTGTAGCTCTTCTCTGGTGTTGCACCAGTGAGTCCATGTCCTTCTTACATTAGAGACCCCAGAGCTGGATGCCATACTCTAGGTGGGATCTCATGAGAGCTGAGTAGAGGAGCAGAATCACGTCCCTCAACCTGCTGGCTTTGTAATGCCCTGTATCATGTTGCAATTACAAACTGAACAGCTCTGATTCAATAATGTCAAAAAGTCCATGTGAAAATGGGGTGGTGGGATTACCCTCTTTTTGTTGTATTGCTTAGCCAATTTTGAGACTCCAAATGACCAACACTGATTTAGACTACTGCAAACTGGGATAACAATTAGTGCATCTATCACAGTGGCTGCTTATTCCATGGAAATCCTTTGTGTAGCATCCATGCAGCTCAGCTCTGGCTATGTATTTTTGAGGTGATCTCTTTCTTAAATGAGTTTTGAGCTTTTATTTTTGTTGATGAGGTTGTAGCCTAACTGTGATTATTCTCCTCTGGGCATAGTGTAGTCAGCTTAACACTGAGAAGTAGTCCTGATGTGTCATCAAGTAAAGACTGGCTTGCTGTTTAATTCCTAAACTTTATCCAGTGTAGATTCTAAAATCTTAAAATTTGGATCTTCTTTCGGTTGTTTGTGATAGGCTTTTGGTGCTTTTCTCCATTTCTTTAGTTGGTTTGATGGCTTTGTTGTTGTTTGTTGGTTGTTTTTTTGTTTGTTTGTTTCTCCTGATACCCTTATCCCAGATTGTCACATCTCAATTTGATATGCTGATTCCATCAACATTAGTTTGCATGGACACTTAGCCTAGGAAACAAAGTATTTGCTGTCTGATTTCATGTCTCGTCAGCCTTTGTAGTATTTATCTCTTTACTCACAAATCACTCTTTCTAATCCTTTAGTCATGAAAGTTGCTCTTGATTGAACATATTCTAGTGTTTCAGTTACTTTCTGGTTCTGAACATTGTACTACCAAACATATTCTTCCAATTGGGTTTATGCCAGAACTACTTCAAGTCACTGTCTAGTTCCTTCCCTCACCCACTTTTTCTGTAACCTGACATATCACATACAGGCAACCCTGACTTGCATTAAGCTGATTTCCAGGCAGGTTAAATTGTGAACTCCTGTCAAGTTTATTCTCCCTGTTAGTTGTGGTCCCTCTTATACCAACTACTTTGCAGCTTGTGTGTCTATATAAAGTATGTGGGATTTTTTTCTAAGATTTATTGATTTTTACTTCGCTATTAACAATGCTAACCTCTCTACAATAAGCCTGTATTTTCCAGTACCTCAGCATTTGATGGTGTTTCAATTTTGATTTTAATTACGTTCTCCTTCTCATTAAAAATTCCCCGAGGAACACCACATGTACCATGGCTAGAATAAGGGTACAAGGGCATGATTAGATGTTCTTTCCCCCATGACTGCTGGAAGTTTGTGAAACTATAGCAAAATGGGATACAGCCTAGGCGTTGCTGCCAAGAATTGCAGTGATCATAGCCTGTTGAGCAGAAACACTACCTTCCCTAAAAGGCAAAGATGGAGCAGAGTAGAGCGGTAGGTAGGTGATGGGGAGACACAGATACCATAAGTCAGGATTTCTTCAATCAGTCTCTGGTCTTGTTTTTACCCATTTGGGAATCTTATATTTCCTCTCTGTGGCAGTTCTTTTTCGTATGTTTCAGCAAGGAACATCCTTTCTTTTATAAGTGATTCCTTAAAATTAGGGCCTTACTCCATGGTTGCAGCCTCCTATTGCTTTTCCTGCATAAGAGCTGCTAGCCCTTTTGTGTTTTGACTGCAAAAGAATGACTGGACTTCCAGAGTTGTCTGAATTAAGGGAGCTGTTGTGAACCGAAACACTTGGCTTGATGTTAGGAAGAAATATGGGTGAGGAGGAAGGGATAGATGAATCCTTTTTCCTTTACCCAGGATGGGGAGCAATTGCAGAGCTCATCAGTGTCTGCTGCTCTGCCTTTACAGATCTAATTCTTTGCCTGTCACAGGTGTCTGAAAAGCAAGAGGCATCTCTGTGATAATAACGCATTTGGGCCTGCTGCTGTCACATCCACCCCTTCTTTCTCCCACATTGTCCAGTGATGTGGCAGTGCAAGTGCTGTGTCCCTGAGGCACAGCCTGTGGGGACACTCGTATTTTTTTACTCCATTGGCAGTCAAAAAATGGAATCATTTGTGCTCCTGCTAACATTGGTTGTGCTGATTCTTTGCCTTGGAGCTGTGAATGCAAGGAATTATCTTTCTCTTGAGTAATGCCTGTAAAATGCAGCACAGCAAGAGAAGAATGGTCCCTACAGAGAGGGGTTTATGATAGTGTAGGGCACTGCAAGCAGTTGGCCAGAAAGGGTCATTCACTTAGCCTAACCCTTGGTGCTCTGCTAGTTGTTAGTAATGGACCGTGAAAATTTACAGCTGTAGTATAGACAGCACTAAATTATTTAAACTGCAATTTTCACAAAAAAAAAACCCAAACCCAACGTTTCAAATATTTTTTTTTTGAGATTAGCTATTATATTGACATATTTGAACGTCACCTTTACTTTGTGATACAGCACATTACACATGGAATGCTGTGCTACTCTGTGTGCTGAGACACCAGACTACTTCAGGCAGAAACGATGAGCATGTTAGAAGAAGGTAGCTCAAATTAAAACCCAGCCATATTTCACCTAAGTTACCTAAATGTTGTTACACTCTGTCCAGAGAAAAATTGTTTTCTCACTGATAAGAAATATACTATCAGTCAGCAATGTCTGTTCCACCAGTAAATATTTGCATATAGGCTAGTACTGTAAAGATTTTTTTCCCCAGCAGCTGACTTTGCTTCAGCAGTGACTTGAAGGCTTGCCAAGTCCTTGTCAAAAAACAAGCTAGTAAGGACCTTAGGATGCCTATGTTCAAAGGGTACTGTTCTAACTGAACAGATGTTCTCAGGACAAGGCTGATACTCTTGGAAGAGATGCCAGGTGACAGAAGTAGTTGTATTTTGTAGGGCAGATAGAAAAGAATGCTGTGTCTTTCCAGTTGGTGTTTTGTTTTGTAGTTGTGGCAGATTGAAGCTGAGAACTCAGAGTAGTGGATGCCTTCTAAATATGAGTCATAGAAGTGTATCTTGCTCTTGCTATTTGGTTTCATATCCCTAGGAGACAAGATACTCAAACGTAAGTGAACTGCCTGTGTGTTACCACACCATTCAAAGCAGCTAGAAAGTTGTTTGTAGTAGCCAACACCATGTGCTCACAAATGAGTGAAGTGCCTCGTTATTTTGGGAAGTGCTAAGAAGTATTTTTAGTATATCCTTTTTTTTTTAATTGGATAAAACATGATATCAGAAACAAACATTTTTTTGTTGCTATTCTGATTTGTTCAGAGTGAAAAATCAAAGCACACAATTATAAGGCAAAGTAAAATGTTATTCCTTGTTTTATATGTATATACATCATGTATATACTCCACAGGGTTAGTTATATTTCAAACTTAGAGCATCTCAGTGAGTCACCTAAACAGGTCTTATGTATTAGATTAAAAAAACCCAAACAAACAAAAAACACACAAAAAACCACAAAAAAACACAAAACAACAAACCAATATACTGTTGTGAGCATCAAGAAAATATTACTCTGTTCTTAACTTTTCAAAACTCATTGCCTTGCTTTTCAGCAGTGATAATATTTGACTTGTTGTATAGTCACTGTACCGAAACTGGAGAGTGTCATTCCAATTTTAGTGCAACATATTAAGTTTGGAGAGGTGCTCGATTAAAGTAAGGGGCTGCATTGAAGAATTTTCTTAGAGAAACCACTGATGGCTTCCAGAATGTCTTTACTTAGGATGGGTTCATGCTGAAATTGTTATCTTTAATGTCTTCATTTTTATAGTTCTGTCTTAAAGACAAAAGTCATCTTGCTCGATACATTGATTTGGCTTTATAAAGCCATATGTTTCCTGTTCATCATGTCAAGTAGTTCTGGGTTTTGAGTAGAGATGGAAATTCTGGCTCTGAAAAGTAAGGATCTAATCCCAGCTGCATTAAGGGCTATTTCTTCATTGTTGACTGTAGTATAATTGTGTTGAGGTGGAAGAGAAAAGCACCATCCCACTGTAATGGGAAAAGCAAAGGAAAAAAATTCATGATGCAACATACAATGGTAGTTCCTGATGTTGTCACTTTATACTGCATGAAGGGCATCTGTCACTTAAAGAGACTTTCACTGAAATAGGTTTGTGCTGATGCCTCTTAATTCATCCAGTCATGTGTATAACTGTAATATAGAACAATATGTGATAATCCCAAGGTATTCTGTAAGCACCCAAAGATGACTTTAAAGTTATCTGGTCTGCATGGAGCAACCCAGGCAAAATAAATTTTAGATTCCTTAAGCCTTAAGGACTTGACACATGTGTTACTTACAGGAAGAAACATGACTTGCTATCTTTCCTAAGTTTTATTAGATCACTGCCCAACCAACAAAAAAACAAAGCTAAGGTGATACCACCAATTTAAGATATTGTCGTGCTAATATTGATCACTGTGCATAAAAAATGAAGCAAGATGACAGTTAAATCAATTAACAGCTATTTGGTAGATCTTAATCCAAGCAGCACTTAGCTTTGCTGTGCCTCTCCTCTCAGTGGAGTGCAGTGCCATCTTTAGTGTAACTTCCTTGAACAAGCATAGGATTAATGGACTGACTGACTAGAAATTGCAGATGTGACAAATTTTGTTCCCCCTAAACTTTCAAACCCAGAATGTGCTTCAGGGATCAGTTGTATAAGACACGTTTTTAGGTGCAGCAACTTTTGAATGTTTTCTCTGCTTTTTATTGCTTGTGGGATGTACTCATGAGTGAGCATGGGACAAGAAATATTAACCATAGTTGTAAATCAGTGAACCATTTTAGGATAAAACTTAAATTTAATATTTCACATTTTACTTTTTCATGAAAAGGCCTGCTTTTGCAGCCAATGTGTCCTTTTCAGTAGATAGAATTGGCCAACAAGACAAAAGATTGTCCAGCAAGGAACAAACTCAGCATTTTTAGTGCATCTTTGGTCAGAAATTGGCATGTATTGTTTAATGCGTAGAACTGTTGGTGTTTGATTGGGTTTTTTGGGTTTTTTTTTTGATCATTCATATCTGATTTTACTATTGAAGCTATCCAGTTTGGTAAGCAAAAGAAATATTTCCTGAAGCAGATAAATTGGACTGGGGGGGTGAGGAGTGAAGTGGGGGCGTAACCGTCTGGAAAGATTTTTAGAAATAGTAAGTCTTGTTGTATTATCTGGTTTTAAGTTACAAATTAAAAGAGGAAAGATGTGCTTCTTTTATCTCAATGGGCAAGCAAGGGATTGAACTGAACTAGACTGAATGAAAAAAATACTGTAATTTGGAGTTACAGAAGAGACCATAGTTGTTAGGAGTTGGTTCCTGACTTCAGCATATCATGGTACGGGGTTTTAAGTAATGAATTCTTTCCATTCAGTGATGTAATTCACAGTAAAACTTTGACCAGAAGCATGGACTGCTTGACAACAATTGTTTAGCTGTTTTTAATTGTTGATGATATGTCTTGGTCTTCATACAGTTTGTTGTAATTTCAAATGAAATTTAAAACATTGTAGAACAATACAAGTAAAAATATCCTAAAGTCTATTTGAACTTTAAAAAAAAAATAGCCATTTTCTCCCCTTTTCTTCCCTCTGCTCTTTTTCAAAAATATAGAAAGACAACATAGTCCAGGATCCTTCCCAGATAATAAAAGAAATTTTTTTCAGTGATTACAAAAAAACTGGTGGAAGATTAGATGATACGTCATAGCAGCTGATGCTGGGATCCCTCAGTCTGATCACAGAAGCTTTAGCTTAAACCTTCCCTTATGTGAGTTTCCTGATACAAATATTTGTAATGAATTTGTAATAAATGCTTTCTTGATTAAACATCCTAGTTAGTTTTTTACTTTTCTTCCAAACCATGATGTTGTTGGTTCGTATTCAGTTGTCCACAGTTTGTTGTGAGACACAGAGCTTGGCTTTTGTGAAAATGGATAGAAAGCCTGAAACCTTTTACTTGAGAAGCTTTTATTCTCAGAAGCAGTTATAATTAAACCAGAATTGTATTTCCATGTTCTCTATTTTAAATGGACACGCATCAAGGGAAATTTCTCTCTGTATTCTAACATTACAGGTGGGAGTTGAACGGGTGAGTGATAACTGTTACCTGCAGTTGCTAGCAGGTCTAAAGTTATCAACCTATCTTGTTTGAAGTGCTACAAGACTTGCAGCATTTTGTGGTGTTTGCCTTAATGATGTACTTAAATTCTAAATGAGTTTTAATTTCAAACTACTTTCAAAGCTATGAATTCTTTAGTAGAGAAATGATAAAATCCTTGGCACTGAAGTTTGTTTCAAGAAAACTTGTTTATAAATCCAGTTGTTTTATACAAAGCCAATCTGAATTACACTGAAAAACAATTCTTAGGTTTCTGAAAGAACAAACCACTTTGTAAGTGCCCTAATATCTAGGACATTATTTACCTTTAATGTTTTGGGGCTAATCCTACAATTATTTTATGCAGGTTTCACCTGGAACATCTCGTTCAAGTTACCCAGCTACCAGCTATCAGGACTCCAGCAACTGGGAATCTCTAATGAAAATTAAAGAGGGGCTGCTAAGACAGAAAGAGTTTGTGATTGATCGGTGAGTAACCTGCTTCTGCTCCATTCATTAGATTAGATGATGTAAAAGCTGACTTTCAGGAGAGCTGCTTAATCACTAAAGTTGTTAGGCTTCAGTCCAGCCACTATTTATGCACAAATACGTGGGAGCTAATCCTTGCTAGGAGAGAAGACTGGCTAGAAGTCTTTTACAAAGTTGGAAATGTATTTAAGGGGTTTAATGCCTCTGAAGTGGAAAAGGAAAAGTGAGCCCAACAGCCAGTTCTGCTGTCAGCTTCCCCTCTTAGCTTCTTACTGATCTAGGGATTTGTATCAGACATCTTTCTGCTTGTACAGGTCTTGGAAGTGACTTGCAAGATGAAAGTTGGTCATCTGCATGGTGCTGACTTTCTTTTCCCCGACAAGTACAGAAATGCCGTATACTTGAAGCCAGTTGATAAAGTTTTGAGAAACTGGCCTTTGAAGTAACGTTCAGCAGTAAAATCCTATTCAGATGCTCATACAGATTATTGAGATAATAAAATATTAAATCCGACATCTATATGTCAGTAAATACATAGCTTCTTACTAAAATTGCTGTCAATCTGAATGGACCTTGAAGCAACATACTGCTGTTAAGTTTCTAGTGTATCTGGAGTAATTGCTGGAGTTCTTGATATTTTGATAAAATGAAGCCTTAATGAGGAAAATATGCTTTCAATAAAAGGCTTGAGCATAATGAAGATTACATTAAAATAGCAGATGTCACCGGGCGCTGCAGAATTTGGATGTAGGACGTTTAAGGAGTGTATTTTTATATTTGACATAATGTTCATTTGGCTTAGTCTGTGTTTCAATAATAAACTCTTGACTCGTGACTGAAAGAGGAGTGGTTGTTCCGATCTTGATATAGTTGTGCTCTTGTTATTGATAGTTTGCTCCACAACATGAGGAGAACTGTGTAAAGCAGGCGTGTGTTGATCACAATAATGTCAGGCGTCCATTATGAATAGTTTTATATTTTATCTGGTAATTCCTATATTTTTATGGGTGGAGATAGACAACTTGGGCATAATTTACTTTGGGACCAGGAGAATTAAGCTTGTGCAAGATCTGTTCATGCCATTATTGCAACAGAGCCAGGAATTGCAGTGTTTTAAGGTGTTTCTGTCCTTTAGTAGTCTGGCTGGTACATCTCCTGGCATTGCAGTGATGAAGGTTGGCATCATCTTCCCCAGTTTGATGTAGGATATCAGTGTGTGTTTTCCTGCTGCTGCAGCTGAAGGTGGCACGCAGTGAGGAACTGAGGCATGGGCAGAGCATGCCCCTCTGCCAGCCTTCCTGCGGGGGTGATTACCCCTGCAAGGGGTTAAGCATTTAAAATGACAACATCCTTAGCTGTTGTTCACATCTCCTCTGCCAGAGCCTTTTGATCAGCGGGGTAGAGGCTTTCTAAATTAGTGTTTTTTTCAGGCTTGCTGTATCAGTAATAATGATGTAGTAGCAAACCTGGAGCCCACATCCTGGGGCCCAAGCTGTCAGCAGCCTGAGTAAGTACATTGCCCATGATGACTGGGGCAGTCTGTGGTGCCTCTGCTGAGCTTATCTTCCTCTGCACTCCACATGAAGGCTTGTTATACAGTGGCGACTAAAAACACAGTTCATGTTGCTCTTCTTACACTGGAAATGTGTTTACAGTCAAGGGTGAAGTTTCTGAAGTGACAGTTTGTAACCTGGTTTCCTGCTAACGCTACTTGATAATGTCCATGTTGAAGAAGAAAAGCTGTTTCTTGACATCCAGTGGCAGTGTGCTGGTTCCTTTTTTTTTTTTTTAATATATATGTCATTACTTTTGAGTGACTTAGTGATAATGAATACAGTTCTTTCTGGATTTCTGACCAGAAGTCAGTTTAGATAATTTCATTCAGCTGAAATGACAAAATACACTCTGGAAGCTATTGAAGTGAAACAAAGACCACTTAGTGATGTTACAGGCATTTCATTTAAGTAGACACTTGGTTTTACAGTTAAGCATTCTGTAGTTTTTAATAATGCAGTATAAAAATACATCACAGAACAAGCTTGGTTTTGAATATTGAGCCTCCATTTGGACAAAATACCCTAAAAGGTACGTTAAAATGAAATAAAAACATTTAAAATAGATAGCTTGTATTACATAAGATTAGTACAAATTGATGTTGCATAATTACAAAGTTTTTACAATAGATTTTAATTTTCTTTTTTAAGAAGAGGTAGTGCTTTCTGGGACAGATAAAAATATTTTTAGTTTCACTCGTTAAGAAAATGGTACATAGCTGCTGTGCAAAAGCCTTGAAATAGAACTCAGTTAAAAAGCACTAGTGTTACATTTCTTATCAGATGAGGTATTAATAAAACTTAAGTGTGAATACTACCTTTCTTCAAGACACTAAGTGAAAATGTGGTATTATGTGCATTTAACATGTGGAGACACAAAGCCTTGCACTGACAGCAAGGTGCTGTTTGGGAGTAAACCTAGTCTTTCTGAGTTTCCTTTAAACTTCTTTTCAGACTTTGAATTTGGGAATAGTGACCTAAAATAAAAATAGGTTTGCTAAAGTGTGGTTAATTTAAGAGGGTGGTAGTTAAACTACAGAATTTATGTTTTGAGGAAATGGAGGAGGAATTAATTTGTTGACTGAGGTTAGATGGTAGGTGTTTGCTGAGAAGGCCTTTTGAACCTGTGATTCTCATGAAGTTTTAAAAGTTGTAGTCTCCTTAACTCATGTCTCATGCTACATTTACAAACTGGTAGCTGGAATATGCCAGCAAGACTTGTTTAATTCTGGGGACCAGAAGTTTGGGAGAGATGGGTTAACCAGAGGAGTGGGACAGCAGCTGGCTTAGTGCTCCAGACTGAGCTGTTTGATGCTGGCAGGGACAAGGAACAGATGGATGAAAAGACAACACCAGGAAACCCCTTCTCTTCTTCTCTTGTCCTTGTCACCAGCCTCCCTTTCACCCACAGGATCGTTAACCTTTCTTTTTTTTAAGGTTTAACTCTCTCCTGTTGGGAATTGTACTGGTGTCCTACTTATATAGGAGGTGGAGGAGACTAACATCATGCACCTTGTTTTGCATGGAGGTGCTTGAGTCTGCTGATTCGTAGGAAATGGATTCTCTGTACAGGGTAGTATCCTTAAGCTGTTCTACCTTTATCGTGTTAAAAAAGGGAGGAAGGGCAGGAGAAGGAAAACAAAGCATGCTGCCTGCTTCCCTTCTTTCCACACAAAGATAAAAAGGCAAAAAAAATCCAGCCGTTCTGGATTAGATTATAAAGCTTCCTTGTTTTGCATTGGAAATCTAACAGTTCAGAAAGGTTGCAAGTAAGTTTCAAATAGTTATAAACACAATTCAAAGAAAAATGCTTATAGTGTATTTGTATATATTTGTATACTTTGGTGTGTCACTGTAAATTCAGGATATAAGTAGAATTTTTAAAAACCCGAACAATCACTTGTGCCTTTGAATAGAACAAGTGGCTCAATTTTTATTCTGTACACTATGTTGAACAGCAGATTTAGTAATAGGTAAACTAAAATTGATTTAATTTGTGTAGTCTTTTTAGCATAATAAAGACATTTGTTTAAGTAGTACATGGTAGCATAAATGAGTGGGTTTAAAAGTGGTTTTGTTTTGCTGTTTATAACTACTCTAGAAGTTACTGCTAATTCAGTGAATAAAAACCTGACATGGTTTTTAAGTCTGCTTTTAAAAAAATTGAGGAAAGACAGTACTTCTAGTGAAAATGTGGTGTAAGGAAGTTAGTCTGCTGTGTGTGTGTCCCTGGAATATCAGTGGCTTTTCTTAAAGGTGTGTGTCATGTTTTCTCCATGTAAGAACTGTCGGTACAGGCCATGAATGAGGATTTAAGGATTTTGTCTGTAAGAGGAAATCTACTGCTGTAACACTTATTACTAGAATGTCTGTCACCTACTGTACAAAATAATTGGATTATATCATTGCCTTACTTCTCCCGTGGTTTAGTATGTAACACTACATTATGTTTAGCACCAGAGGGAGCCAACATTGTTTGTATTGGTTTAGAAAATTACAGCATCACATTTTAATTCTTTATTTTGCTCCTTTGTTCAGTACATAACAGTGAAATTGCAGTGTTTGGTACAATGGTGAATGTCTCTTGAGACTGTGCTGGCACTGTAGGTATCTCTGGTGTGATCCTGGCAGTGTTTGTGTGGTAGGGACTGCATAGGGGGAGTACATGAATAAATGCCAAATATCTCAACATATGACATAAGATGCTGAGAATAACACTGTGCATGCAGTGTTGGCTTCTAGACAGCATAAGGGCATTTGAACAGCTTTTTAAGGAAAGGTAGATAGAGAAATTACAATTATAGTCTATAGCTGTTATTCCTCAGGGCATAACAACATTTACATTCTTAAAACAGTTCCTAAATTGCTAGCTTCTAATCCGTAGCAGAATTAGGATTGGATGTTTTTCCTGGAACAAGAGAATTAGATATTCTTTGCCTTGTTATCAAATTGTCCTGATTTCAGTACCAGACATCAAACTGTATGTGGTCTGGTAGTGCTCATTTTGATACTACTGTAAAGGTGTAATACTTGTAATTTGGACCGGCTTGTTAAGATCCGCAGCATTAGCATATGCACTTGAGTGGTAATTTGAGGTCATTTATGAGGAAGTTTTGAAGCTGTACACCACCCAGGTGGTGAGTGCATGCACGTATAGCTAGAAGTCCTGTGCAGGGAGTGGGGCTGTGAGGAACCTCCTCAGAGTGCTTTGCTGGAAAATACTCTTTGCTTGCTATAATACCTTGAAAAAGATGCCTTTATCTTTTTCTGATACCACCAATCACCCAGGTAACTTATGGTTGAGACTTTTGTATCTTGGCAGGGTAAACTCTCTGGAAGATTTTGTTACAGAGTAATTATTTTAGTTATTTTAAAAGGTCACTTTTTCAGAGGTGAATGCCAGTAATATTACAGAATCACAGGATGTGCTGAGTTGGAAGGGACCCACAAGGTTCATCGAGTCCAGCTCTTAGCCCTGCACAGGTCCATTTCCAAGAGTCGCACCAGGTGCCTGAGAGCATTATCCAAACACTTCTTGAACTTGGATAGACTGTGACCACTTCCCTAGGGATCCTGTTCCAATGGCCAGCCACTCTCTGGGTGAAGAACCTCTTTCTAATATCCAACCTAAAATTACCCTGACACAACTTCAGGCCATTCCCTTGGGTTCTGTCACTGGTCACCACTATGAATAGGTCAGTGCCTGCCCCTCTTCTTCCCCTCACAAGGAAATTGAATATGGAATTTGTTGACATTAGTATTCATATAATAAACTAAATCTTGGCAATGATGAGAGGATGTAGGGCTAGAAGGGACCTATTTAACCTGATGCCAGGCCCTAGAGAGGACAAGCTGTAGTGCTGTCAACTAGGTATCTGGTATCTATGCTATTGGTATCTGCAATAGCAGATGTTCTACAGCCTTTCTGTGTTGGGCACTTTGGTGATTGATTAGCTGAAATGTTAGAAATCTTTTCCTAATATGACTTAGTCTTTCTGCCTAGGTCATGTTTTCTAGACCTCAAGTAGCTTTTGTTATTCCTTGAGATCTCTCCAGCTAATCAGCACATCTTCCAAGAGGTGTCCAAACTGGCCAGTCACAAGGCCTCTCTCTGTCTCAGTGCTCATCTCTCACAGACCATGCTTCTGTAGTGTTTGCCTTTTGCAGTACAACACTGTGTAGTTTTGATCAGCTGTAATCCCAAGTGCTTTTCTGTGGAACTGGTGCTAAGCTGTTTTCTGTTCTGTGGATTTAAATATTTTTCGAAGTTCTAGTATTTGGCAGAGCTGAGAACAGCAGGGGAGGTGCAGGAGTTCCTCTGTATTAGTCCTGTCAAGAGACTGCAGAAGTTGAAGACCTCCCACTGTGGGAAGGAGTGTGCAATCCTCTCTCTGAACAGATGTTTGTGTCTGTGTTCCCTTCAAGCCTCACCCCCCTTGATTAAGTAGCCCAAAGCATTTGAAAAAGTTGAGTTGCTGACTGTGCTCTTGTCTGCCTTGCTTCAGCATTAGCTTAGCTCCTGTGGGTCAGGAAAGCATTTCAAACTTCTATGCAATTCAGAAAAGTAATTTAAAAAAAAACCCCAAACCACACACAAAAAAACAGTGCATCCAGATCAGACATCATGTCTTGACTCCCAAACGTGGTGTTCTCATCTTCTCTTCAAGGTGAGTTCTACTGTGACTAGTGCAAAGGTTCACTAGGAACTGCAGGCTTTTAATTTCACAAAAAAAGCAGACTTTATTGCATAGGAAATTTAAGATCATCTTTTCTCACGAGCTTTGCTGATGTTGGAGTTCTTTGGCATTATCTTCCAATTTCCAGAAAATGTATTCGTATTGTTTACTGAGGATCTCTTTCCCTATCAGTAGTCTGCACATTTGGACTTGTGGTCCCACGAGATCGTGCCTCTAAAACAAAGGGATATAAAAATTTGTATCCAACTTCTTAAGCGACAAAACAAAGCAGCATACCTCCAGCAGCAGTATGGAATAAATTATATGTGTAATATAAAGGGATCCATATTGTATTTTACTTTGCATCCCGATTCTGAAGAAATCTGCTCAGACATTTTCACCTAAAGCAGCAACTTTTCATTAATTCGTGACTTTTGAAGGTAAGCATTAATTGTAATTTGATTTCTTACGAAGTTAGTAGTGTCCCTTCTGTAGTGGAGTAAACTCTGTTCTGAAGTCCCTGAAGTGTTTGAAGATTCTGTATCTTGACTTGTAGTGTGGGATTTAGATTTATGCTAATTAAAAAATTAAAATCAAGAAAAGCTTAAAACTTGAGGGGAGGAAGTGCTTCTCTGGTGGATGTGGGTTTCTAAAGGCTCTTCCATGTAAGAGTAAGTAAAGGGTAAAATGAGCGTATGGGGAACAGATGAATTGGTCGCAGTTTCAAGAAAATGTGGTTTATTTCTAGATAAATGCACATATGAGTGTCTGTATAAGCACATGTCCATGCTTGTCCTGTTGTGAATGTGAGAAAATAATGTGAATGTTAGTTATGTTGTACTAAGAGATTTGAGACTTAAGGAGAAGCAGTTTATTAATCTTGGTCTCTGGAGACAGTCCAGGCTTGTGTACATTGAGCTGAGTGCTGTTCTCTGCTATCCCATGTCCTTTGTGCTGACTTGAGTTTTCAAAGGGGGCTGTTTGAGCTAAAGGATAGAACTGCAATTAAATCAAAATAGGGATATCCCCCTCTCCCCATTGATGCTTCTCTCTTATGGCTGTGATTCTGAGTTTGCTCATTTAAAAGGATTCAGTTAGCGTCAAATAGCATCAGTAGTTTTCCTCTGAATTCCAGACAGCTTTGTAAGTAGAGTCTCAGGATGGGGGAGCTTGCCTGCCATTTCATAGGACATAGCGTGTTCTCTCCTGCATGCTTGTCCCGTATGCAGAGAATAGTAGCACAGGGCATATGCACCACCAGAAGCAGCCCCTTGCTGGCCACGGGCAAAGAGACTGAAAATTTAACAGACCCATAATTGAAAAACACATTTGAAGCCTTTTTTGCATGTTTCCTTGCTCACCTTTGTGTTTTCTGAGTCTAACTTTAAATACAAATGTCCTAGTGAGGTGATGCTCATCCCTGAAGTCAGTGCTTGTCCATCCTTTCTCCCTTCACTGATGTGCAGAAGATCAACTCTCCGGGGTGCTGTGCAGGGCTGGGGTGGACCACAACACACACCCCTGTTCCAGCTGTGGCAGCTGGGCTGGTGTGTACCCTTGGTGTGCCATGGAGGGGAATGAGAGCCACAGCAGCACTGCCTGGACCCCTGACTCTTCCCCTCTCCAGACCTCCCTAGTGAGTACCTCACCTTTAGCATCATCCCAAATCCCCAGCTCCAGGGACCACAGTTTGGTCAGGGCCAGCATTGCTCATATTACCACAAGACTGTCTTTTATCCCACATCTCCTTCAACCCTAGTTGAATACTTCCGGAATGGAAATATCTGTGGCAGGCAGGAAGACAGATAAGGAAAACTACTCTCCTTAAATGCCAAAAATATAATTACACAGAATCAGCATCTTAGTTAGCCTAGTCTCTAGTCTTAACAGTTCATATAGGGATGGTAGTTGGTAATTCTGGGAAAGCCAAGAGGATGGTACGATCTGCCATGACAGGTTTTTAACTTTTCCTTCCTAAGAAAATATCACTAATCTGCTGTAGTGAATCATGACTGAAGCCTTGAAATTTTGTTTACAAAAATAAAGTGTTTGAAATAATACAGGAAAAGAGAACAAAATATGTGTGTATTTCACAAGCCAAAGTCATTACTTTGTGAAAATAGTAGGGTTTTCTGTAAGTAATCTAGCTAGAACGTAGGTAACTGACATGTGAGAACTGGGACAGAAGAGCTGGTTTAGGAGACCATGGAGCAGCCACCACTTGAGTCATGTATGTTGGATAACCTGTCACTCATTTGAGCTGCCTCAGAAAAAATCTACCTGGGAGCAGCACAGGGAGGATTTGATCTCAAGTTATTTATGAGTTATGGCTGGAGATTCAAAAAATGGAGTGAAAAAGCATAGTCCAGGGTATCAGTGAAATTTTAATTATAATAATGAAAATAAAACAGCTTGCTTCGGAGTGAAAAAAAGCCTTAAAATCATTTTACCTGAAGATGGTTTTAGTGCAGAACTCTTCTGTGGGTAACTGTGACAGTCTTTGGTGTACTGGGTGATCTTCACCTACCTCAAGAGGAGTGTAGATTCTCTTTCTGTCTCTGTTTCCACACTGTCACTCCCCGTTCCTGGAGGCAATATTACATCTTAAGGGACGGCTGGAAAGATTTATGACAGAAATGTTTGTGAGAAGAGTGTTATTAATGTCATGTTTGTATTAATCAGTTGGATAGAACAGTTAAAGTTTATACATCCTTTAATGACATTTCCTTCTGAAAGATCAGCTTAAATAAGGAACACTAAAATGTCCATCCCAAAAGTATGTTTTATATTCCTGCCTTTTGTGACTTTTTTTTCTCATTATTTTCTTTTTAAACAAGCTTCTGAATCCCTTTGGTTGGTTGATGACTTTAGATCAGGGTGTTGCCTCCTTTTCTACTTTAGTCTGAGTACAAGGGGAAGGGATGTGGCAAGACAGTTTTTTCTCTTTGGACAAAGGCCATGAGTGAAACCATGTGAGAAGTGCCATGACATTTATATAATATGCCAGTATAACTCTTCCTTTGGCATTGACATAGAGTTGTAACACTCACTTATGGGGGGAAAAAACCTAGGGAAATTGGGTAATAGAGCAGTTTCCATGGTACTGAACCTGATTATGTGAGCTGTGGTCTGATTTTTGTATGGTCTGGTTTCTGTGCACAGAAGTCTCAAGAGTGGGCTCCTGTTTGGTTCCCCCGTGCCTTGAGCTCAGGCCACGGCCTATGCCCTCTTGTACATCTCTTGTACTGAGATGGCTTCTGAAATCACTAAAGGTTGAGATGCTCAACAGAAACTTGAAAGCACCTAAATCCTAAAGGCTGATGGTGTTTGATTTGTTTTTTTTTTAAGTGCTGGGATGATTGATTGGTAATAGGAAGCTTTCTGGGGACAGTGTTCCCACTGTAATAGGCGAGCTGTGTTTTTGAGAGCATTTGAATTTTCTACGTTCCTTTTAAATAAAGCTCAGAGTCTGGTTATGCAGAAGAATAACAGGAGCAGGCTAACAGTATTAAAACTGTCTTAGCACGTGAGAGTATCACTGACAAAATGCATCTGGTATGAAGTCTCCAAAGACTTAGAGGATTGTACGTAAATAGTAAATATGTTTCCACGGTGTTTATCTTCTCCATGTGGCTGCTGCTGTTTTCAGAATTTTTGTTTCTGGATGCCATGAGGTTAATGTTGTTTTCAAAGAGTAAGTTATGCAAAGAAGTTGAGCAGGATCTACACGGCCTTAAAACATTTCTATGGCATGTTTTGTCGGCAAGATTTTATAATGGTAGAGAGTTTCATGCTTTGCAGAGTGAAAAGAAGCAAGCTAGTTAAAGTCTGTGCTCTCTCTTATCACGGATTAGTTTGTCTCACCTTTTTTCCTGCAGGGATTTTGTGGAGTAGGAAATATGGTAATGTAGTCCAAACTACACTGAAGTTCAAAAATATCGTCAAACATTTACTCTGGACTGTAGCATTTAGTTTAGGCTGTTGAAATCCTGCCTGATAAAGAAGGCACTGCTAAGTTACAATCAGCCATAAACATAAAATCACATAATGTTTCCAAGAGGTAAGTGACAAATGGATAAATAATTTTAAAGGACATGGAGAAAAGAAATTTTAATACATCTCTCTAGTTAGTAATAAGGTAATAAAAAATGAAAATTTTCTTCAGTTCATAGGATAATGCATAATAATTTTGGTCTCTGTGACCAGGCATGCAAAGAAGTCATCAAGACTTTATATTTTCTCATATGAGTATGCAAACTCTTGAGCTTATGAAGGTCTGTTACAAGTTGAGAGCGTGTTTTTTTACCTAATCTTGAAATCTGCTTCTTCCAAAATAAGTTGGAAACTTCTTGTTTGTACTGCCATGTTACCATATTACAGATGCCAACTAGAACTGTTCAAAGTCTTTCAGTGTTGCATACTCCGTTTATATTTGTACAAGCTTGTTTGATGTAAATAGTGGAATGGAAGAGGGAAGCCTCAAAATCACCTGTGCTGATACAAAATATTTTAAGACTTGCTGTGGAGTCACATAAATAAACTCAGTTGCTCCCTTATGAATCATGTTGAATGAATTGTTCTAAGGTACTTCAAAATGGCAGCTTATATATATTTTTTTTCCATTCATTGTTATTCTTTAGAGATATAAAAATAGGGAAAAATAAAAAAAATGTTCTGTCAGCATACATTATGTCTTCTGTAACATATCTAGCTGAGAAAAGGCTAACTTTCATATTTGAAAATTATTGAATACATTAAATTCCTCTTATAAACCAGATAATTGGGATGCAGTTGACTGATGACCAGGTAGAAGAGGGTAGCTAAAATAGTCCCTTTAATTGGATTTTTGCATCTTATTTTCAACTATTTGCATCTTTTCAACTAATACATATTTCATGTTAGTTTATAAATTGTATAACACTTATTTTGTGTAGTCGTGCTAGTATTTCCAAGGTGTTCTTTATAAACACAACCCTCCACAATTTTAAAAAAAGCAACAGATGCTTTCATCTTTTTTCTGCACTTTGAAGAATTTGCTCATCTAGTGTGTTCACAGGCAGATCTTCTCTCTTGAAATTAACCTGTATTTGCTATTTATCTCTTCTTAAGATTGAGTTTAGACATCTGGGTTCAGCATCATTGTTTCCAGAAAAGCATGCAGTCCTGCTGCACACTTAGAGGTGAAGGTTTGAGAAATAATTTCATGCTTGCATGCAAATATATCAGATAAAAAAGAAGGAAAAATGAAAATTAATGGAGTGCACAAAGTTGGTTTTAAGTTTATTGAGAAGGTAGCTCTCTGTGTTTCTGATGGGTGCTGACAACTCCTTTCTGGAGTCAGCTGTTGAGGTGCCTGCTGCTCCACGGACAGTACTGTACACCTCACCAGGCTGTGACTTGGGCTGGGATGGAGACCTGGCTTGTGTTTGCCCTGCTGGTTCAAATGCAGTCATGATTTAAGTAGTGATATCACTTGTGATATAATTAAATAGTGATATAATAGTGATACTGTTTCTGCTGCACACTGGCCAAGCGACTGGTGCAAGGCGTTAATTCTCCTTTAGTGCATAGTGCGGTGTTTTACCCTATGGTAGGGTACATCTTAGGTAAAGCAGTTGAGCGAGAAAGTCTTAAGCAAAGCGAAAAGAAACACCTTGCAGAAAAGCTGTGCTGTCTTACACAATGACCTTTTCTTAAGTTCTTTCTGCTTTCCTTGATTTGTAAATCTCTTTAACCAGTATAGAAAATCAGCTCTGGCAAAGAGAGGGACTGAGCAGAAGTCCAAGTAAAATGAAGGTGTGGGTTTTGTTTGTTTTTGTTCTGCTTTCTGTATACTTTTCCCTGCTTATACTTCTAGGCCTAGCAGCAAATGACAACAGAAGCTTCCCTTGACCCCCAGAAAATTGATAGAGCTTTCAAATTGTATTTCTACAGGATTTACTTATTATTATGAATTGAGCATAGACCCTTTGGGTATGCTTAAGTGAAAGTCACGTGGTAACTGTAGTTTTAAAGTTCATACCTTGATGAGTTTCCAGTTCTAGTGCTAAATTAGTCTATTTGCAGTCTGGCTACAGTGGGAAAACGCCCACAGCTAACATAGATTCAGGATAGCTGAACAGCATTGTTAGTGTATTCTTCAGTATAAGTCTTTAGGTCAATGTGTTTTTAATCTCTGTTCCATTCCTTTTATTTTCAAATAAAATTTGTGTATTACAGGCAAAATCAGCAAATTAACAATTTACATCAGAAGATACGGGAGAATGAATTACGAGCTCAACATGCAAGACTGAGCCATCTTGTGAACTGCGAAGAACCTTACATGACTAATTTGCAGGTAGGATGGGTATTTTTCTTTCAGCAAGTTTTCCATTGCCCAGTAACTGGCACCTGAAAGCATGCTCACACTTTACTGCAGGCCAAAATGTAGAGCCTTTGCGATTATCGATGGCTGTGTAATTGCATAGCAGTGAATTGTGTAGAGAATACCCTCTAAGTGTTGTAGTTTACTTTACATTTGGAGAAATATAAGTAATGTTAAAATTTTGTACATACTTGTTTTGAAGTCTGATAAAAATGAGATAGGATTGAGCGATTATGATGCTGTAAGAGTAAGGATTTAACAGCATGAAGTATCTGAAAACAACTATTGAAAGGTTTTCTGAAGAGAGGGAGGTTCTAACCCTTTGAATGGTTAGATTTTACAAGTAGAGTAGATGGAAGAAATGTGAGAAGGGAAACAGACTGGACTATTACTCCTAGGGAACACTTAGTATGAAAGGGAATATGCGTTGGTATTTTGGCTATAATTGTCCTAATTTTCATCTAACTGGTACCAATACCAGTGTAAGGATGAGGTAGCATAGGATAACCAAGAAATGCAGGTCAGTTTAAGGACTGTGGCTGCTTATAGTACACAAATTCCATCTCCACGCCTTTGCATATCTAAAAGGCAATGCAGTGAGATATGCAGGCAGATGTGCAGAGAAATAGCTTTTCTGTCCTCTTTTATTGCGTTATCTTTTTCTGTCAACAAACACTGTGCTAGGATCTCAGCTAGTATATTTCAACATGACATTAATTATGTCCTTGGAATAACACAACTGTACATCATGTGAGAATGTACCTTGTGTGACACAGCAGAGAAATGCAAGTGGAGCCTCAGTGTGAAGTTTGGTATCCAGAAACCTTTTCAGACATGTAGGAATGTGGCTTTTGGTGCTTCCAGATCTTTTACAAAATACTTTAGAATATGTCTGGATTAAGATTTTTTTGGGGGGCGGGAGGACACAAACTAAACCAAACAAGATGCAATAGTGCAGAAACCGAAACTTTAGTGCATATATCTTTGTATAGCATATTACACTTCCAACAAAGCAGCAGATGCATTAATCTTTCATAATTTAAAGAATTTTGAAAGTTTATAATGTATTTGGATTCCTTCTTGACTGTGTGCCTTCTGTAAGATGGATTTATAAAAGCAAATCTACTTTAATGAAGGTTTTAATCTCTTAATGCTTTGGTGAAGGAATGTCACTAGTTAAAGAAATTACACAGGCAGTATTTCTAAAGATACCGATTTACATTATTAAAAGAAGCTTGAAATTGAAAGCTTAATGGGATGCATCACCTTTTTCATCCCACATGCAGCTGACTTCCATTTTGTGCTTCTCTGTCTCTGGGCAGTGGAGTTTGAAGTTTTGCTATACAGAACAGAAGATAGGAAGCCTGACTTCTGATTGTAGTTCTAGTCTCGGGCTTGTCCATGCACCATTCTGACCCCAGGTGTGATGGCTCTAGTTTGCTAGTACTAATGTGCTGATTTAGAAGGGCCTTCAGATTGAAGCATCTCTTACTTAGATATATAGCCATTTTATAGTGTTTTTCTTCCCAGAAAACGGTGATAATTCAGTGGCAGTGATTTGTTTTGAAAATGCTTTTTATTTGGATTTATAGGGTTTTATTTTGGGAGATAAATCATACCTCTTCCATAAATCTGAGGGGGAAAGTACCCCTGCAATGTTCTTGTGCAAGTGTTGTGAATTTAAAAGTGTCCAGCTTCTTTGTTTTTTTGTACTTCAGATTCCTGAAGGACATGCTGTTACCATGTATTTTAATGTTTGAAAAATCAAACTCCACCCTTCCTGACAGCAAAAAAAAAATAGATGCAGGACTGTTTTCTGCTATGCTGTTCAAGTGCACAGTGGTATGTGTGTGTTCATTTGTCTGATTATTTTATTTCTTTTTGTAAGCAACCACAGTACGAGAGCACACCACTGCAACCTCACATTTCAGAAAGATCAGCATCGTACCTTGAGGAGCTTGAGCGAAAGATTGCAGCAGCTGAGAATAAGGAATTACAACTCAGTGAAATTGTAAAACAACTTTCAAACAAATCTAGTGAGGAGAAAAAGAAGATGGAGGAGAAAGTAAGTGTCTTTCATATTCCACATTTCCTCTTGTCACTGTTACAGCAGCATATGTTTTGTTTGATAGAAAGCAGCTTGGTATGTGGGTGCCAGAGCTATTTTCAAAAGGTGGCTAAACTATCTGTGATAGAAAAATTGAAAGTTAATGATTTTAGGTGTTGCTAATGGATAAATTTGAACTCGTAGAGAATGCATCCTAAAAAGTGGTACTAGATAAAACAGTAATCATGATGACATTTTTAACCAGGTATTAGTTAAAAAAAAATGCTGCTCAGGTCTAAGAATTCTTGTAGCTTGAATTATTTATTACAATAAGCAAAGTATTATTTAAAAACATAAAGCATGAAAATTAAATCCTTATTTTTGGCATCATTTGTAAACGTGGCCCTGATGCTTTGAGATGCACTTACCAGCCTTTATGTGCCTACTCAGCAGGAGTGATTCTCTTGTGGCTTTCCTAGGATGTGCAGAGTAGACTTCAGTCTGAGTCAAAGATGGTTGTGTTCTTGGAACTGTTTTGACAAGGGGTTTCTTTTCAGGCTGAAGCAATTCCCAGGTGTAGTTTTGAATGTACTGACAACCTTCCTTTATTGCAAGCAGGAATGTGCCATTGACCAAGGGGTTTCTAATTAATGTTTTAGGGTTACATTGTTACTATTACCTTCTCATTTTTAAACTACTGAGTTTAGATTTATAGTAATGCATATTCAAGGGATAGGGGCAATATGATACAGTGAAGTATTAGGTGGGAAGACAAAGGAGATGGCATAATTAATCTCAAATTCTGCCTTACCATTTCCTATGAGCCCAATATGCTTTTCATTCAGGAAGGACAGAAATTGGATACTGCTGCTACCTCCTTTTGAACTTTTACTGCTTGTGTTCCCTGCTGTGGAGGAACTGCTGGATGGTGGCAGTGGTGAGGACCTGTGCAGCAAGGCTTTTGTCAGCAGGATGGTCTGTAGGTTGGACCCTGATTCACTGCCCAGTCCTGATTCACCCCTTAACACCTGTCCATTCTGTGCACTGAATAAGAAGCTCTCAAGGAGAGAGCGGGCAGGGAGGCACGGTGGAAAATACACTTTTTTTTCCTGACTTTCTTTCCATTTTTTTGACCTAGGTAATAAAGCAAAGTAAGTATCAGGAATTCAAACAAAGGTAACACAATATAAAAAAAATCTTTTCCAGTTTGATGGGAAATGAAGGCCTCTAGAAGGCTTCTGTGTTTAAGAAATCAGCTATTCTGTTTTCTTGTCCTCTGATCTGACTGTCAGGCTGCATCAAAATCAGGATATTTTCAATTCTTCATAGTTTAAGTTCTTGGTCCTGTGTTAAGTTGTTTTCCTAGTCCATAGAAAAGAGAGTAGACTAAAATATGTCCTGATCATTTGTTGCATGTGAACATCCCCATTGGTGAAAAAATTAACAGTATTTTAACTGTTGAACTGTTTGTGTTTTCAGTTTGTAAGTCACATGGTTTGTTTTGGGCAGAGGTGAAGCAACTGTGGTTTGAGGTCACATGTGGGTCTATTACTTGGAGCTGCTGAGGTTAATAATTTTTTTGGGTTTTTTCTGCAGTAGCCGAACCTTTCATGCAGCTGAGAGTACAATTCTTGAAGAGTGACCAACCTCTGCTTCCAAAGCAGGCTTATTTTTTACTGTAGTAATAAAACATGTACTCTTTCTTTCTTCTAGCTTAAAACTAGAGACCGATATATTAATAGCCTGAAAAAGAAATGCCAGAAAGAGTCTGAGCAAAACAAAGAAAAACAAAGACGGATTGAAACCTTAGAAAAATACCTGGCTGACCTACCAACACTGGATGACATAGAAGGGCAAACTAAACAGGTAAGGTAAAGGGAGTTTGCTTTACATTTCAAAAATATAAGTAAGCTCTGTATTTTCTGTTGTCAAGTCTTTTACTGTTTCAACACATTTTTTTCTTCCTATCTGTTTAGGAAGAGAAGTATTTCAATGTTTTAGAAATCACTGTAGGTAATAGGATTTCTCATAGTCAGATGAGCAAAATGGGCCTGAGATTCTGCAGTAGGTGTCTGCAAGGCTGTGGCCTGCTGCAGGGTCTTCTGCTGGTGTGGCATCATGTCTGACTAATGTAACCTGTGTTAGCTGCACATTCTAGAGGAGAAGAACAGGCAACTTCAAGAAACTTTGACCGAGTTAGAAAAGAAGCTTGGAGAAGCCCGGTCTCAGTGCAGAGAGAGAGAACTACAGCTGGCATCTCAGAAGAAAAAAGAAAAAGAGCTGGTCACAACAGTGCAGAGGTATGAACAGCTGCTCAGCCTGTGCCCTGAAAGGGATGTACTTTTCCACCTGATGTCAAGACCTAACGTTATTTGTAATCTTAATCTGTTACAATGCTAGTGATTTTTCATGGCAAGAGTTTTATTTGTGGCAAGTTGCAATTAATACCTCAGGATAGAGTCTGCCTAGGACATTCTTTGCTATCGTCCTTCAAGGGTGTGGGACACTGCTGCAATGGCCTCACAGCCTGCTGACAGACAGAGGATGGAATAAACTTGTGTGGCAAAGGGGCATTGTATAGAAGCTGTCAGCACAGCTGTTTGATAGCTGATCCTGTTACGAGCTGGATATTGACTGATGGGTATGTCAGGGAAGGGTCAAAGATTTCAAGAAATTGTAGCTTCTTCTTACCTTTTTCCAGAGAGTGTGGGTATTTACAGGGAGATTTAGCTGAAGCTAAATCACTGTTGTCACTGAACTTGCATAAAAATGAAAAAACAAATGGCACAGATATCCAAGAATATTCCAGGTAAGACATGGAGACTTCATTACTGTGTTACATTTTAGATCAGGGGAGCTACTTTAACACTTATGACAAAACAAGGAAGAGTGAAGCAGGGGAGAATACCTTTTAATAGTTTGTGTGGGTGTTACTGCAGTTCACTGTCCCTCTGTTGGGTAAAGGTGCATGCCACAGGAGTCTGAAGGGTTTCCATGATGAAAGGCAAGCTGACTGGGATGCCCTGCCAGCCAAATTGTTGACACATTGTTTCCATGTTACCAATGAAAGGCCATTTTTCTTCCTATCCCCCTCATAGAGGGGGATCATTCTGTCTTTTCTGAAAGCCTACAAATAGTTGGAGTAACCTCTGGTTTCTAAATTAGACAGCAACATTAGCACTAATAAAATTCATTTCCTTTCTGAGAGAAGGTGAGCAGACAGAGGCTGTAGGGCTACCTCAGGGCTTGAGCTGAGCTACAGAGGGGTCTGAAGGTCATGCCCTCCTGTGGTAGCAGCTAGCAGGAGTGGCTTTGTGCTCCCCCTTATGAGTCACAGAGGGCGTGAAGGAAGGACAGGTCACCAGTACTGGGCACGACCTCTGATTCTGGGCTCCACTTTGAGTTGTACCTGCCTCAGTGAGAGAATCTGAGTTTAAAGCTCCTGAAGCTTTTGAGAGGTTTGAAGGTTCCTATGATCTGTGCTGGAGCTGGTTTTGCCTCCCACATTAGCATTTCTTTGCTCCTCTCTGCCCTCTCTCCCTACACAGTACTGCTGGAACCCTGCCTTTTGGGAGACACAGCACATAATCTGGCCCGTAAAACCTGCATTCATCTGCATTTATCTGTCCTTGCCACTGCCGTGGCAATTTGGGATTTTTGCGTCATTCATCCACTGTTGGTTTGTTCATTCATAAGGTTGGAATCTGGTAGGAACAGTTTTACAGTTCTGGTTGGAAGATGGTGCAAGTTTGTAATTTTCTCCTAAAACACACAACCCTCTGGTTTCTATCAGCCCACTTAAATCTTTCTTTCATGTTGAATGGCAGTTTACAACAGAAAGTGGAAAAATGCCTGGAAGATGGTATTCGGCTTCCTATGTTGGACACAAAACAGCTTCAGAGTGAGAATGAATGTCTCAAAGAGAAGAATGAGAAAGCCAGCAAGGTTAGTTTGCAAATGATCTGCTGGTGGCATCTTTAGCCCTAAGTACTATGTTTCTCTTTTCTTTTTCTACTTTGGAAGTAAATATCTCACTAAAGAATTACATATTTGTTGCTAATTCAGATTACTTTTCAATAGCTGACTGTTTGTGTTCAGTGTGTTTATTTTGCATGACTTTTGTGTTCTGTCAGAGTTGAACTCTGTCTTGTCATTTACATTTTTGAAGGTTCTATTTAAAATCTCTGGTGACACACCTGGAAACTGATTTTTAGACAAGGATCTGAAGAGATTCAAGCCTTCTAAATTGCTCAATTTTATATTCTAGGTCATAGACAATCAACAAAATCAGATAGCTGGACTGATTTTAGACATACAGGTAAGGAAGAATGTGTATTCTGTTGTTTACTGTGTGCATTTTTAGTTTATAAAAATAACATTGCTGAAGTTGAATTTTATTCTATCTTCCTGAATAAGAATCAAAGGTAGAACTGCCCAGATCTTACGACCTGTAGTTGGCCTGTGTTCTCTTGCAAGCTCATAATGTAGTTGTTACATTTAAGTGGTTTAGCAATTTGCTGGTACTCATCAAAAAAGTGAAAAACTGTTGCTAACTAGCATCCTTATTCTCCTGGTGGTATATGCAAAAATTGTGACTCAGGCAAATGTTGTTTCAGGTGTTATATAATTAAAAAGAAGTTCAACTTGAACTATATAAGCTTTCTGAAGTTCTCTGTCCCTTTCTCTAGTTGATTATTTACATGTAGACTCTGTATGTGTTGTGCTTATCAGAGGTACACACAATTTTTTCAAAGTATTATCATCATCCTAAATCTTTTCATGTTTCCTAAACTTTCTCATCTTTTTCTCACCATCACCTCTATCTTGAGACTGGTGATCTTTGGTGTTTTGTGTGCTTAGCATGAAATTACTTAGGAAGCTGGGACCAGGAAATAATGAGTAGTTGTGACTGTCTGTGAACAGAGTAGTGTTCTATTCTGCAAGACGTTCTCTTTTCCTCTTGAAGTGCTTTATATAAGGACAGAAAAAAAGACTTGAAAATGGTGTCAGCCCTCAAATTACTTGTAGACTATGGCAAATTCTTTTTATCCTTGATATCCCTGGTTTTCCATATTCATTACCTGGGAAGTGTTGAAAATTAGTTCATTAGAAATTGAAATCCCTTATCAGCACAGAGATGCAGTTTATCTTCAGCTCAAATGATCTCATTTTATTCCCTGTCTTCTGCCACGTTGTAAACTTATACTTGAGAATGTATTTCAATTCATTGTTTTTAACTTGCAAGCTGAGAGCAACTTCTGTTTCAGACAGCAGTGTATGAAGCAGTACTAGTTTCTGTTTGCTCATAATTGTGGTGAAATGATTTTGGTCTTCCTTTTATGGTTTTGCTTCATTGATTCTTTCTTCTGAGTGAGAGGGATTAAAATTCTGGTTAGTCTTGACAAGATGCCATGCTGCATATATAGTACTTCTTCAGAAAGAGAAAAATTATGGATTACAGTGATGTTTAAAAAAAAATCCGTATTTACATGATTAATTTAGGTATCACAAAATTAACATTTTTAGTACAAAAAAAGAGAGTAGAAGTAAGTTAGATTGTACAATGCCTGTGCTACCTAATGTACATCTCTCAATCCTGTCAGTCACAATAAACCCAAATTGGAGCTAGGAGTATTACCACCAAGTTGTAACTTTGAAAAGCATATGGAAATATTAAGGGTGAAGTACAGAGGATTCATATCACCATGAGGAACCTGGAAAGCCTAGCACTGTAGACTCAGCCAAGCTGTTAAGTGCATGTGCTTTTTCTGAGTTTTAATATTAGGATAGCAGAGAATGATAGATGTTAGATGTATCTTTTAAAGATAAACACTGATTTCCACTTCTAGTAGTTCCTGTTACATGGTGCAACTCTTGAGCTGAACATGTTCACATTGTTTGGAATATTCTAGAAGAATAAAAGCAGAGTCATGTAAATTTAATGGCAGATGTAGTTCTGAAAATACACTGATGAAGATAATACTTCTCACCCTGTCTTCCCTACCACCACCCCTACCTCAGGAAGGCTGCAGAGTCAAACCTTATGTCTGTTGTTGACATGAGCATGAAATGTGTGAGTGATAGTACCAATGGATGGATCATACCTGGGGTTCTGGGTGTCCCTGAGCTTGCTCATCATCAAAGACTGTTAAAATCAGGAGATACTCTGAAGTTGGGATGGTGTTTTGGCCACTTACGTTGCCCTGTTCATTTGCTGCTTTCTGAGTATCTTCTGTTTGGCTGCTGCCACAGATGAAGCTAGAGGGACCTTCAGTGTGACCCAGTAATGGCCATTTTCTCAGTAGATAGTTTCTGAAAAAGTAAAGACAATGATTCAGCATCACTTCAGGTTGTGCTCGTCTGCTAGCACGCAAAGGAAATGCCTGAATCAGTTACTTCCTGCCCTGTCCTGGCCCAGGGTGTTTCCTTTGCTGTGGGGCAGGGTCCTCCTTCCTTCTGCTCTTCCTCCTAGTGGCGCATGTAGCTGTGCTTTCTTAAAAGCTTATCTTTAGGATGCATGTTACTTCAGCACTTCCTTGTGAGGGGCATGGCGTGGGTGAAAAGAGCAGCAGGTCAGCTTTATGAAAATGGTTTTAAGAACAAGTAGTCATTTCTGGGTTCTGCCTACTGATTCATACTACTTACGTGAAAATAAAGTGTGGGGTTTTTTTAGTCCGTATTAACTCTGTAAATGGTAGCACCATTGTTTTCCAGATTTGCAGACTATGAGAGAGCACTTATTGCCCGCTTCTCGTGTGATGTTGAGCTGAATGTGTTGGAAATTTTTTAAATGCTGCAACACTTCCTGTGAGTGGCCACGCCGTTAAAAACTTCACTCGGTGTTGGCCCTGCCTTGTCTCTCGTTACTCCCTGACTTCTTGCCAACACCAATGATTGTTATAGCTGGCAATCACAGCTGAAAAGATGTCTCTGTTTGAAAGCATCAATTTATATACTTTGCTATTAATCGTTAGTATTCAGATAGTTTGAATATTCCTCCTGAATTTTGCCAAATGACCTTGAAAGACATATCTACAGATTTAAAAGCCAAGTAGGGGAAGAAATATGAGTCCTTTTAAGAACAAAGGCACCTGTGATCATGCTGAATCCACGCCAAAAACTCCACTTTGGAAAAATCTCATTATTTCTCATTTCTGTAATTGAAAACTGGGGAATTGACAGCGGCTGGTGCCATGTTGCAGCACTTTTTTGTTTGTTTCTTGCTGCTTGTGACTGACCTGGAAGTCAGTCATGAAAAGCTGCAATACTGTAAATAGGGATTATTGTACCTATTAAAGATGACACTGTGAACTACAAATAAGTTCATGTTTTGCCTACAGTTTTTTTCAGTACAGTAGAATTGTATAGACTGTTCTCTCATGTGTCTGATTTTACAGAGTTTGCTGCTCTGTATCAGCTACCAAAGGCTTTCTTCTCAACTCTATAGGTGAGGTGAATTCTGATATGAAAGGTTGTGGAAAGTCCTGCCTTAGTCTTTGTCTAAAAGAGAGACTGAAAAAGATCTTGTTACAACTTGGAATGACACAATTGAAGCTTTCCTGTGGTGTATCTACTGCTTATTTAAAGGGAAATTTTTTTTATTAGGATAAACAATATTGCCTAGTTATTTTAGACTTCACGCCTTTTGTATCGGAGTAAGGTTTTGCCTGTATACAGCCTTTTTGTTTCTAAAGAGATTCTGGTTATTTAAAAGGTTTCACTGATACTTGGAATAGCTGTATTAGTGTACAGAGAGCTGTTGGGGTACAGCTATTACCAGGTGAAACATGGTAGAAAATAAAAAATGAAGAATTGGTACAAAACCACTAAGTAACTGAAACCTAGGAATTTACTGAGGATGCGTTTTTTTGTCAGTGATAATATAAAGCATTAAAATTTAAAATTGTTACCTGTGTTTTCATTCACTTCAGTCTATGCAAGAAAAGCTTTCACAAGAAAAGCTAATAATTCAGAAGATGACAAACGAGCTTGAGGAAAAAGAAAGGAATATAGAGCAGTTGAATAAAACTCTCTCTGAAGTAAGTAATAACTCCAGTAACCCAACCCCTGATCACACCACATGGAAAAAACCTTATAGAATGATTATATGATGCCTTGGTAGATCTTTATGAGCTTAATTACATACTTAACTGTCCTAGCTACCATGCAGATGTATAATACATACCATCCCTACCTGAAGAAGTGAGGACGTAAAGTGTGAAGACGGCTAAGCAGTGGTAACATGAAATAATCATGTAAAAGCTGTCTATCTGCCATTCTTTGGAGGGGTACAGAAATACTGATTATATGTTTGGAAATTAATTATTTTTAATTATATAGTTTGTGATTTGAAACAGAAAACTTTCTGCCACAGTGCGTGATACAGACTTAACTTTGCCCTTTTTTTCATTCGTTTTTCATAAAGAACCAAAGACTGATGGAAGAGAATACCTGCCTGAAGGAGCAGATGCGGCTGGTGGAGCAGTCTAGGCAGCCGGTATCAGAGAAGATGCCTATAGCAGACCAGTTGTTCAAGGAAATGTCCCATTGCTTGTTTGACTTGAAAGCACTGTGCAGTATTCTTACCCAGAGAGCTCAGGGCAAGGAGCCTAACCTTTCCTTACTGCTGGGAATCAGATGTAAGTGATGTTGTCATGCCACCACTTAATAATGTTTTGACACAAAGGAATAACAGTTTGACTAAGTGGTGCTCGAACTTGCCAACTGGACAAGCTGGTGTTCTTGCTGTGCAGCTGAAACAGTGGTGCATGAACTCATGGAGCTCTCTGGAAAAGCTGATCTTTTGGTGTGCTAATGCCATTAAATGCGTATGACTACACAGGTCCTTGCTGAGTCAGGAAAGTGGGTAGCTGGCCCTTCATGTGGACCCATTCATGGATATGTTCACTGCTCTAGGAAACAAAGGTGTGTGGCCCAGTGTCTGTCCCTCCTGAGACACGCTGCAGTCATCATGAGGGTTAATGGATGCTAATGGGGCTTTAAAAAAAAAAAGACACATGACGTGGGATCAAGTGGTAGGAATATACGTTTACTTGTTCAAACATATATATGTCTGGTTTGGATATGGGTGGGTCCAGGTGTATTAAATAAGCCTGGTGCCTGGTAACTTCATGTCAAGTACTGCTAACAGTACATCTGGTCTTCAGCACTTACTAAGCTGTTAAAGTTAATGAGAAGCATGCCCTAAAGCCAGTCACACAAAGTTTATGTTAACAAGCAATTACATTTTTTTGAAATGCAGGTATCATATTCTAGTGTTTTCTGAATGCTAATTGGAATTAATGAGGTAGACAGGTTGCTGAACTGAACCATCAGCAAGGTAGAAAGGCAAAGTACAGTGTCTGGTGCAGCAAGGGCTACCGCACGCCTCCTAACCTCTGTTCTGAGCAGCTACTGAAAACTCAAAAGTCTATAGAAAATGGCTGTTCTCTCCATTTTTTCTTTTTTCACTGCTGTTCTCATTCATCAAACTTCGGCAAGTCTAGATCTTGGTGCAGACAGAAAAGCATGCCTTTCAGAGAAGCACTGATGGGCTCTGAATTGACTTCAAGTTCACGCGGTACCACATTTTGTTAACTTTTCATCACACTGAAGCGTGATTTGTCTTGATGTAACTAAAGTGACCAACCCTTTATTTCAAAGGGCTGAGTAGTTGAAGTATTCACAGAATGCTGTTGCTAGAGCTTTAACCTTGGATGTTGTTTTTTGTAGCACTGAGCTGTTCAGCTGAAGAGTGTGAAAATTACCACAGCACAGAAACTCTTTCGAAGAAGCTCTTGGACGTTTGTCAGTTACGGAAGGATATTGATGAATTAAGGACTATAATGTCGGACCGTTATGCTCAGGACATGGGGGACAACTGCATTACTCAATGACAACACTTCATCTAGTGGCAAACGACTTACTAAATCCTGCTGTGTCACAGGTCTTTTCATTTCTATTAAGGAGCCATATTGGAAGGCTGCAAATAGTGCCGGACACGCACCTGTGAGGGCTGTGTGTAATTAGTCCCAGGAGTCTGGTGTGGAGGGGAGAGCCATCGTTTGAACAGAGTGGTACAAACTACAAGAAATGTTTTCTCCAAACTACTGAATGTAGGAACAAGCTGTGAAGAATGATTCAGTTGGACACTCTGTTTCCTTCATTAGGACTCATTTTATTACTTCACCTAGTTTTTGGAATCAGAGCTTCAAAACAGCTGTGCTGCTACTACTCTGTCCTTTCCTTCATCAAGGGTTTGTGTGGCATTATTTGTGTTCTGGTGGTATTAGGGGAGAAGGTCGAAGGACCTATATAGCTGTATGTGATGAAGCCAGAGGTGTCTGCCACTGCACTTCACTCTAAAAATTGCAATTGGAACAATCTCGGAGTGCTACAAAAAGTAGTTGCTATCCAAGTTGTTTAAAAATAGGAATGTAAGAAAGATGTTTTTAGTAATGAATTGTTTGTCCAATAACAGAAAATCCTCCAAGTTTAACTCTTTTATGCAAAGAAGTCTATAAAATACAGCTGTATCAGGTTGTCTGAAGTTCTCTCACATTGTTGTAGGAAGTTCCAATAATATGAAGTCTGTGGCAAACCCAGATAAGCTGTAAGGCATGAAACTGCAGCATAGTACGTGGCTGTAAGAAAAAAAACCCAAACAAACCCCCCAAAACCCAACAACTGTATTTTGGTGTTTGTACTTATTTTTTCCTTAGGTCTTCTCCATTTTAAGATGTGGCTGGTCTGTATTCTGTTCCTGAAGGCCTCTGATGAGGTGGTGCACCACCTCAACCATTTTTTACCACAGCTGTAGAAAAGGTGTTTCACTCTTGGCAAAATCAGGCTCAAACCAGAATGTTTCTAGTTATCAGTATTAAGTACTTGGTTACCTGAGAACTGCAAAATAGTTTGGGAATTTTTGATTTCTCCATTTTTGTAGGAAGCAATTACGTAAAAAAGTAAGATTACGTTCCATAGCTTATTCAGTGAGTGTCACTTGGCAGTGCTGTTTAAATCCCATGGGACAGTTGACATTTCTTGGAGTGTTAGTGCAAGTTAGCTGCACGGTTATACATGGTGGAAAATGGTATTTAACTGAAGACAACAAAAACTTGAGAAGAGCAAAACCACTTTCAAATCACACCATTAAGAAAAATATGTGTATCACTTACATGTGTGGATTTAAAAGAAGATTTCAGATGCTTTAAGATGCAAGTCAGTCAACTGACCTGTAGTGGGAATACCAGCAGAAATCTCTTAGAAAGTTTAGCAGTTAGAACCAAGAAAATTCTAGGGTAACATTTTTATGGCAAAAGTGTATCTTCAGTTTTTTTATTATATTTGTGTTAATAGAAAAAAGTGGTAGAGCAACGTGTACTGGTTACAGTACAGTTTTAACTTGGTGATATTTTGCTTTCTGTTGATTGTTAAACAATTACCATTAATGTTGTTTTATAATTTAGTGGTTTAATTTTTTTTAAGTATATGCATTTATTTATTTGGCAGTTTTCTCTATCCTAAAACTATATTTGGACTAATTTGTGAAAAATAGTGTTGCTGTATTACTGCTGTACGGTGTTTTCAGATTACTCTGACTGCTTCAGCTCCTGTGAGCACTACAACAGTGTCTAGATGAAATCTCAAGTGAAATTGTCTGGTGTCTACTTAAAGGAAAAAAATGAGGCCATTTTATTTTAAATTTCTGTGTTCTTTCTGTAGACATGCTGCACTCCCTCCACAAGGACACAGTTTACTCTAGTTTTTCTCGTCCTTCTCAGTTCTGTGATACAGGTGGAGTTGGAAGTATAATTGTATTGTTCTCATTGATGGTTAGCAGGTCTGTCATAAGTGGAAAAAAGATCTTCCTGAACTAATCTACAGTCTTAGACTGCAAACAGATCAATGGTTATTATCTAAAGGGATGATTTATTCCCAAAGCTCATTAGCAATATTAATTCCACATTAATACACACCTTCCACATTGAAGGTGTATTTTTTTACTAGTGCAAGTTTGCAAACAAGGATCTTTGTACAAATGGGCTGGCATGGTTTCCTGTGCCTCTGACACTATTGGCTTTTGTGACTAAAGCGTCAGCTCATTCCTTTTGTGTAGTTTGTTGATTTTGTCCCTGCAGTGAAGTAGTAATCTTCTGTTTATGGCATCTCTCTGCTATCAGAATTCAGCACATTGGAAGTATTAGGGAGAGAGCAAACACCTAAATTACACGTTGTTTTCTTAGGTAGCAATGTTGTACCTATAAAAAATTACCAAGCAATACATCTTTCTCAATTAGATGTAAATAACTAAGAGTTTAATAGAGCAGTTAGAGAGAAGAGCAGGAGATCTTTTGAGTCACTTTGAACTGTGAAGCTTGTCACTTTGCTGGTGTGTCTCCACTGTCCCTGCTGTTAAAGGGTGATACTGTACTGAAAGTTGAGATTAGTAATTTGTGTTTGCAGAGCACTTCAGGAGCTTTTATGCTCTTCGAGTATTAGTTGAAAGTTTCTCTGGAAGGAGGTCCCATTTTATTTGTAGTACTTTGATTGCAGTGCTGTAATCTTGCATTGTAACGTTTTTGTTATGGAACCTGTAATATTTATGTTGACTTTAAAGCACTTGATTTTAAAACCCTCTGGGTTTATCTGCCTCAGTCAAATTCAAGTAGGGAGGTAAATGATGGATGTATGAGCCAAAGATGCAGACTACCGACTGACTATCTCCAGTGATACAGTATTTTATTTTGATTTCTTAAAATTTGGCCTGTTGTAGTGGTAGCAATTACTATATATGCATCAGTTTACAGATGCCTCTAAATGGAATAAGCTTTGTCTAAGATATGCATGACTGTTTAATTGGTTAAAATGTAGTGTGTGTGGTCTCATTCAGCATATTTAATACAGAGTTGATTAACGAATGTTAACATTGGAATTGCTTAGATTTAGTCATGACAACTTTTTGCTGTAGCTATTAGACAATCCCAAGGGCTGAAAAAAACCCACAAATGAATGGATACTGTACCATACTGGGTGTCAGCAAATTTGTACAGTAACATTTTGTATAGGTTCAGATTGAATTTATATGATTCTCTAGAAGATATTTACAGTAACTACTGTATTTAAGAATGTATTTTGAAAAAGACATGGAAAGTAACTGTCTTCAGACAAGCTATAGATGATGCTATGTATTTACTATATAGAAGTAACGCAGCTCAGTTGTGTAAATGTGGTTTAGGTTGCTAGTCTCTGCTGTGCAGCTCTGTGGTATGATAGTTGTGTGACATTGTGGAGATTGCCGTAGCCACCCATATGGGCTCCAGCATTTGAAGCTGCTGGTGGTCATGAAGTCATTACAAGAGCTGAAATTCCATCCTTTTCACTTTTTTCACTTCAAAAGGTTTCCTTCCTTCCTTCCTTTGCTCTCGCTGCCCACTTTTTCTTTCAAATGTTATTTTAGACGTCGTTCTTGCAGGGTAAGAGCACCAAGAAAGGAAGAAAGCAAACCCTTTTCTCCACAACCTGCTGCTGTAGTATGGGCAGTAATGACACACTGCAGTCTCTCCACAAGGGCACAATTTGCTCCAGTTTTCCCTGTCCTTCTCAGTGCTGTGATGCAGGTGGAGTTGGAAGTAGAGTTGTATTGTTCTCATTGATGTAAAGAGTTCTGTCATGAGTGGGAAAAAGATCTTCTGAACTAATCTGCATTCTTAGACTGCAAACAGATCAATGGTTATTATCTAAAGGGATGATTTATTCCAGTAGCTAATTAGCAATATTAATTCCACAGCTGCATACCTTTGTGCCTTTTTTTTGCCTGAAGTAAGTGTATATTCCCCTTGAACTTCAGATAAGTTATTAGGATGCTGATGACTGCACCTTGTTTTCTTCTCTCCTGCCATTACTTTGTTGATAAGCTTTTGTAGTAAGAACTCTTGCATAATGTCTAGAAACAGAAGTACTTAAACGAGGTACTAGGTGTACACTTGGAATGTTAGGCTGGTCATAGTATGCAGCTTTTTTGAATATGATGCGTGAGCAGGAAACACAAATCATAATGTGTTTGTGTATATTGATTACAGTGTATCATTAGTTCAGTGGGGAGGAGTGTCTGGAGCTCTCTTTTAAAAGCACAGCTGACATATGTACTGGATCAGTCCCTGAAGACTGGTAGTTTTGTAAATTGGGTTCAATTTTTGAACCACTCAGAATACCTCATATGTAAATAGAGTTGTCATGACTTAATCACAATGTGTTCATTGTAAAAAGTAAAGGAGCCACTGGCTGGCTCAGCTTCAGGCTTGTTGTTCTTGCCTCTTTTTGTAATTTTTTTTAAAGTAGGGTTTACAGCTAGAATTTTGAATGCCAAAGTTCTATTTATTAAATAATAATAAAAGTTTTCATTGTTAATGACTGGTATTTTTCCACTGGAATTTGTTTGTTGATGTTTGGGATTTGTATCCACAGAGCAGAAATAAATTTTGTAACAAAAGTGAATTTTTCATGGTTCTCATTTTGCCAATATCTGGCCTGTGACAGAAGTGACCAAAGCTGGAGTCAAGAAAGGAATCATGAAACATCTTCCCAACATCCATCCTAGCTTCCCTTCAGTGGTCTGTAGTTCTGCTGGAATACCAGCTCACCTAGTTCACTTCCTGGTGTTTGCTCCCTATGGTTTTGGGATTTTTTGTTCGTTTGGTTAGTTGGGTTTTTTTTAAATCAAGGCCTTGATATCAAAGATACTGTTTCAGCATGGTGAAAGGATTTTAGATCTAAGTTCTCTGATGTCTTTGTTAGGCAGATGATCCTGTTGCCACTTTTGGATGCTGATTGGAGAGATCACGGGTAGGTCTATTTGAAAGACTAAGCACAAAATAGTAAGCAGACGTGTTATGATAGCTTGTTTCATCAGAGTTGCTGAAAGATTCATCAGCTTCGGCACATGTTGCCCCAAAGCCAGTTGTGCAGGGCAAAAATTAAAATTGGATGGTGAAAGATAACCAGCAGTGGGTCTGGTACCAAGAAGAAAACTGGTGATCAGAAGGGAAATGCATTTTTAATTCCTGCTTTTCGGCTGGAAAGCACAAACGGGTGTGTGGTCACTGAGCAGTAGCTAGGGCAGTCAGAAATTCCTGCTGCATGAAATACTGCAGGTCAGTATAGCCTAGCACCATCAAGCAGCGTTGACTTCCATGTCAAGTTAGTCTGAGGAAAGGCCAAAGGTTAAGGATTTTAATCAATGTAACAGGAGTCTTTGCAAATGTGGAGGGAAGTGGGGTCACCCAAGAAAGGTTTCTTTTCTGACAGTTCCCTGTGATAAATCCTAGAGCCTGTTTGGAGCCTCGAGTGCTGGATGAGCTTTGCATGTTCCCTTCTTCCCCCCTTAAACTCCATCATGCAGAGCACAAAAGTTGACACTACCTCTTATTTTCAAAGACACTGGAAAATTCACTTAAATTAGCTAATGCATTATACATGGTAGACATCACTTACTTTTCTCCAGAATTGTGACTGAAGGTTATACGATGGGCTTCGAACTCTTTTAAAAACATTGTATGCCCTGTGTAAATATATGTAAGGGGCTGCACAGATGCCAGCTTTCCATAAGATTTCTGAGGGTAACCTTTTGTGAACTGCTCAAATTATCATGATTAAAGCACTGCTAACAATAGTAGTAGTAGAAAATGTTCTATGGCCTTTTATTCCACAAACAAAATACAACTCCACATGTGGATACAAATGAAGCCATAAACAATAATAGTGCGAATAACACCACAGCGTATTGAATGAGTACAGCTTACAACTGCTAAATCTGCAGTAGATCCCTTACGTTATGCAAATTAAGCAAGTCTGCAGGATGTGCTAACGATGCTGGGTTGTTTGTTTTGTAAATTAATGGGTTCAGTATACTTGGAAAATTTCCAAGTGGCAAGGAAAAGCTTATACTATGAACCATGATACTTAATTACACTTTAGTATGTGCATATTTCTTTCCCTACTTTGTGTGAGTTACTCCCCCTTTGGGGGCAGCTGCTGCTTTTCCTCTCCTTTTCTTGGTGTCACAGGTCTGAATTTCATGGAGATAAAGGCACGCTTCAAGTCACAGAACTGAAGTCTGCCCAGTTAGTGGGGAACCTGATAGGTTAAGGTAATGCTTCAAGGCGCTCTCATGAGTGGTTTGGCAGCTCCCCCGAAGAATGCAACTTGAAGGTATTAATAGACCAGATAACTGATTTGCTGTTCTGTGTACCTGTGAAAGCGTTTGCCTGGAGGAAGGCAAAAGGAAACCATTGTCAAGTTCTGGTTGAGAAAAATGGTATCTGCTGCTGAGAGTGTGAATAGTAACACTGAAGGTTGTTGTAAGAGAGTTTTCTGGCTGAAAGCTCCTCCTTGAGCAGGAACTGAATAGAATTTAGTATCAAAAGGGCTTGTCTCCCCTACATAAAAACATGGAAATACAGGACATCCCTGACCCTCGCCAGAACCCCTCCCAGACCAAAGGGTTTGTGTTGACCTTTGAGGTGGCACCAGGTGTCAAATAAAGATTTTTTTTCAGAGCCCCACTGCTGTCAGCCTGTGTTGAGGTGAGGGCCTGTCCATACCCTGGCCCAGTGCTGGGTCAGTTCCCCACCACCCCTGCACCCAGGGCTGAGCTCTACCTCGTGTGAGGGTCAGAAGCCAGCTCCCAGCCCCAAAACTGGTCACAGCACTTCAGTGTGGACCGAGTCAAGAAGCTGGATTTTCCTGGTTTCTCAAAAAGCCAGCTTGCTCTGGCTGGCACCAGCAAGATGCATCTCATTAAGGATTTCAGAGAGCTGTGGCACAAGTGCCACAGCCTGGTGCTTTGATCGCAGTGAACCCTACCCTCCTAAGTTAGCACACAGAAGAAGAGCAGTGTGAAGCCAAATTAGCCTCTTACCTTGTTCCCAGGACTGTCATTCTGAGCCAGCAGATGAAAGTAGTTCAAAATGTCTGTCTGTGACTGACAGCTTTCTGAGACAACAGTTTCTTTTACTTACCAATGCAGTGATTAATTTTAGGGTGAGTAAAAAAGTCTCTTTAATCACTACATTTGGGCTAAAACCTTTGTTTTTTTCTCTTTTGCTATTAATTCTTTGATGACATATTAATTGCCGTTCTTTTTTTGATGGCTGGTATTGATGATGCCTGTGTTGTAGAGCAGGACCATTAGAGAAACCAGTGTGGCTGAGACTTTGTCACTAATGCAGTAATTGGAGCAAGAACTAATTACAATCTCTGTATATTTATCAAATTATTTTGCAGGACTCTGAAATGGCTTTCAAACTTTTTTTAAAGTTTGTTTCTGTATTTCTAAACATACATATATGGGTTGGGAGGGGGACAGAGAGGAAACGCCTAGCTGTCTGCTTAGACATAGCAGTTCACAGGAGCCAGCCAGCATGTCTTTCTACAGACAATTTGGACAACAGGATTTAATGGACCGATTCATTTTCTAACCTCATTTTTGATCTCATAATGGTTAAGGGAGATGATACCTAATTTATTGTCAGTTAATTGGGGGCAATCCAGCAACAGGGAGGGAGGGAGCTCTGATCAGAGTAATTGATGACACAGACTTTGAGATGATCTGCTTTCCCCCAATGCACAACACTTGAGCTGTTCAAGAAGCTTGATCTTGTGTTGCTGCCTTTGAACCTGGTGTTTTAAGGTGGCCTGAAAGTAATGCTGGTCCCTAGGGCAATTCCAGGGCTGTGGGGCAGTCATGCATCAGGGCAGGATGGGCTGGTGAAGACCCTCTGCCCTGCTGCAAACAAATCCTAGCTGTGAGACAGGTTCTCTAGTCTGACATAGCTCACTGGGGTCCCAGAAAGCCCCATTCAGATGCTGTGGTGCCTGTCGTATCTTGAGTACAACCACCCAAGTCTGCATTCAGTTAAGCCCCTTGAAATCTCCCACGGGATTTTCAAGCAGAACTTTCTCCCTTGGAAGCTCAGGTATGCCACGGCATTTTCTGGCCCTCACTCTCCTGTTAATCTGGACAACATGTTGTTGTGCTCTTTGTGTCAGAGCTAGGGTGGCAGGACCCAGTTTCTGGACCTTTGTTTGGTCACTAACCATTCTGATAAATAGGATTTACTGGCAGGTGTAAGCCACAAAACAGCCAGTAAAATCATCCCTGAAGTATTATGTACAGAAGATCATCAAACTTCAGCTGTTTGCAGCCTAACTTTTACCTCCCCTTATGGGAGCTCATCACTTTGGAGAGAGACAACAAAGGTTACAGCTGGGAGGGAGCTGGCAAAGACATACAACGCGCTGCGGGGAGCTCTGCTGAAGGAAGGAGCACTGCAAAGGGGTTTGATTGATGGCATAATCCAATCAGCCCCCAGACACACTTCATTATACAAGCTGGTGACAATCAGATCATTAGTTACATTATCACCCGCTGCCTTAGTGCCCATGAAATAGCGAAGATAAGTAATAGGATATTTTTAGTTTAAATTGTGTTTCGAACATTTTAATTAAAAGCCTATTATAATCAATCTGTTTCTAACCTCCTTTCCTTCATCCTCATTCATAAAAATTCATAAAAATTAATTATCACCATGGAGAGCCAGTGAGTGAGTATATCCTGCTCATGGCCAGTGGCAGCTTCGGAACCTGGGTTTGCCACTGCTCAGGTGAGTATGTGCACTGAGCCAGCCCAAATTGTGTGTACAGGCAAAGCTGGTCAGGCAGGGCAGTTTACCAGCCTTGCCATTTCTGGGTATGGCCCACTATGGGGTGTGTTGCAAGTCATTTAAGCAAAAGTGGTGATCTGCTCAGACTCTAGTATCTCAGACTATTTTGTCTGGTATCCATTTGTGTCTTGGAGTTGAGAGGAGCTGAAAACACCTAGATTTTTACCAATTTAAAGAGAAAACTTTTATCTCAAAATGCTGGCATTTTTTAAAAGTCCTGAATCTTCCCTAAAATTCTGCTGCTATGGCTATGAAGGGCAGCACAAAAATGACCCTCAAATGGCTGAGAGAGCAGGTAACAACATGAGGATACCAGGCAGCTTAAAACTAAGTGCTTGCAGTCTGGTTCCAAAACATATTGAGAACGTAAGAATAAATACAAAACTGATCTGTTTGTTTGGTTGGTTTTTAAATAACCCTAAGTCATTGGCTAAACTTTGCCTTGACCTTCTCAAGGCTCATCACTGATCCCAGCCAAAATCAGATTGTTTGTAACATATACTGCAAGTGATTGCTTTACAAAGCAAAAGAGTAAGTCAAATACCTTGATCAGGTAAAGTAAGAACACCTTGTTCAGGGAAGAAATAGTCTCTTTTCTAATTAAGAAAATAACTGCACTGTTGCAGACTTACAGACAAATTAACTGACAGTGGCAATAGGATCCATAATTCACCAGTTTGTCCATGAGGATGTTACAGGAGAAAATGCTGAAAGCCTTTCTAAACTCAAGGTGATAACATCCTTGCTCTCTCCTTCTCCACTGAGCCAATCATTTTGTTGTAGAAGTCTGTCAGGTCAGTCATAGTGGTTTCCTCTCTGCATAAATCCATGCTGACTACTCCCAATCACTTTGTCTTTAATATGTTCTGAATCACATTCCAGCAAAACTTCTTGCATCTCCTTCACAGGGATCAAGGTGAGACTGACCAACCTGTAGTTCCCTGCAACCTGCTGGAGCAAAGCTTTTCTGTACCTTCAAAGTAGACACAACTTGTGGGACATTCTTAAAACGATTTGCAACAACTGTTTTTCTCCAAAGAACTTCTCTTCCTTCTTTTAAGGGATGGAAGTTGTGCTTAGCATATAGGAGGCATCACAATGAGAAAAACAAACCTCAGTGTTGTCTTCCATAGCTAAGCACCCATTCAGCTGCACTAACACTGCAGGCTGGCACTGCAAGGTGCTCACAAGCACTCAGCCCAGCCTGCTAGGTTGAATATACAGGAATCAGGTGTTGCTTCTCTCCCCAAGCCTGGGGTGTGGTGATTAACGAAGCAGAGAATCAAGTTTTCCCTGCCACACCATGTCACCCATCTCACCATGGAGTACTTGTGGGCTTGTGATAAAGAGCTGCATTACAGAACTCAGGGCATTCTTCCACTCTGAGAGGAGGAGCCCTTTGCACCTGTAATTCTCACAGTTACAACTAGTTACTGCTGGTTGTTAACATGTAAGCCATAATGAATCAGACACAGCAGGTAATAAAGCCTGTGTTTTCCTGAAATCTATCCTCCCAGGTTTCAGACTGGAGAGTACATTTGATTGCGATGGCCTTGTTACATCACTTGATGGTTAGAAGTCACACACACACACTGAGCCCACTTTCAGCTGGGTTCCCTACAGTACTTACATTATTTGCATTTTGTTAGTGCTTAAGCTAACATTTCTCCATGGTCACCTATGGTAGGCTGAGAGAAGTCCCTTCCACTGTGTGGCAAGCAAGAGAAGGTCTGGATGGATGACAAAACATGGAGCCAGTAGAGCATAGGGGAGCTGGCAAGGGCTGTATGCTCTCCACAGCAGGAGAAAAGAGACAGGGAAAGACCTTCATCCATGATAGGTGCATTCCATCAGAGAAGCATGGCAAGAAGTCAAAGCTTAGACCTGCACTGGACATTTGGAAGCAAACCATTTACGTGCCAAGTCAGTCTCAAGTTATTAAAATGGGGATAGAAGGAGCTTTCATGGAGGACCAGTCTGAGGCAGCAGCAGTGACATTTTCTGTCTTAGGTTTTAGGTTTCACACAAATGTCCTGAAAGAATTTCTAAAAATATCACAGCACCACAGTACTATTATTTATATACAGAACACAATATGGTTTGTGTTTAATTAAAGCAAAAAATCTATTACATAAACTGACCATCAAAAAAAAAAAGAAATTTATTAGCTCCATAATTCTGTATTCTAAATCTGACTTTTGAATGCTTTGAATTGCTTCAGTGTACAGAGCGAAGCATTTGTTTTGTCTTGACACAAACCGAGAGATAAAAGATCAGCCTTGCATTTGTGGCATGCCTGAAATGTATTTCAGAGACACCATGTCCTGATAAATAGGCACAAAATGTCCAGGTCCTGTGCTGACTGTTCTGTTTGGGGTGAGCTGGACAGCTTTGGGCAAGTAACTCCATCTCAATGCCTCACTGTATGTGTATGTCAAGTGGAGATTACACAGGCTCCCTTGGAAAGCATCTTGACACTTTGGATGAAAATTTCCACAAGAACTAAACAGCATGTCCATTAATCAGCACTCACACACTAGCATGTGTATGTGAAATTAGAAAAAAAATTAAGGTTTTCAAGCTGATGGCAAAACTGGGATACTACATCTCCTGTCTTGAATGCCCTCCCACTCCATGGCTGCCAATAATCCAGGAAAACCGTTCCACTTCCAGAATTAAGATTAGTTGAACTGCACAAAACTAAATCCATTCCTCATACAATGAGGAGGGGGGAACCTGACACTTTAAAAAGGTTCCTAACTAGTACCCAAAGGACCAAATTCAGCCAAAAAGTGTAATTTCATTTATATACAGCATAATTTCCCTGGATTCACAGGTTATCTTGCAGAATTCCTGAGATTTTTTTTTTCCTCTCCTTCTGTAGAGCTAGCACAGAATGCAAATTTTCATTCATCAAGTACCAGATGAGCCTGTTAATCATTAAAATCTCTGGGTTTGCTGGATCCCCTGCACTAGGGTCTGCTAAGCTGTCGTTTGGAGATTTTCACTCTGTGTTTGAGCATTGTGCTGGAGTGCTGTTGTCTCATGTGCCTGCAGAGGAATAACCCAAGGGTTTTGCTCGGGCATCTGGCTTTTTTGGGAAATGATCCCTTGAGAAGGGAGTGTCATGAGAGAGCATCACTTAGGGCTGTTGCACAAGTTTGCCTTCCACCCACTGAAGGCAGCTGATGTTGCCTTTGCTGCACTCCCTTTTTCTCTATCCACTGCTAAATTTACAGAGCAGCAGCTCCCAGCACCCCTTCCCAACTGGACCATGGTGCTTTTCCTTCCCATCCTGCAATGCTAGTAGCATTATCTTCCCCCAGCAGCTCCCAGTGCCACTTGTTGCTAAGGCAGTGAGCACCACTGCAGCCAAGGCTGCTGCTGCCCACTGGCATTAGTCTGTGATTTAATTCTCCTGTTTGAAAAGCCCCCACTCATAGGTTCAGCAGTCTGACAGTGTTTCAGGTTGTGTATGTGCATTGTTAAATGGAAAATGGACTAGAAGGTGTTACAAATAACTTCAAAAGCTCATGCACAGCTGTTTGATCCTTTGACAAACAATGTACAGATTATGCTCTCTCATACCCAACCAGCAGAAGAAACATCAGGAATACCTAAATAAAGGAGTTTCACAAGGAAGAGTCCTCGCCAAGCAGAGACATTTGCAGCACTGATGAGGACAGAACAAAATGTACAGGTTTGGTTTAAATGGATAGATCCTGGCCCTATCCAGGGATAGATCCTGAAGATCATGAGCATTGTATTTGCAGTTCTTTTTATTTCCTTTGGATAAAAAAAATAAAAAAAATCAGTTCATTTTGTCCCCTTACTTCACACCTGAGCACCAGAGTATCTTAGGCTGACTCCATGAGTGCAGAAGGTCTAGCAGTAGGTCCTTCTACCTGGATATCTTACTCCACCTTAGGGTCCAGTCTTTAGCTGTGGCAGATCACAGACTCATGGAATTTGCCAAGCTGGAAGGGATCCACAAGGATCATCATGTCCAACTCCTGGCCCTCGACAGGACAGCCCCAAGAATTGCAAGTGCTCAAGAGTAAGCAACACCTCCTACACTCCCCATGTAAATGATGGCTGATGGATCTGATCAGCAATAGATACTCCCATGTGCCAGTAATCCCTCACTGTGCAGGATCAGGGTGGAAACAGGGATTTGGCCCCAGCTGCAGGCAGGCACTGCTCATCTTAGTCGAACAGTAAAAATATTCCTCAGCCACATTTCGGAGATTTTTGTTACTAGTTAGTAATGCTTTTCCTAAGGATTAACAACCCTCCACTCACTCCTTGCCCTTGCAATACAAGGAGCACAGCAAAGCCTGCAGGCATGTGTCTCATGTCCTGCAACCCTCCTCTGCGCCTGCCAGGCACTCGAAGAGCAAGTCAGTGTACCCACCGCCTCCACTGCCCCCACTGCAGGAGCTACAGGAAGAGGTGAAGGGATACTTGGCTTGATTTGTCTTGAGCCAAGGAGTGAAAGGGAGCTGGGTGAGCTCTTACTGCCCATAGATGGCACAGACAAATTGAAAGCAAGGGTTGAAACCAATCCTGACTTAAATCCCTGTGCATTCTGCTCTCATGCACCTTACTCTTTTCCCATCAATCGCTCTTCCCAGGGCTTGACATTTTGCTAGATAATGAATAATGTGTCTGGCCTTCTCCTGAGGCAGATTCAACAGCACAACCCTTTTCAACTACCTTATGCAGAGGAAGAAGGTGACACTGTCCATTTTAGAAACATCTAAGTGTCTCTGGCTGAAAGGAACATAGGCTCAACTCAAGTAATGGATTCTTCTTTGCAGAGGGGCAAGAGAACAAAAGCAGAAAGGCTTATTGGCTAATCTAGTGATGGACTGCATCTTCAGAAAGGAGATTTTTATTTTTGAATGCCTTTGGTTCAGCATTCAGTGATGGCACTTGTCACTGTGCTGCCCAGCAAGGAATCTGCCCTTGCCATAGACCACAATTCTATCATTTCTTGTTAAAATGGTTTGAATACTGATCAGGAGAAGAATAAACTTCCTCTGCAAGCAAACTAGCAATTTATTGCAAAAGAAAAACTGGGCAAATGACTGTGAAGTCTTAACGACTAATGTTAATTTGTTAATATGTAAGCATCTGTAACTAACAAGATCATTATGAACTCTTGAGACAGATCATTCAATCAGTATTGCAAACAGTCTCTTTCAATCAAAACAAACAAAAATTGGATGGGAGAAAACCATCCAACAGTACAACTAGTACAATATAGTATTGCATTCAAGGGGAAATAAAGTGAATTCACCTGAAGAATAAAGACTATCCACTCACATCAAGAAAATCCTATACAGTACAGTTTCATTCAAAATGCAGGCAGTACATTTCTAACAAGCAGATCCTATTCTTTCACCAAAGGGAGAAAGGGAGAAGGCCAGAGATATTTCATCAAAAGTACCACTAAAACAGAGATGACCCGTTCAGTGCATGTCAGGATAGCTTGTGCCTGAGTGCCTCTCTGGCTCGGGAAGGGCTTTGAAACATAGGGGGATCTTCCTGAGATGTCCCCTGTCATTCAGGAAGTTGTCACCTGTAAATGAGCACACTGTAGGACAGGAAAGGAGATTAAACAAAGGGAAGAAAACTCCAAAACACGCAACTTCAACAAAAACTTTGAATTTAAAAACACCTGGGGGTGCTTGAACACCCCCAGGCTAAGGCTGAACGTGTGTACTCCGGGATTCCCACAAGCAATGCCTTTTTGAACACACAGCCCTCCTCTGACTGGGTAGGAAAAATCTTTGAATCTGGGGCTGGCTGAAGGTAGGTGTGAGTCTTTGGGGTAGGACCCTATTGCACTGCTCAGCGAAGTGTAAGGAAGCACGGACTTCCAAGCAGGAACACAGTGAACCTGGAGCACATTCACCCAGGGGAGATGCCACAGCTCTTGCAGCTGGGATGCAGTAGCTGTCACTGTGATCATCAGCTGTCATCATGGCTCTTTAAAACTTGCCCAAATGTGAAAGTCCCTTTCTAACATGATCTTTCTCCACTGATTGTGGTGCCTCATAAACAAGCACTATGCAGAGCACCAAAGTGAACAGCAAGAAGTCTTCCTAAAAGTGATTTTCCCACTAGGACATGTTTGAAAGCATCGGGAAAGCAAAGAAAGAGGTTTATTGTCCCACAGTTTTCTTTGTCCTGCTCTTTCCTCTGTGCTCTCAGTGTGGATCTGTTCTGCCCAAGCTCTTGCCCTCTCACCATGTTCCCATCCTCATCTGAGCAAGCCCCACACAGGGAATTGGAAACACTCAGGATGGTCACAAAACTAACCGAGAGACAAAATGAAAAACCCAGCCCAGTGCGTTCCCTCCTGCACTACTTGCTGTGTTAGAAAGCTGTATGGAAGGCCCAGGGAGGTATGAGGAGCCTCCAGCACTTGCCCACCAGCTCCAAGACCATCGCAGCGTGGGACTGCTCTCTTTAACCCATGGAGAGACTCTTTGGGTGCCTTTGCTTCCTTGAAGAAAATTCTTTACTCATGCACTGTGTTCCCTGTCTCCAACTACCTGTTGCGGCTCTCAGCAGTTACCAGATTGTTGGTAGCAGTGAGTGTGCTCAAACAGGGACAAGGCTCAGTCAGCTCAGCTGATGGGTTTATTCCCAAACTCGGATTCATACCATCAGCAGGAGCAACCCCTAATCAATGTGGGTACAGTAACAGAACAGCCTTCAGAAGCAGAAATGGATTTCTGGTCTCCTGTTAGTAAGCAGCACATGTCTGTAGGGACATCTTTGGGAATAATAGTAGTCATAGAAAAGATTCTTTCAGTAGCCTTCAAGCTTCATTTCTGCCCTGCAATCTTCTCTGAGTACTCAGCAAAACCGTTCAGATGGCTGGACTCTACAGTAAGAGAAAGAGGGCTTGGATCATCATTTGTCTTGGGTGAACGTTTTTCTTTATTAGTGGTTAATCACCGGTCACTATTTAATCACAAACATTTTCCCTGGCAAGGGGAACACCAGCTACATTATTAATGTGGGAAGGAATTCGGTTCCTCCGTCAGCTGTTCTGTTTCTCTTGCAAAGACAAGGGGAAAAGCTTCAAAACCAGCCTTTGGTCCTAATTTATCTCCATATCAACAGCTGTAAACTTGTTTATTCTGACAGCAGAGGGATGCAGCTGTTCAGGTTGGTGTGCCTTGTACAGCTTCCAGGCTCCTGCTGGTGTCTGGTGGAGAAGGGATACACAACTGAAGCTTTTTCATGATGACAGGAAGTCAGCACTTCAGGAAAACTGCCCGATTCCTTCTGGGAATATCTCTTGACTGGAGATGGGCAACATGAGAATTTGACACATTTTACTAAAACGTAGGTTATCATATGTAGGAGAATGGTCACATCTCAGTTCTCCATGAGGAAGTGTGGTAGCTTCTACCAACCACCATCCATCCGATCCCCCACCCACAACTTCTTTTGCAAAGATGTTCAGGGACCACTATTTTTTTATCAGTACTGAAAAAAATCTGCATTTAATTTAATTAATCCTTATTCGTTCAAAGCCAGATGTGCAGTGAAGCAAATGAAAGGGGTCACTGCTTGTTCCTGGGAGGGTTTGACGTCTCCTCCATTACACTTCTGAAAACAATATTTGGAAAGAAAGCCACAGAGGCTTTGGGGAACCTTGGAGAAGCCAGGACCTGAACATTCCACCTCTTCCTTGGGCAGCTTCTACCCATGCTTCCCTATTCTCCCCTGCCTAGTTCCAGCCATCTTGCTCTCCCCTGGGCTGAAGGGCAGAGCCCAAGTCCCTGTCACTCCTGTCCACACCACCAGTGTGCTCTGGAAGACACCGTACCCAGCTGTGGCAACAGCCTGCCTTTTGTTTTGTTCAGGAGGGAGTGGGGAGAAAGGAAGAGAAGCAACTTGTCAGGAGTATGCAGAGCACATACACATTTGTATAGCAAACACTACTTCTCCTTCACTCAGTTTGTGACCCCTCTGAAGAGGCAGGGGATAAAGAAGGATGGTGAAAGACGGAAAGGTTTCCTCCCCAGGGGGGCAAGCACAGTGCTCTGCTCTCTCTCAATGTCTCTCTCTCAAAAAAAAAAAAAAAAAAAAAAAAAAAAANNNNAAAAAAAAAAAAAAAAGAAATTCAACATATGTGCAGGATGACCCAAATTTCTCTTTTAAAATATGCATGAAGCTTTAATCTTTTTCTTTCACCTGACATATCATTTAAATTCAGAGCAATGAAGGTGTCTATAATCTGGCATACACTCAGCCCATTTCATTCGAGGTATTCATAAAATATTTCACACACTAAGGTTGGCTGACACTACAAAGAGCAGTTCCTACATAACCGGAGAAGGTATTAAGATAGCATTGACATTAATATAGTATTTGGCAAAAAATTTACCTTTTTTTTTTTTTAATATTGCCTGACAGAAGATGTTAAAAGAAAAAAACAAAACATATCAAATAGGAGTACAAACAAGTTCACATGAAGTGCCTGAGCATTCACCCTGTAAGTTACTGACAAAATATAATCTGTTTGTTCTTCAAATCCACAATGGACATTTCTGTTTTCAGCCACCTCTTGAATAGTCCTAGAGATAGAGACTGGGTTTGCAGTAGCCCACCTGCAGCAGCTGAGTAAAAAGAGGTAACTACCTTGATGCCAGAAGTTCCCTTCCAGATCCTGTCTCCTGGATCACACTCACAGCCCTTCCTGAGCTCATCTTCTCACTGGTTTGCAAGTTCACCCAGGGAGCCAGTGTAATGAGTCTGGGCTGAGTCAAACCCACATTGACTCCAGAGAAGCCAGAACCCAAGTGCCAGGCAAGTGCCCTGATATATGCTTGCAGGTAGGAGGAAGAAGGAATGAGAACAAAATACATAAAGCCAAGCCCTTGCCTGTTTACTACAGAGCTACTTTGCTGACAGTTTAAGATTAAATACAGGTGCCTGTTGTGAGGTCTTCAATCAGGCAACAGGTTGGATCTACTTCCGTGCCTAGGACAAGGTTAGCAGAAGCCATCTGAGAAATCACGGTCTCAGATGAAGTCACTTCATGGCACACACTCCATCTACGTCCCCCAGAGAGAATTATGCCCCTAACATGAGGCTCTCCATCACTCCCCATAGCTTTCAGGAACTCTTAAATTTTTCTGTATATTACACACATTACTGGGGCAGCACCCACATTTTTAAAGCAGTGGAGAGAGGAGTTTTGAACTGGTAAGTCTACCTTTACAGGTCTAAGTTCAGTCCCTCTAGACCCCAAAACCACAGTCCAAAAAGCCATCAAAAATCCATTAATTTTAAATCTGCTGGCTTGCCTTCATGTAATTGAAAGCCAAATCGCAGCAAAACATCATGGCTAAACTAATGCTTTCCCCTTTCAGTCATGTAATTATGCCACTCTTAGAGAACAATTTGCTTGACACAAAGCGCCCTGGCTCTGGAGACCTCAAAATCTACCAGCACTTAAGCTTCTGAATGTTAAAATCGTCATATTAAAACATGACAAATTAATTGTTACTAAAAACAGGACTCGTCTGATGAACTCAATTTGAATTGTACATCTTTATAAATATCACAAATTGGTCATTTAATGGACTTTTACATGGGGCACAATTGTAGTAGCACCTTTAAGACCGCAAGCATTTGCAAGACCTTCACAAAAAACACACCAGTGCTGAAATAATGTTTGGGACAGCAGAGAATTGGTGACATGGAGTAATTCAAAGTGAACTTTCCAGTCCAAACAGAACCAGAAAGAGCATATTATTTTGTTAATTCATGACACCAAAAAATTGAAGTGTCTGAATCACTAATTATCCATCACAATTCAAAAAGTTCACTGCAAATAAGAATAAAAAAGCCTGGCATATGTTATACATTTACAAGTGTAATATATGATGTATAAATATGGAATGCAAATGCATGCATATGTACATATATATAGCAGTAGTTATATATGCACAATAATGTTTAATTAAAAAAAAACAACAACCAAATAAACCAACCTCTTGGGACATGATTGAGAGATTCTTGACAAAAAATATAAAGGTATTTGAGTACCTATACAAAAACCGCATCCCATTTGGATCTGGGATCATTTTAGTTTTGTTATCTCTACGATTTTATCAAATAGTGTTTTTTTCTTGTTTCAAAGCCAGCACTTAAAATGCTCCTAAGTTTTTTTAATGCAAATTTTTTGCACCTTATCTTATAAAGGACTGAACTATATGGATAGAAAAACTGACAACAAAGTCCCTAACCCACTGTGTTTCATATCCCTGTGGGCCTTGGAGCCTCCAGTTAAGACTTCAGCTCCCCTTGGAAATTGCTGTCCAGTCATAGCCAAGACAGCCCATAAAGTGAAGAGTGAATAATCCAAAGAGACAAGATGGTAAACCAACAGGATCATGATAGGAGTATTCACCATATAGAGGGAAGACAGAATGCCTGAATACTGAATTCCTGAATTCCTTTGGCTGTTGCTTAGTGCACACCTGGTGTGTTAACCACTGTAAAACCATCTTCCCTGGGTAGATGAAGAGAGTACTTGCACTCACTGTCATTCAGGGCATTTCATGAAGAGCACTGCCCAAATGGGAAACAGTTTGCTGCCACGCAGCGTTAGAGGTACAGGTGAAAAGGTATGACCTGTGCTGAGATTTGCAAAATCACCTGATGTCCATGGAAGGTACTCTGAAACTGGTGATGGATTCAGAAGGGGGAAAAAACCCCTGTTAAATTATGCAGAAATCTTCAAATGAAAATTGCTGGGAATGACATTGTTCAATAATAGGCTAACAATTTCCAACAAGCTGTTAAAGAAAACACTGCAAATGTGTCCTACAAGTAGGTTGTCTACTTGACCTAATGCTCCACAGCCCCTTTTTGTGAAGACAGGGATGGAGCAGACAACAGTAATTCCAACCTCCTGGAAGCAACCTGCCACAGCGACAGAGAGCTTCTGTGTGGGACTGTGAGTGTTGAAGAAATACTGGACAAGACCAGTGAAATGTTGCTGTAGACTTCCCAGCTAAGACCATCTATGTTCCCAGAGAAACAGGACAGCTGTCAATCTCTGACTAACAACACCTCACATCAGAAACATGGTGTATTCTTCAAGTTTCACTTCAAAACTTCTGGGACTTTCTTTGACTTCTGAAAAGCAGGAAGTAGATGAGGACAAATTCACCTGTGGTGTAAACCTATTTATTTTGGTTGATTAAGATTAGATAAGAAATTGGTTCCTACTAGGATTTTAAATGATTATTAGGTTTTAAATGTCACTATCAGGCTTCAGAAAAGTGAGCAGAAAGGAAGCAGTGCTGAGCCACCTTCAGAGGAGCCATCCATCTTCCTGAAAGAAAATCATTAAATTCTTTGACCAGAAGCTTATCAAGGTAGGGAGCTTCTAACAGAAGGACTTCTAACCTCTTGGGTGGTGTACTTTCTCTCCCTGAGAGTGGCAGAAGTTGCCAAATTTCATTATGGCCAGGAAAAGATGATTGGGCCCTGTGTCCAAAGAGCTGCAACATCTCTATGCCACCTGTAACAGCTGCTGCTCAAAGGAGAGCAGTAATTCCTTTCTTCAGTGCTGCAGCCAGCTGACAAATTTGTGACATCATTCCAGATGTTGGCAGGCAGCTGTTCAGCAGCACTCCACTGGGTATAAAATGTGCAGAGGTTCTTGTGGCTTGAACATCCTCTGCTCTCACGCCAACCTTTGTCCAGTCTCAGCAGGCAGCTCTCATCACTTCAGGGGTGCTCATCAGTGGCACAGGTAGGAAGGAAATACAGTTTTGACTTTATTTAGAGAGTTGTTCAGCATGATCTGGACTGGAACATCCTTCTTTGCATTGTAAATTAACCATTATGGAGGGGGGGATTAAGACGTAATGACTGTCTCTCTGTACCCCTCAACCTTGTCTGCAAACATGTTCTACTTTAGCAGCAAATGAAAAGAATGATAAATCTTTGAAAATTTGATAATACTTCTACCTTTACAGACCTATTAAACCACTGCCCACCCTAAACTTTTCTGACAGGCAGTATCAGAAACTTGATTTAAGCAACTCCTTTTACAAAAATCAAAATGAATTGCCTTTCTTGTGCTAGCAGGCGTTTATGTTTCCCTCCCACTGAAGATTGAAGATGATTTGGTGTGGACACCTTTCCCCCAGGTGATGTCATTGTGGATTTGCTCTACACTCCGTATTTCATTACAAGTTCCCAGTCTTACCTGCAGTGCAAAGTGCACAAGTGCTTACTAGTGATCCACCTTCCACAGGAAGCTGCAGTGTGTGTTGCAGGGCAGGTTAATGTACTGTGGATTCAAACCTAAGTTTACTCACAACTTGCTTGTGAGCAACAGCAGGGATGTTTTTCTTGCCTGAATGCTATTTTAACCTTGCAGAACAATATTCAAGGAGAATGCTATTCAGGAGATCTGGTGATCTTTCTTCAGATGCAAAATTGGCAGATCTCCTATTTCTACTGAAAAAGAGGGAGCAGATCTACCACTGGAACTTCTTAAAACTACTTAATGTTAATTGCAGACATGAAGAGACTTAGGTGTTTGACCATGGTTTATTTTCTGTAGGAAATTCTGTCACAGGGGGATCATGTGTCAAATAGGATGCTAATCACTGGAATCCAGGTGCATGTAAACTTTTTCCCCAAAAGAGATCAGAAACAAACATGAAGACTAGAATTTGAGGTATATTAATTGGTCCTTCCAGTGGCAACCTTATCCAGAAGATGTCACCAAAACACAAGTAGTGCTCAGAGTTACTAGAAAAGGGAACATAAATGGAAGAATTTCAGACTTGTATAAAAACCACTGAAAAATCAAGAAGGCTGTTGAGACATCTCAAAACCTGTCGTGTGATAGCTGAACCCAAGCCACAACAAAAACCAGTGCCTGGAGCAAAGGTTCTCAGTGCTTCAGAGAGTTTGGTCTAGCATGGCAGAAATATTGATGCTGCTGCAACCTCAAGCAGATCAGCAATTAACAGATGATATCTGAGAGGTTAATATCACTTCACTTCTTTGTGACAGCTGAGTGCAGGTAAGAGCCAACATGGCTCATCCTGATTAACACACTGGTTCAGAAGAGATGCTATTGCAGGGAGAAGTTCAACACAGAGAGCACAGACCAGGACATTAAGCAGCAGGAATTGTCCTGAACCTTGACCTTTGTGTTTAAGGGTTTTCTTGACCCTCTCTGGCACGAGGAGATAAACCCCATTCCATGATGTTTATCCTTCTCTAAGAAGAAACCAAAACAAATCTACCTGGTAACTGTAAAATCCACAGATGCTTTAGGACTGACAATGAGTTAGACTGTACCACCATCTGAGTACCACTTTCCACAGACCTCCCTGATAAATGTGTTCTAGGAGCAATTAGAGTATGAGTTGTGAAGCTTTTAAACAAAACAGACCTTTATTCAGATCTTGTTTGTGACGACCCAAACAATTTACAGCATTTTGAGCAGAAGGTTAAAAATAACATTTGCTGCAGTGGTGCTTGCACTATTATGGGAAAAGATTTTGTAAGAGTTGCTCCTAGGAGATTATGCCTAATGATTACATAATATGAGAAATCACATTCTGATAATACCAGTTAACAGGTTTAACCTAATCTCTAGGACTCCTAGGTTCATGGAAACTGTTCTAATTCTGTATTAATCAAAACAATGGAATGAGGCCAGGACTATTCTACAAAGAAATCTGAAGGTATATCAGTATGAATTTTCAGTGTTCTGAAGCTAGCTGTAGTTTAAATAAATTTTGTTATATTCATCTATATTGCATATACATATTTACTATTAGGAGTAGTCCATTTCCATAATCAGATTTTTAATCTTCCAATGCAATAAGCATGTCTTCTGTAAAAATTAGTGTTCCTTTAGAGTCTGGACATCTAGCACCTGCTAAACAAAGAATATTTTCAATTTCTAAAAATTTATAAAAAGCAATTTAGCCAGTGATGAGATGAAAAGAGAAACCCTCTAAAAGCAGAATTTATTTCAGCTTCAAAAATTAATAGCATGCTTCTTGGCTGAAGAAGTACAAATTGCAGACAGGGTCCTTAGAAAATCAATTCATGGTACCTACTCTTCTTGCTCGTGCCTGAACAATCAAACCACTGCTTTGTTTCAGATAAAGAGAAACAGTTTCCTTAGCAATATCAGAAAGCTAAAAAACACAGCAATAGAAAAAAAAAAGCGTAGCTGCACATACATGCTTAAAGTTGCAATAAAAATGCTGAATGTGGGACCCCAAGTCCTGCCTAACAGATGAAATCAGCATCTTAGGTATCACATAGTCCTGAGGTCCCTTATGGGGTAGAAACTCAACAAGGTCAGAGGCTCAGAAGTTAAAACCTTTCCTGGGAGAAGTCAGCTGTGTGGTAAATATAATTCTCCAGTGCTTGTAATGACGACTTGCCTGATTGGGAGTATCCTTTCCAGAAAGCTCTTCAGATTTGCCTCTCTCTGTAAAAAAGGGGTTTGGATTCTACTTCTCTAAGTGAGAGTAAATGGAGGTGGAAGGAATGCAGCAGGCTGGTGTTTTAGTGTAAGCTGGACATCAGGTTGAGTTATGACAAAGATTCTTCTCTTTGTCACATGTTAAGGCCATACAGCTTTGCCTGAGGGCAAGCTGACATCAAAAGTTAATGCCTGATAAGGCATAATTTTGGAGATTAGACAATGTGAACAGGCATCTGACCTTTCCGTGTAGAACAAAATCAGAACTACAGGCTCTGGGAATCTCTGCTTGCTGGTCCATCAGGCAATACATCATTGGAAATGCATAGGCTTTTTAGGATAGAAATCCGCCTCTACAACATAAAGTTATTTCTTACTCTCTTTGTCATAATCTAAAAGAGGATGCTTGATAATAAACAATCAAAATTCTCATTATTTTTCTGCTGTTCATTCAAAACCTTCCTGGTTTCACACAGACCCGGACAACATTATGGTCAGGAAGTAGGATGCTGTAACAGAACAGAACAGCATGGTTGTCAACTAGCTAACTGATGAGATAATTGCAGTTTTCAAATTCAGTAAGCTTTCACTGTATACTTCTATGAGCAGAGATATTTACAGAGAAATGAAAACAAGTCAGGTGATGCCTGAAAACCACTTTTCCCTCTTTTGGTATTTTGCAAGTAGATCCAGATCCTGTCCTGTGTAGACATTGCAGTTGGCCTTGCTGGTAGATCCCAAGAAGAGCATTTAACATCTTAATACATGTCTTCTGGGGAAAAAATGCTTCCAAATGCAACCTTGAGTAACTTGAGCTACTGTAATCTACATGCAATTGAAAAGTCCCATCTTACTTCACACACTGATCATTTACTCTTATGTATTTTCAACCTGTGCTTAGCAGTACTCACAGGTTGTCATATACATTGCAATTGAAAAGAAGTCATAGTTCTTTACACCTACTTTTATATTCTGTTCTGTGATGGTCTGTATTGGTAAAGAATATGACATTACATCCTGCTTTTTACCATATTTCATAATATATAGCTGGTCGTTCAGATTTATTATGCTCTAAGGAGTTAACAGTTTTGGAGTTTCTGTAGCTGGTGTACCCACAGTACCAATTACTTAAAAATGGGATGAAAAATGTAATTAAATGTGTACTTTCAATTTAACTCAGAGCCTTCTTTGTTGAGGAGGTTTTCACTGCAGGCACCAAAAGAGGAGCTAAACTATCATGGTGATTGTGATCCACTGCCAAATTTGGCACTAGTGTCAGGGACAGAGATGAGCTGACACTAAATTGTAATGTCTTTTAAATTAATTTGGCATCAAACATCAAAAACGTTTGTCATCACTTTCCTGTAACACAAGTACAGCAGCCTGGCAGGAACAGTAAAGGCTGTGACATTTTTCTCTGTCAACCTGGGTTCTCAATGTTCATTTTTCAAACCTTCCTTTCATACCTCCTTTATCTATGTTGCTCTGTTGAAGCTCTTGAAGGATACAGAAACAGTTCCTACTCAAAATACAGTGGGTATGAGACTGGGTAACCTTTCACTCCTGGTCCTGGCTGAACAATTCGCTTCTTTAGCTGAGAAGCTAGTGATTAGAAATAGCAAAATTGAGGGTAATATGAGAAGAATCTGTCCTTCAGTGGTAAAGAACACTGTCTGTATTTCTGATGAAATGTGGCTCTAACAATTGTCACCCTAGCAGAAGTACTTGCTACTCCAAACTTTTGTCCTTAAATCAGGAGTTCCTCAGGGACAGGTGGGTATTTTCTCTCAAAGTGCATAGAGGAAAAAGAATTCTGAACAGCACTGTAACTAGAGACTACTATTAGGAAAAATGGAAAAGAAGTTTCTGTGACCATTCAGATGCTTAAGGACCAGCTAATTAAGAGGCTAAATAACTCACAGGCTTAACCTGAAGTATACAGTTAGATACATGACTGCATGGAAGCCTGTATTGTCAGCCACTGAGACAATGGAGCATCCTAATATTTACAATGCTTTTTGATACAGAATCCTGTCTACTAAAAACTAGTCTGAACCCTTAGTTTATTTTACTTTAGTAGTGTATTAGTTTATTAGCAAGTCAATGAAGAAACTTATATATCAATAATTTTCTCTTAGCATGAGTGTAGGATGGTTTGAACTAAATCACAGCATGTAGGAACATACTAGACAACCTATAGGTTTAGCCACCTCAACTTACACATCTGTCTTTTTTGTTTGTTTGTTGGGTTTTTTTAAAAACCAACAGCAAAGTAGAAATATGCATGATCATTCCTTTTTATTTGGTAAATGACAGCGTCATTTCATATGAAGCAAAAAAAGAATCATGCTGATCAGCCACCCACACACTTTCTTTAAAGCTCTCATAAATTGGATCAACATTTAGAAAGCACAGCAAGTACCAGCATTTAAGTAATATTATAAAAACAGTCAAGCTGTGATAGTGAATATGTATCCATCCTTTGTACATTAGCTTCGCTGTGCACATATGATGTTGTGAAACACTGTTCAGAAAGAACATGATTTTCATGGGAATTTCACAATTAGAAATCACCTCTTCCTCTATGTTCATGAGCAATGCAGTTAAGCTCCCTCTCCCCACCATCAGCTATTCACAGAGCTGCTCCCTTATCCTGCCTCTGATTATGTAGTTATGCTCCAATGCAAAAGGTTAGCTCCAAGCTCCTGTGCGCAGTCAGCTCAGTCCTCCCACGCCTGAATTTAAACCAAATTGGATCCTGACATGCCTTGGCAACAGCTACAGCTACTGCTGCACCATACCCCTGCCTTAGCCAAAGTTCATTGCTTTATCCATGATACGTATCCTCTGCTTCCAAGAAAAGACAAATTAAAGAAGATAAAACTATTATAAGATTTGCACAACACCAAAAGATACAGTTGTCATTTCATCATTTTTCATATACAAGGCAGCTGCATGAAAACAAGCTTGGGTTGGTTTTGTATTCTGATGAAGAGCCACTGTGAATAGGCAATGGTGGTTTCTCATTCTGCTGATCTGGTTCTGACTCTGGCTCTGGCTGTTATTTAAAATTTGTGTAGTGTTTGCATTCTTCTACATAATTTTTAATGTAGCTGCATCTTGAAATGCTTACGTACACACAAACTCAGCTTTCAGGCTGGTTGTGATGCATTGTTATCCTTTAAAAGAACACCAATTGTTTAATGTTTACCTTTTTTATTGCCAGTCCCTCATTAGCATCCATCCAATATTCTCCATTTGTTGAGATGTTGGGGGTGAGGGAGAAGAGGAGAGTTTGCCTTGAATTTTCAATAGAAAAGAAATCTAGCAAGTTATTGTGATCTTGTTGCTAGTCCAGCCGAACCCTCTGAAGTGGCAAGGGTAACCCTTGTGAGATGCGTTGCTCAGGAGTGTGAGCTGCCGACCTGCTTCTGAAGCACCCCAAGGAGGGCACAGTCTTCCCAGGAGGTCACCCCATGTGTAGTCCAAAGGCTGAGCATTTTTGGAAATGGAAAGCTTAACACTTAAACCAGCATTAGTATATGCAATCAACTTGAGTCTTCAGCTACCTCATATTCCAGGGCTGGTAATACCCACCTGAAAACAATGGATCTACAGTAATCCTTGTTAGCTTTCCCATGATGTTGCGGTCCTCTCCGGAGCACGTTGGTTTCTAAAGGAAGGCAATTAGCATGCTTTTCAGTGAAGTCAACATTACTTTCTAGGGAGACAGAGGCTGAAAAGTGTATAGTATTCCCTTTCAGTTTGCATACCAGTGCCATTAGCATCAGAGTTGTTGGTCGGCGAGTATCACAAGTTGTAATTCTGATTTCTTTGATCTAGATTGTCTCCCTGCATAATCAAGAGACAGGCAAACACATGATCTGTGAATGAGCAACTGCAGCACGTAACCTTTTTTCCTTCATTCCTTCAGGGAATGCCAAGGCATGGAGCAAGGTTTTTGTAGCCCCTCACACCACCAGGATGGGGGAATAGCACACCCTTGTCTGTCTGAGGCAGAAAGAAGATGAACTCATCTGATGATGAGGCTGGGAGAAGGCCTAGGAGGCCAGGTTTCCCAGGGTCCAGGAAGGACTCCTTGCTCCACATTCCCTAAGGGTGGCCGGAAGGTCTGGGCAAGGCCGTTTTTCCTCCCCGCCACTTGAAGTGGTGGATGAAGGCTTATGTGCCTTATAAACCACATCTCATGGAAGTTAAAGAATGGCTGTGGCTACAGACTATTCTCTCTTTAAATAGAAGTGATGATGTCTTCAGTAGAATGCTAGCACCTATCATCTGCACTCAAGACAATATCTACCCATTCATTAAGTGACCCAACAGGTTTGATCTGCTTGGGCTAAGCAGGGACCGTGCAATTCATTTCGCTCATAAGTGGAATTTAAAGCAGAGTTTAAAACTGCAGACCCAGAAAATTGATCTTAAAAAACCGCTCAGCTCTGTGAAGAGCTCATAAACCTAATATGAAAGCCTTAAAATAAATGCAAAAGCCATCATCTACTGCATTATGTTTCTCAGTTATACCAATTTAAAATTTTCACACTGAGATAATCTGAGTAGCCCAACTCCATGTCTGTAATATCACCTACACAAACTCCTTGCAAGCACAGCAACAAACTCTCCTAGGCAGGAGGCCAGGTGCCAGCACCAGCAACTGAACTTGAAATCAATTTTTTCTCTCATGTGTAACTTTATTCTTGCACTCTATGAATATATCACTGTGTACAGGGACAGCTGTACACACATTTTACAGAGATAAGTAAGATGAAACCACTGACTTAATAAATTCATTTTGTGGAGGTGTATAGTACTTCTGTGCAGCTGTGTAACACAGAGCGGGACTGAAGCAAAGTGATGCAAAGCAGGAAGAAAGGAAAGTAGACCTTTAAGATCTGTTACAGTTTCTTTCTCTGGAAAGGGAGTCCCATTTCTTTGGTGTGAGCTTTATTCTCTCATTGAGGGGTTGCTCTGAGGGTTTTAACCATTGCTGTCTCAAGGTGGGTGACAACAAGCTTCATTTCTCGTTCTCCTGTCCCCTGTGCAGGCAAATCATTAATTTTATGCCCAGTTCTTCTTCTCCCAGGTCACAAAAGTTAAGGTTTACCTGTTTTTTAAAGTGTCCCAAAATAAGCTGAACTTGGAATACTCTCTGCAGCTTCCAAAAATAGGAAAACCTACATTAGCCTCCTCTGAGTTAATAGATGTAACTGATTATTTCTAATATTGAACTATGACATATAATTTCACTCACCAAATAGTTACTTGGAAGGAGAAGCTAATAAGGAATCAAAAGTGTTTTCAGAATAAAGGGAGTTGGCTGCCAAAGCCAGCAGTAAATACACTGCTGGCAGCAGGTGAGGTATCTGTATTTAAACTAAAAACTAGCAAAATAGGAATATGGAAAATCTAACATACCCCTAAAATAGTACAAAATGCCCTCTTGTAGCCTTCTGTTTGTAGTCATATTGTTAATAATCTGAATACCTGTTTTTTCATCCATATTAGAAATTCTCTAATTCACCACAAGAGTTGGTCAATGTTTCCCTCTAACCCCGGGGTCACATATCCTAGTAGTTTGTGATCATGATTTCAGCAGAGGTATCCCTCACAGGAGGCAAATCCACTCACTGCTGGGAGTGTTTGATGCTTCTAGAACAAGCAGAGGCATTTAGGCAGAAATGCTGTGGTTGTCCTGCTCTAATGGCTTCATTATCTGGCATGATGCCTGGCATCTTTTGATGCCTTGTTATCTTGTAAAAGCAGAACAGCTGCACACGTGGAACAGTTTTTCCAGTGAACAAGTCACAAGACTTTCAGAGATATAACTGGTGAAAGGCTGTTGAAATGCTCTTAGAATTATAATGACAACTTATCAATGGTTGGAACAAAATCATTCTTTTACTGATTAATTCACAGGCTCTGAGAAGAGTGTTTGCTTGTGAAATCTCTTCTGCCTTTTTAGCTTTTTTTCTGCTTTATTTTCTACTGGTGATCAGTAAAAGGGGAATGTTAAGAACAGCACAGTGTGGACTCTTCTGAATTCAGCTCTGTTATCAGATACCTTTCTTGGAAGACTAATAGATAAGAGCAAAACATGACTTTTCTCACCAAATAACAACTGCTTTGACATGCACAGTCTGAGAGATAAGCCGCCTGTGCATGCCATCATCTTCAGATCTGTGATTTTTTACTACAGCTCTGCTGACCATTGGGTAGCCAACTCTAAAATATGGGCATTAGCCCACCTATGACCATGCAGAAAAGGGAGCTTTAGGTCTCTTCAGCTGAGTAGAGATTCCCTCATGTGAGAACTGGTAACAAAGAAGAGCTCGAGATAAAACTGCACCTGGCTTTTATCAGCAAGGAATAGTGAGAGTCTGTATTTCCACCAGTAGCCATCAAATAGAGATCCATTACTCAGTATGCTCAACCTCAGCAAAAAAATAAAGGTCTGAACCCATGCTTAGCAGATACTCAACTGGTGGACTACTACCTCTAAAAATTATGTTCTAAGAAAAAAGAGATGATAAGCAGAGGAAACTCAATATTAGATAAATTTATACATGGCAAAGAATTTTTCTGACAGGCTTGTCTGAAGACAAACTCCACATCTTTCCAAAATAAGCTGCAACACAGCTTGTTTCAAACAGAGGAATGACACAGAGGGTGCCACTGTCACCACTTCTGGCTGTGAGTCCTTCAGAAGTCACAGTGACACCCTCTCTAGCTTTGAACACTGGACAATGAAAGCCAGAGGAATCTTCACACCTCAGGTTGCTGGACAGCAGTTAGTTTGCACCTGTATTTAACCCTACAGGTACAACACCAGGGTTCATAAGTGATAATAAAAAAGTCCCCTATGGTAAACCAAAAAATCCCCAGAAGCCACCTCTCCCTGTCCAAAACCCAGGATAGGGGACCTCTGCAGAACAACTCCTGTGCTAAAAAAAGTCCTGTAAATTGAGACTTGGCCAGTTCCAGGGCTTGTTCTGTTTGCAAACAAATGACTGAGAAAAGGACACAGTGACATGCTTCTGAGAAGTTAGATTAGAGACTAAGAGCACTAAACCAATGTTTTCCTTGGCTGGAAGAGGAGGTGTGCCATGAAGACAAGTTGCCAAGTTTTATCTGTGGCATTCCTGCTTGTGTCCTGCAAGGAGAAGTCCCTCAGGCCAATACTATGTGAAAACACTGTGATGACAATGTGTCTATCAGAGGTTTCTTGTTTTCAGTAGCGCTTTTCTCTTCGGTTCCATCTACACGGCAGTGTGAGGGCTGGCAAGAGATCACAGTATCTAGAGGAACTCTTACCGCCTTGACAAAAAGAGTCCAGTATGCCTTTGCCAGCCTTTTGAAGTTATATTACTAAATGGAGACAGATAGTACTTTGCACTGACTCCCCAGAACAGGGATGAATATTTCTCAGTGTTGGAACCTTTGTATTACTCACTGCTGTGGTTACAACTTTCCACCTTTTAAATTATTTGAATCTGAAATCATCTACCATCTTCACTTGTCCTTTCTGTTACAAATACTGAAAATTATCTTTTGATTCCTTTGCAGAAAACCCTCTGCTTATTGACTATTATTTATCAGTGGTGAATTGTCTGCAGATGCCCAATGTGTGATTATGAAAGATTAAACAGTGTGGGCACAGCTTTCAGAATCCCGAACGCCAGTGTTGATGATGCACACAGTCATGGGTTTACTATTGAAGACACCAGAATATCAGTAATGCTCTTGGTACTACTTCTCTACTTCAAAACTCCCTGGTAGTTACCAAATACTGGAAATATATCAGAAATTCTGGAAAATAGCAAAACTCTCTAAAAATATTTCTTCATGATACCACTCCATAAGTTTAAATGTTTCTTTAATTTTTTGACTCCCCTTAATCTTAAATAAAGCCAACATCTTTCTCAAAATTCAAGCCAAGTACCTAAAAGTTGAATAACATTGTCACACACACACACACAAATATATCTCCATTCATAGATCAAAAGCAAACAACTCTCCCATCTCTAGAATGATGGACAGTAATATCTCCCTAACTGGTTTGATAATTATCTTTCCTGACAGCCACACAACATGGGAAGCTGAGCACAATCAGTTCTGCTTTTTGCTGAGTTCTGCAGCCCATGAGTGTTGACCACTGCTCATTTTCCACTGGTTCCTTTGACATTTTGACTGGGTGGATTTTATGGAAGTACTTCAAAATAATACATACTGGGTAAAAGACTGAGTGTACAACTCAAATGGGCTTGTCTATAGATTTTTTGTTTATTTTGCCTTTTTTTTTTTTGCCTTCCCCCTCCCAAATCTTCCTTGTGCAGTTCTTATGCACATTGCTAACAACTACAGAGTTTAAACAGATGTAGGGCGCTCTTTCATCTCAAAGCTGTTTCCAAGAAACTGAGGTACATATTGATTAAGATCATAAATTACACATTCTCATTTGAACTGACTGTACAGTTGAGAAGGAAAAGGAAGTACTTTATGTACTAAAGATTGATTTTATTTGCTTGCACTGGAAAATACATTACCCCAAAAGATATCTTACCACTACCAGTAGGATACTTAGGGGTTTAGTCTCATTAGATCTGGCACTGGCTTATTTCTAAAGAGAGATGGATGGAAGAGTCCAGAATGAAGGGACTCAGGTGTGTAGTTCCAGAAGCAGCTCCACACATCGAACAGATGCTCACTAGGGTTTAAACAATTTTTTTTCTTTGTAGCAATAATTAACCTCAATAAACTGCAAGAATTTTCCAACATGGTAAAACTCAGAAAGAATGAGGTGGCATGACTAAAACGGGAAGGCAAATATTCTATTAGGATATGAAATGTAGTGAATATCATGCACATAATCTGAAAATCACAGCTCAATGCTGACTTCTAATGAGATTTTGCAATTGTGCAAGAAAAGGCTTCTTCAACAAGGGAGTAAAGAACTGAGCTGTTTATCGTTTACTAATACATACCAAAACTGTTAGAGACAGCTTCTTCAAAATCTAATATTGCAATATCTATTTTGACAGTCGTAATCTTGGGATAAACTACATTGAACATAATGTGATTAGCAACTATAATTTCCATTTGATGCAAATGTAATAACCCTAATTCAAATCTAAACCAGAAAACAAATAACTATGAAATCTTTTGCCAACCAGCCAGCCCTGCAAATAGAGAGAACCCATCTCCATGATGGAAATTGTCTGGCGCTTTTGAGACCAAATCAGTTGAATCTCAAGAAATACTATTTCCATTAAAGCCAATATAAATGTCTAATATATATTTAACTGTAAATTGCAAAGAGTAAGTTTGTTAACAGAATAGTGAAATTTGTTTATACTGCATTAGTTAGCTTAGGAAGAACTGACTCCTGAGTAGCAAATATGCTATAATTGCCAAACAGTACTCTTGGAAATCAGAGACAGCAAGCAACTGGTAGATTATTGACAGCATGGTCTAATCAAAGAGATTTTCTTATCCTTTCTTTTATTTTCCATTTTTTATTTTTGACATTTTTTCTTCTGTTGCTTAAAACAACCCATCTAGGTAATGTGGTTCCTTCATCATGTTTTATGAAACCATTCTAATTTAATAGGTAATAATTACAAATTTACCTGCAGGCTAAATTTTTTGCAAATTAGTTTATTGCCAGACTCAAGCCTTTCTGGCACAGCTATGGATGGATAGCATTATTTTACCTACTTGTATAAAGCCTTTTCCCCCACTCCCCCAAAACCAATCTTTCCACATTTCAGACATTCCTGACAGTTGCTCAAGGTTTCTTAACCTTCCTGCAGTTACACAAATTTGCCAGAGCCAGTTCTTGCAAGTCAGAGATCAGAGCCCAGTCTTAGTGTGGCTATACATAAACCAGTGTTGGCTGAACTCTGCTTAATCACACAAAGCAGCCCACACCTAAATCTCTTTCTGATATTTTTTTTATTATTACTTTTTTATCAAAGTGAATCCTTCTCACAGAGAAAAATATTTTTTTCCCTTCCCAAGTTTTTCTCATGGTCTGAAACTGAACAGCAAATTTTACTCTCTGAAAGATGCAGTTGCTGTTGTGGAGTGAAATTAAATAAGCCTCAAAACTGAAGGGTGTGTACTGGAAAAGAACATGACAAACATGAGGAACATTCAAAGTTTCCCAGTGGTCTTATACGCTTCATTATACATGTAATATAAGATTGCATTTAGAAGTTCAACCCTCAACTTCAGAAGTCCTATGACAGCATCAGCAAAAGACAGCTCGTCAATTATCCTGAATATGCACTGTAGAAAAATTGTACTAATGGCAATGAGAAATTGTTTTCTATGGAGATTGTCAAAAATCCTGACTCAGGATCAAAGCCCTACACAACCCTGCAATATGCTCTGCACACCTAGGTTACATTAATCTTTATTTAATAAAGTCAAGCAGACACCTCCACTAACACCTCATTCCTATGCATCAGTCATTGACCTCTGGAGAAAGCCACAAGCATTGTTAATTAAAAGAGGAAGAGCAGCATAACCATTTAGGAAGGACTGCACTGAACAACTCAGGTAGCCAGTGTGATGTTCTAGCTACAACCACTGTTCCCGGAGCACGTATCAGAGTTCTTCTGTGTGTAGCTACAACTTCTGCATTCTATATTATGTCTATATGATGTTCTATATTATATCCAGTTCCTTCTCTTGCTTGCAGGGCCTCATCGTGCTGTGTTTTGGGTATTCCATTCCTGGTGACTGAGGACTTGTTGGAGTATGATGTGTGGAAACCAAAGAGAACTGACGCATCCCAGACCTTACATCAGTGTGGAGCTGACATGTGAGAAGGTCATAAATGCAACCAAAGCACTTCTGACTCCTAAGTCAGATGTAGCCTCTGTCCACCTTCCAGCACTTCTTTCCCTCCATCGCTTTTTTTGTAGTATGCAGCACTTCTCTCCTCCTGTTGTTGTTTCTGCCCCTTCATAAACAGTTTTGTGGTGTTTAAAGCGTAGAGGTTGAGCATGTGGGCTACTGCATATCCTTGCATGACTGAAGTGAAAAAGGGGAGATTCATACATACCACACATACACATCCTCTTGCAGAAAGAATATACTCCTTGTCTTATCTTATCCCATGAGACCCAAGTTAAAAGTCAGACACTAGTTGTTGCATCACATACAAATGCAAGAAGCTCTATTTTCAGGAGATGCTGTGTAGGTCTCAGGTTTTCATACACATTTAACATTTAAAGTCAGTTTAAAAAAATCATTTTTGTTGACTCATATCTAAATGTCAATTCTCAGAAAGGCTCTAGCATGAGAAAAGATTCTGCGCCTAAGTATTTTGGTTTTCTACTGCATTTCTATTAAAACCAAGATACGTCTATAAGGCAGTAAGGCACTCAGTCACGAACTTCTTAAGGAACAAATCCTCTGTTTGAATAATTTGAAATGAAAAGTTAAATCCTTAAATTCAATTTCAGCCTGAGTTTTCACTGCAGGCCACAATGTTCTAATAAGCTAAATAGAAAAAATGAAAATCTTTATGGCAATGTAATCTCTATGAAGAAAGAAAACTTCAGATTCATGATAAGCACTTTTCTCTTACTATTAAGCACATCTTATTGGAATTTGTAATCCCTCATTGTAACCTTATGCTAGCTACTTAAAAAGAATACATAATGTTTTCAAGCCATATATCCAACAAGAACAACAACAAGAAAACAGATGAAAAGCCACCATTTGATCCCATAGTGAGGAATGGTCCCATCACAGCTGTTGTGTGGTAAACAATTGGAAGTAAACAGCAACAAACTCATATTTAAACCTTACTTGCTTGCCTTTAATCACAGGCAAATTGCAAATGTTTCAGGCTGAAAAGCTGATGGACAGAAGTTTACAGTACACTTCCATTAACCCTCAACAGTGTCCTTAAACTACATGTTCTCCCAGTGTGAGGCAAGGAAATTATTAGATATTGAAGTAAGGAAACTGAAGGCTATTGCCAACTCTTTTTTGTAGCCAGAGCAGAAGTGTTTTGGATGGAGTAACTTCAAGAAATTCAAAAACTCTTGTAGAAAATAGACAAATAATAACTGAATGATGGCAGCACCACACAAGATGACAATTTCTCCCCCTTTTATTTAAATCCCAAGCAGATAGATCAGGTGGAAATAATGAGTTCTGGGGAAAGAGGTAAACATGGAGAAATTTTCTAGATTAATGACTTTTTTAAAAAACTGTTGGAGTCTAAAATGAAGATGTTTTATTGCTGTTGGGACTGGAGTCCAATTCTTGCATAAAAAAACTCCAAAAAGAGTGAAGATAATTGTAAGATGTTTTTGTTTCATTTGTAAGCCCCAAACCAGTCTAGTAGATAGGGGCAGAGAATACTCTAAATAGATGAAGTGAAGGTGGAAAAGGCTTGTGATGAAAGAAACCTTAACTGCTTATGTTTTTAATGTTTCATTGAATTTTTTGGCTTGTGTGAATAGCTGCAGCTTCAGGTTTACAATGCAGTACAAGATAAGAAGAAAAAGAAATAAGGTCTTAGGACTCATAGAAACAAAATTCCTATAAACCTTGGAATGTTTAGAACTAAGACACATAGGAGTGAAGGCTTTAAATGTTCTTTCAATCACTACTCGTCTTACCTGAAGAACAAGATTAAAAGTATTGGAGTTGAGAGGAAGACTATTGTGAACTTGCAAAAGGGCAGCTTGAGAGAGCTGGGTTGGAGAGAGACCCAGTATACATATTTTCTACCAAAAGCAGTGTTCAAATTGACATTATTGTGGAAAATAATGTCAGAATCAGACTTTTTTCATTGGAGGGAATGAGGAAGTAATGCTACACAGGACAGTGGATAAGGAACAACTCCCTGTTCACCACTCATGAATGCCTGTGGCATACACATCTCTTTTTGATGGCAGTTACTTCATCTTTTTGAAACAATATCAGCTTTGAAACAGTCGAAAAAGGCAGTGCCTGGGGAACCCACCCTCTGCTCAGCTCTGAGACTTTGGTCCCCTTCCCCAAGCAGACTCCTGGGGACTCCCTCACTGTTGAGCACCTACTTCATGCACACAATTGCAGCTGACATGCTGTCAAGGGATACTAATAACTTGATTTCCAAATCAGCTGTCTGCATAAAAACATAAATGAGTCTTTGCTTTTATACTTCGGGGGAAAAAATATAATGGCAATGGAAAATTAGGAAACAAATGCTAGAATTATTTTTGCTCAGTAAAACGGATGCCATTTCAGCATTTTAATTTTCTTGGCTGCGGTGACTTGTTTCATGTTCATCTTTACTTTCTTTTTTTGGTCCTCACAGCAGGGGAAGTATAAGCCAGACAGGTGAAAAGCCAAACAGAACTGAATCCTGTATGTCTGGTTTATGTCCTGTGGTATTAAATATTTGTATACCGACAAAAGACCAAATGACCAATATAAATCACCATAATAGCAAAATTTAGCTCTACTTTGCTGTTCAGACTTTAGGTACAGAAATTTTTGTAGCAGAAATACCAAGATTTGTCTGAATGTGTCTGTGTGAGGGCACCAGAGGAGAACAAAGAGTTAAAACAATAGCATATAACACTACATAACCAAGTACACAGACACACACAGAGCAATCAGACTTGTAAACTCAGAGAAATGAGTTGCTGTTGGAATGCAGGTCTTCTCATCGAGATGTAAACAAGATGGTGGCAACAAGGCTAGGTCACATGTGCCATTGCCACACCTGTCACATAACCACAAATAAAGTTACAGCCAGAAAGATAACCAAAATGAAGAAATGAAGGCAGCAGGCAGCAACTGTGCCTAAGATTAATGGAAACAAGATAAGCAAAGTTCAGGCACAAAAGCTCATCCCATAGTAATTGCTGAGTCCTCAGAGGCACACCGAGTCTGTCCAGGAAGGAGTTTTCTTTCCCAAGAGATGTGTTGAAGACTTGGAAGCTGAAATTCTGGTTCTTGGTGTTGTTCAGTACTGATCTTGTATGGCTTGTAAACACCTGGATGTGAATGAGGGCAACACATGAGACAGTGAGTGAGACTAGTGGCTGTTGTTACATAGCTTATCTCCTCTTTCTGTAGTCTTACACAGACTTCTCTTCCATTAATTTACTACAAGATTTCAGGTACTAGAGGATTGTTCTATTTGAAAGGAAATAAGTAGTGAGCTTTCTTATACTAAGGAAGTGTTTAAAAAGACCCCCAAAATAACATACATTTGTCTGATGCCAGTGGAATACACAACACTTCAGTGATAAACAGCAAGGAGCCTCTGCTGCTGGAGACATTTGTGCTAATTACTTTCCCCCATTCTTATCTGCAGCAGAAGTGAAAAAGAAGTGTAACTGATCTGTTAAGTGCTGTGCCCAAAGAACAACGTTTAAGGAGAAACTACTTCAATTAAAACAAGGTGAGCAGCAGCAGCATTTCTTCAGGACAAAACTGCAAACCCATCAAGCAGGACTGCAGTTCATAGTAATGAAGAACAGAGACAAGAGTTCTGGTTGGAAGTGACTGAGCAAGGCTTAAGCTACACTGTCGGCCACAAAATTACATCAGTGAGACCCACAGTCAGTTTAGTCTGGACAGAGAAGGCAGATCAGAACTTCAGAGGATGATTTGGGAGTATTCACCTGGCAGATGGTATATGAATAACTTAACCTATGGATAGGACGCAGAAGGAAGAGAGAAAGCAACCAAGGAATTGGCACAGTTAAGAGCATTCAGAGGATAAGTTGTAAAGCTGAGAAGGGACAAACAAGAAAACCAAATTTCTAGATCTAGGGGAGCATGCAATGGCCAGACTTGACAGATGATGTCAAGGTGGTTGCCAGTTAAATGGGGAGGGAAAGTGCAGGATCACAGATTTGTTAATCAATATCTTCCCAAGGGCTAAACAGCCATTCTGAATCTTCAGCAACATCTGGCAGCTGGGCAGAAGGCAAGGGATTAGCTATTGCCCAGCCAGCATTTGCACAACATACCTCCAGAAAAGGTCAAAATTGGAAGCTGTTATCAAATACCTTTCTGTAGAAGTTATTCCTTGTGTACAGATGCCTGAAGGCATTGTTCATAAGGGAACTGAGAAGAGAGGGAGGCATCCAAAATGAGAAAGCCCATTTAAAGAGAAACATCAGTTGACAGCTCAAGAGAGAAATGCATTTCAGGAATAATCTGTCTGTACATATTTGCCACAGTTCTCCTCTCTGCTTAAATTCAAAATCTGTTAAGATGCTCCTATTTAAAAAAAAAAACAACCCTAGAATACATTCATTGAAGAGGCAGGTATAAATGTGGAAACCTCAGTAAGAGCAATTCAGCACTTGGCAATAGTTTTTAACGCAACAGTATATTTCAAATTTAAAATGCAGGCCATATAAAATAGGAGAAAAGACAAATATATTTCAGACACTTACTCCCTTTGACATTTTCAATTGTGTCCTTTAAGGGTTCTTAAAAGTGTAGAACACTTATATTCCAAGTATATTGCAAGCAAAGATATATACAGGAAAAAAATTGATACTAAAACATGGCAGGTTAAGTTACTAAATCATTACAGTGGCAAGACCCAGAAATAAGACTTGACTCTGCCATCACTCAGAATTAGAACAGATCACTTGCCCCAGTGCAAAGATGTATGAAGGACAAACACACACAGTATGTCACCCACATGTCACACACAAATGTCACTCACAAGGTACATGAAGCAGTGCTATATATACAGCTCTGCTGTATACAGGCTCTTATGGATAGCTCTGCAAGCACAATAGAAGCATTCAGATCTAGTGGTAAGCACTATGCTTCTCTAGGTGGCAAGTTTTGGTCTTTATAAGAAACAAAAAAAATATACTTTCTCCTGAAGCACTGCTGGATGGCCCAAATATCCGCAGTATGCAAAAGGGTTCAGCCTCAATAGGCTGAAAAACAGTTCTGCTTGTATGTAGGTGACATAAATACAAATAGTTGTATTATGTAGTTGTATTATTCAGTTGTTAAAGTGAAAATCCCCTTTGCATGTAGAAAATCCAGGTTCAGACCCCAAGAGAGATTTGTTCTGTGGGACTGGATAAATGCCACTGCCTCAGAAATATAGCAGTGCCTATGGAAGATACGGTGTCATTCCCAGCAGGTGCTATTGCAACCGGGGGACAGTTCTGCATATACACCTACCATTTGGGGATTACACCTTCTGTCCTCTTCAATTGATGGTGAGACCATCTGGGTCATTTTCTTCTCACCACATGTTTCATTTTAATGGAAATCAGAATGTCCAAGCATTTCAGCGGTCTTACTTTTTCAAAACACTTCAGTAACATTTGCTGATTGGAGTATTAGTGGTTAATAGCTCTTGTTTAGTGTGCTCGCATATGTTCTGCTTCACTCTTTTTTCTTTATTTGCTTCATCAAGTATGTGTATCCTTATACTCTGGTGTTAAAGATTCCAACGCATCACTAGGCAAATGAAGAGGAAGAGACCAGAGCAATTGCGGCTTTACTGCTTGATTGAACCCACAGTCAGAGGTTAAGCCATCACACACGAGACCCACAGAGCCCCAGCAATATTTCTTCCTTTATTTTTCTCCCCTCATCTTTATTCCTTCCTGCAAAATGAGCAGTGAAAGAAGTGACTTGTTTATTTCCTAGCTCTGCTGGAAGCCAAGTATGAGGCAATGAAGAGAAAACATTGAGCATAATATCTGAGAGTTGTTTTGTCCAGAAATGTTGATATAACAAGATTGATTTATTTCATAAGTCTTAAAATTCTTTCAAAGAAAGTATTTTGAAATAATCAACAGAAGGTGCCTGGCATTTCTCATTAGATTAAAGTGTCAGTGGCAAACTCCAGGTGCTGGTCTTACAGTGCCTCAAATAAACTTATCAATTGCCATTCAGCTCGTGCAAAGAAGAGTCAGAAGACAGCCAGTATCAACATTGTGAAACACAGAAAAAACAAATGATTGGTCTCAGACAAAGAGACAGTTTTCATGTTCACAGACTACAAACATCCTATGCAGCAATAAAGTTCATTGATAGATGTTTTTTAAAAGTCAGTGTGGGGTGCTGGCCATTTGGAGGGGAAAAAAAATACCAAAAGTAAGGCCACAGAAATATCTTGTCTGACAAAAAGAAAAAGTCCCTTTCCAAACTGTCAGTCCTGTTTGAGGAATTTTTCTTCTGCTTGAATATCTGGGAATGGCTGTTCATTGGCTTTGGCAGTATTATGCATCCAACACAAGCACTGCAAGGTACATCTCCTAAGGAGCAGCCACCTATTCCATTTTCAGTGTGCTTTCAGAGGGAGATACGGGCAGTACCGAAATGGGAGACTCCAGGGAAAGTGCTGCATGTGTTTGGGCAGAGAGACGATGAACCCCTGTCCCACCCCTCTCCAGCCTCCTAAATATGTTCCTCCCAACCCCCGGCCATGGCCCGTCTGCCCCTTTCTTTCCTTCACAACTCATGCTCCTTCTCCAACCTTTCTCCATCCCAAGAGACTCCCTCTCTTTCTCTCCCTCTATCCATAATTATCACTTTAGTTTCTTCACCACTGCCATGTCTTTACCTTTCACAACTGTGAACCTTCTCCCTGCCCATCACAGTGGGTTGCAGGAGTCTGGGCCTTGCAACACCTTCCTTCCTGGAATGCTTACCATGTGAGTAAGGTGCAAGACTGAATTTCATATGACTGAAAGTCTCCTGGGATGCAAAAGCTAGGGGTTTTTTTTGTTATTTTTTGGCATTTTTTATTCTGCATTTTGTTCCAAGTCTCAAATTCTGATGTGGAAAAGGTGTCTTAGTGCCATGTTGGGCAAAAAAAAATGGCAAACTCACAAGGAAAAAGCATGAGTTGAAATGGGAATGCTACGGCACTTTTTTAATGAACATGTAATTTCTCTCTGATATTTTGTGATACACACTCAGAGCAAAGTCCATCATTATTTCCTTGTCATAATAAAATACCTGTGCTATAGCTGGCAGTGATGTTTATCTTTCCATAGCAGCGGAGACAAGCCATTGCTAATGCAGCTGCTGCTATTGCTTTCTTTAACTCAGCATCTTAGGACAATAATTCCAATTAAAGTAAACCTATATCTAGCCACAAAATCTGAACTCAAGTAGCTGTAGCAGCAGAAGCTTTCTCATGCTCTTGAGCATACATCCTTCCTCCTACACCCAGAGGAAATAAAAAGAGCTCAGCTGGGTCTGTCTCTCCATCTGTCACGAATTGAGGTCTAGAGTAGAAGCGAAGATTGAGGTTTGGGGGCTGAGTATTCAAAGTCCTGCTCCCAGCCTGTGACGACAAATGCCAGCTCAGCCACAGTCCATGTTTGCACCAAACGTAGCTCAAAGGATGGATTTGCACAAGGAGAAAGAGAAGCGGTTATACCTTGGATAAACACTGCCCTTTATTTTTCTCTTTCTTTTATTTTTTTTTAATGGAATTAACCCTTTCCTTGCTGAGATTAGCCACAGAGAGGCTGGAGCAGAAAACAAGAACTGCAGGAGAGGAAGCCAATCTGTGTATGTTGAATGGATTGTCAATGCCATCTTGTTTAATAATTTAAATAATTAAACAAACAGGAGAGGCGTTTTGCTTTTTATGTTTGTCTTTTCCAACAGGACAGGATGATGTGGATCACCCTCACTTGCTCAGTCTAAATGTCACTTTACAGTCTTAAATAATCTGACTCATTTTGTTACTGACTTGTTAGAGCCAATGACATGAAGGGTACCTGTAACTCATTCTCCATCGGCCACCCCTCTTTCACCCTCACTGTAAGTCAAATGGCAGGCAAATGCACATGGTTTTTTGAATCTCTTATGATTGGCATGCCATTGGCTGAATATAGTAGAAGGGGAGGGGCTTTTAATTTTATTATAATTTTTTTTTTATATCTCTAATTGCAGTGGAGCATGCCTCCAATCTGACATTCATACCAATACTGAAAGAAGCTCCTGTTTAAATATTCTGTGACCAATAGCTTTCATGTTGAGGCCAGGAGCCCATCTGACTGGACTACACCAGCAATAAAGCAGCAAGTTATTTGTATGCAAGGGTAGACAGCAGCCAGAGGACAAACGCTATGGGCCAGACTAGGAGGGAAAGGCAGGACAGCTACAGTCTCGAAGTTGTAAATGAATTTATTTAGGTCAGAGATTCAGAAGGGAGGGTCACTAACTCAGACCGAAAGGGTGAAGATGAGTTTAGTGGTCATTTTGGGCACATGGAGATTGGTGGATGGCGACTTGGGGAAAAAGACTGTCAGACACATTGTGCAACAGAGGACAGGTACTAGGAAGTTAGGTGCTATACTCTTCTTTCAGTACATATCTGTTCCACTTTCAATCCTTGTTCCCTTTTATGTTGTATTAAATCTCATTACTAAAATAAAGACTCAAATTTTGGATTTTCCATATGCTCTGCTGGCCAATATGGCCCACTTGCAGCATAGCAGTAATCACTGCAAAAGGAGGTGGTGTCCTCTGAGGATGCAAAGTCGAAGCAGGTCCTCTATCACCAATGTTCCTCATCAACTTACTTATTAAGTCAATCCTGTTGCAACAGTTTTGAATGAGCAAAGTTGTGGGTACTGTTCTGCAGGTACTCCCCTTTCTGTTTAGTTACAGCGTAGGCCCACAGCTGAAGTACGGGTACATAAAGGTTGTGAAATTCACTCCAATGGTTGCATAAATGTGTGACCTATTTAGCATCTGGAAATCTGTTTAATGCCAAGAAGTACATGAGATAATTCAAGCCACAGCTCACAGGGAGTCATGTAATGAGGCTCTTCAGATTATTGTTGTGATTAGTCCATTCCCTTCCCCCTTCTCTCTTCGGAAGTTCATTTAGGCAAGGAGTCATTTTAAGAACATGCGAACGGTGATTGCTAGTTTCTATAGATCTGGCAAGAAGCCAGGCTTCTGTGAGGCCAGCTACTATAGGCAGTGTGAAGTTAAATATGCATGACCTCACATAACGTTGATCCACAGGCTTCCAGACATTCTGCACCTGTAAAAACCCAAGCTATTCTGTATGCAAAGCATCTCTAGTATTGTTGTGGAATTGCTTAGCATTTCAGTGCTTAGTGGTTATGTAAACTCAGCACATGTTCGTTATCCTTCTCTGCTTTGGTAAGGTCTAGAATTAAAAAGGTCCTTATTTAACCATGGTAAATCCAATATTTTGCTCTTGACAAGCGTGTACATAATGCACATGGGAAGGAAGGGAAAATTTCAAACTGATAACTTTGCAGTTGTGTTAAAATCTGATGAGTTTGCTGCTATCAAGACGTGGGGAATTAAGTAGTTAGTATGAATAATGTATTTAGCAGTAAGGAATTAATAATGTATTATTAAGATCAGCATAGCACTAGGCAATTGCCTGAGGGCATTGTACATAAGTTACAAAAAAAAGTCAACTATATCTCAAGGTTATAAATAAGAATCTAAGTAGAATAAAATTTATAAATCCAATAAAATCAGCTTCATCTAGTCTCAACTTACAAATATATGTATACTATGTAGGATTGACAATATCTGTATTCTTAAAGAGATTTCACAACATTAGACTATTCATAAAGGAGAAAATTCTGACCTCAGAGGAACTCAGGGCATTGTTTTAAATTAAAAATGGAACTTCTGAGATAAAAAAAATGCCCCCAAGTAATAGCAAATATATGGTTTTACAGCAGAACTGCACAGAGCACTGACTTTTCACTTCAAGCCTCAAGATTTGCTCTGAGCCAAGTCTTTTTCCTCCACCTGTTTGCTGTATCATAGCAGTGGTGGCAGGGGCTTCTCCTTACTGAGGGAAATGTCTGTGAGGGCCAGCATGGTGGTAGTGGTTCCTCTCTCCACCCAACCAAGTGACCTCATGGGACAATGGGACACCTGTGATGCTTTCCAAGGCCATGTTGAGGCTGCTCTGTGCCACCCAGCCAGTGATCTGGCCTGAAGAAACACTGGGCCTTTTCATGAAACTGAAATACTAATTGCAATGCAAGTTATCTGAGGGTACCAACTGGCTTTTTATGGCCAATTTGTGGGGTTTTGTCTCCTGTTGTGGCTCACAGCCCATCCATGACTGATCACTGATTGGTGATCCCAGCCCTGTAGAATGAATATCTTCTATATAGCAGGAATTTTTAATAATAAATATCACAGTGCATGACCCTGCACTTCAGATTGGAAGAGAATGACATGGACAATGCTCTACTCCAATATTATCATCACTGCTGCATTTGCTGGCATTTGGTACCCACTTTGCAATTGCTGTGGGAACTAGTCTATGACTGTGCAAGCAGAGGTGTTCCCTTTTGCAAAGGTTTGGCTTATTTTTAATTTTTTTTTGCAATTATTTTGCTTATAATTGCAGAGCAGATGTAATAAAACAACTTTTCTAACTGTAAAAGGCACTGCTTTCTTATTTGTATGTCACAGTATATTGCTGTTAAGCATTCAGCTTTGGGTTTGTAATGTTTTGGAGAACTAGTTCTAAATAAACAAAAACAAAGGGAGACTGGCAGCTTTAAGCTGATTGAGTGTCCTTTACTGTTAAAATGTGTTTGGTTTAAGAACAGAAAGATTCATTAATGCCTATTTATGATCTATTTTTAGCGTAATTCCAAGCAATTACTATGCATATGACTCAAGCATCCAGGCTGAATTCTAGCCAGGCAATAAAAGGATAATTTTGTAATGCCAGAGAGACTCTTGAGCAGATTTGGAGAAAAATGCAAATCAACTGTTACCATGATAAAGCCATGCACACTAACTCATTTTCTGGAGCTCTCCATAACTGAGGAAACATTCACACTGGAAAATCAGACTTCAGCCAGCACATGGGTGCAGCACTGCTGGCTTTGTAACATCTGGGGCTCTGTGCAGTTACCGTGCAGGGAGAGGCTGGAAATGAGCTCACCACTCTTCATTCCCTTTTTTACTCCCAGCAATGAAATATGTAAACAATACTGATGCAGTTTCCCAGGGGGACATCAAGCACAGAGAGATGGAGAGATGCATTACTGGCAAATATTCTTAGAGGTGAAGGAATATACGTTCACAAAATCCCTTGCTCTCACACACCAAGGATCCTCCTTTCTTTTCTGTGTAGACTTTCAAGAAGTCAAAGTCTCATTTTCCTTCTTTTCCTAATTCTGCTCCTCCCAACATTACTTTTTCCGCAGTGCCTAATTTTTTTGTCCATCCTTTCTTTTTCTGTTTCAGGATTCTGCTGGGAATAGTGCTACAGCACAGGGCAGAGCAGCTGGGAGGGAAGGCTGGGCAAGGCAGCTGCAGGCACACAGTAACCTCTGCCAGAGAGGCCCTTCACTTCATACATGTGCCAGATTAATTCCAGGCTGATTAATATCCCTAATTCTAGACAGATTGGCAATTTCTGGAAGGCAGTGGGGAAAGTGCTTTTGTGTCCAAATGAGGGCAATCACTGTCAGAATACCTGAATTAGACATAAGCAAATGGCAGGTTAAGACAGATGGTGTGCAGGAGTCCCCTTATCCTTCTGGAGCAGGACTATGGGACCAGGTAAGATACCTGAGGATGCCTGATGGCATCTATTCTTAGACACCTTGGAAAGAGTTGTAGGATAACCACCTCACAAGTGAAAGAAGTCCTCATCATAGCAAAAAATTATGCCCTGCAGTCAAGATTAACTCTTCTGAAAAATCTTTTAAGGCTAAGACAGTAGAAAGGAAACAGGCAAGAAAACAATGTCCACACTTTCATAAAGCATTTATTTTTTTATTTGAAAACATTATTACAGGCATTACATTGCCACAATCAGTCCATATAGGTGCATGCAAATATCAAAATGGAGAAAGGTTTGTTCAGCTTTTCAATGCAGGATTTGGGGTGGGGATTTTGTTTGCCTGGTTTTGGTTTTGGTTCATACTTCCATCTGCAGTGTCAAGATTAGTGTGCTTTATTATGGCATTTAACAATAAAATCCTACCCATGGGGTAAAATTTTTATTTGTAGCTAGCTCAGGAATACTAAATGGTTTAAAAAAAAAAAAAGAGGAAAGAAAATGATACTACACGCTTGTCAAAATGTTAATAGCACAAGTTAGCAATCTCTACACTATACATTGAAACTTCTTCTTATGACACAGTGGTGCAAAGTTTTCAATTGCTTGGTCTATCGTTGTGTGTTTTGAAACTTTACAGCTGGAACAAAGACAAGGTCTGTTTCCCAGTGAACGTTTTCATCCAGTAGCAGAAAATTACATCAGTCTTACTAAGGGCTGCCCAGGGCCAGCAGTATAACAGAGTTTCAGTTTGTTCAGGCAAGGAGCTACACAGAGCTAGAGACGTCCTATGCAACACAGAGAGTAGCTGCCGGTTAGATAGCTGAGCCTTTGCTGGTGCATCCTGAGGTCTCCAACTGCAGACAACAAGCAGGCAGAAGTAACAAATTCTGTCACAAGACCTCAGTTTTTCAGTCCACACAGTTACTTGTAAAGCTATACTACTGTTTTCCTTTGAGGTCCATCCAGCACTAACATACCGGTGCTAATCCAAGTATCCACCTTGTTTATGGGGAAACACAGACAGCGAAGCAGCCTCACTTTGCACATCAAACTCCTGAGCGAGTAGCACAGGGCATGGTGGCTGGTCGCAGAGTGCACACTGAAACATCCTTAACTTATTCCCGCACAACAGAGCCTTTTAAAATAGCCTAGGAAAATCCCTTCAGGTGGCACCCGGGGATTGCAAACCCTTGTAAGGAGAAACTCCCAGCCCGGTGACCCAGCTGGTAGATGCCTCCTGCCCAGCTGTTTCGGAGAAGACTCTAACAAACATCTACAAGTTAGTGTCAGAAAAACGAGGGGGGGAAGGCGAAGGACTACAAACATTTGGCTTAAAAATAAATACTAATAAGGAAATTAATCAAAACAGTTATGCAAAAGGAAGGAACTGTAAACATGAAACACACACACACACACACACAATCCTCAAGGTTTTCAGACCAACACAGGGACTAATGTTCAGAGAAAGGTATTTAATTGGTACAAAAGGTAGCAAAAAAGACTGAGATGACAGATGCCCACCAGTGCTCCTCCAGGTACCTCAGGCAGCTGTGGTGGTTGTAATCAGAGCCCCTGTTCCTGGGGAATGTGTGAAATCCACCTCAAGTTGAAGCTCTAGACCCAAGGATCTTACCCTGAAGTATCAGGTAATCTGTCTTGTGTCATTTTTATTTTTTTGATTTAGACTTTGCTTAATATCCCCAGAATATGAACTCTCTTTTTCTGTGGGGATCTGGTTCTGTTTTGTCATTTGTAGTTTTTTTTTTTGTTTCAATCCGCAGTGGTTTAAGAGAAAAAATTTGGAAATATGAGTGCTAAAAAAGATTAAATAAACAGAAGGCAAGGGAAAAAAATCATACATTTGTTAGTTTAGTACCAAGCCATCTTAACCAAAGCTTTCACTGGGCGTGATTTGGCAATACTGCAGACCCTTCTCTCAGGTGCAGCAGGATCATGGCAGAAAGCCTAAAAACAGAGAGAAAGAAATCACCTCTTCTCCTCCTCCACAGCAGGAATAAGATACAACATACTTCTGCCATTCAACAGCGGCAAGGCATTTGCCATTTCATGTATATTATGCATATACACACTTCTCCCAGTCCGCTTCAGCTAAGTTCCTTCTATATTAAAGCAGAACAGGTCTATAAAAGATGAATGTTACCTCGGCAGAAATTCATCCTGCTTGGTTGAACTATGTGACCTTTCTAATCTCCAGAGTATAGATTGATTTTTTTCTTCTTTTTTAAACAGAAATAGGTAAGTTGTATTTTTCAAACATGAAGACCTACATTTTCATGTGAAACAGTCTTTTTCAGCAGAATAACATTCAAATCAAATTCGCCTTCTATGCCCACAAGCAAAATATTCATCAACCATGCCGTAAACTCCATTTTCAAATACAATGAATGTATACACACGTTTACAGCACTGTTATGTTCTTCTTAAACTCCTTCCTTCTGAAGATCCTGAAGCATTTTAAAATAACTTGGTCCCATAGCACCCCTGTGAGGTAGGTAAAATATCATTATTCCCGTATATACAGATTGGGAAACTCAGCCACACAGAAGTAAGTCATGCCCAAGGATCATGCAAAGATGTGGCAGATCTGTGAATAAAACCAAGCTCACCTAGATCCCTCACCTATCTGTTAGACATATGATCATCTCTTTTCTCTTAATTGTAAATTAAAAATAGATGAAGGATATTGAAGTAATGATTTCCTTTTATTGGGCTCTGAGAAGAGCAAACATACAAGCAAAGATGGATTTTTCATGGTGGTGACTAAGATTTCCCCAGTTCTGACAAGGCTCCTGAGGCAGAAGTACAGTTGTGTACAGAAGCATGGAGCACTTCCTTACTGTTTTCATATGTCCTCAGGAATGTAAGAAAACTGCTGAATTCTTCTGCTCGCTTCATAGTTAATAAAAATAGTTGGCTGTACCCTGCTGGTACAAATGCCTTGGCGCTACTGCAGCAACACCAGCAGATAGTCCAGTTTTTCTGCTCATGAATTCCTCGCTTAATCTTCCTGATTTTTACAATTTGTGGGTTTTGGTGAAAAAACTGACACATTTCTAAATGGGTGTTGTTAGAATAATGAACCACAGGAGACTAAGCAAACTGGAACAGCAGAAGGCGCCCTTGATGCACTGAGTATCTAAAATAAGTGCTCTGATCCACATGATATGTCAGCTTACCGTGGAGAGGTACAATACATAGGAAACTAGAAAATGCGTTTTTCTTTTTACAGTTTAAAATTTAAAAAGTAAGAAATCTGTGTTAAGTCACGACTACAGAGAAGCTAACTCCCTGTCACCTGATGCAGAACCTTAACCACTAGGAAATCTGCCATGGATCATAGAGAGGTCAATGCTTGAGTACTTCACTTCTGCAAATATAGAAAGGCTAAAATGCTCGCCTTATACCTATTCCTAGAATAGAGACAGATATTGTAAGTTGTCCCTTCTCTGGATTCATGGAACAGATTACCTAGAAAGGGCAACTAGACAGATAGCACAGATGAACTCATTGTATTTCCCTCACCAATTTCAAGGTGAGGGTGAGCAAAAATGTATCAGGCTGCTGCTACCAGGACTAACCCATCTGTCTTGTGCAAACAAACAAATCTTAGAGAGAAATTAACAGTGACTGCACAAAGTGTATTTGCTGTAAAAAGTCGTTTTTTTCCACAACTGGTGTGGCTTAGGCATAATATCTCTCAGTGGGTGCAGAATCTTCCTTCTACAAATTAATTTTTGTAATTTAATCTTATATATTGAATATCTTTCACAGGTAGTTTGACGTTAACTGATTCATACACAGCAGTTTGTATTGCAAACATGCTGCTCATATCATAAATGAGGGATGACATCTCCTTGCAATGAACATCCTGCAACAATTAGTGCTTTTACAACCTTTCATTATTTGCTACCTTGCAGCTCACCAGTGTAACTGCACCTGGTAAATACCTTTCTCTATGTACAATACAGAGATAATGGATATATGAGCTCCACTGTCAGTAGGTGATCAACAGCCCTGTGTTTAAGCGACTCTAACGTGAGGCTCCTCTTCTGTCTCCTGCCCCAGGCTGGTGTATGTCACCGATGGCTCCAGCTGGCCAGTGGCTGGCAGGTCAACAACAGGTCCTGAAGGGTTTCGAAACTGCTTGTACACCCGAGGATCCTGGGCTACGTAGGTGGACGTGGAGGAGTAGAGCATCAGCCCAACAAGGATAGTGAAGAATGACAACAAGTAAAGACCTGAAAACTAAGCAGAAATAAGAGTAGAGTCATTAGACACAGCACCAATTATTGTGAGTTTATGAAGACCCACAGATGGGATAGGCACAGCTCCTTGTTTTGGCATCCTCAGAACAAACTGCCCATCACTTGGATGTTGACTTTTTATGGGAATGATTCTTTGAAAGTTGATTTACTCACACCAATATCCCTGTCTTCCATAACCAAGAGCTAACCAGTGCCTTCCCATGGGCCATGTGTATTAAGTATTGATCAGGTGCGACTTGGGAAAGCTGGGTTGTGGTCACAGATCCAAAATTGATTTTGTCATGCTTTTAGACAAGCCAACTACTTCTCTTAGTCCACGTTTCTCTATCTCCAGTGTTGAGGTACCATCATGTGAAATTGTCTAACAGGTAGTAGACAAATCTAAAGTTAATTACAGCTAAACAACACATCTGTGAAGTATAACATGTTGTTGGTAAAATAAAAGTATCATTAAATAAACATTTCAATAGGCATAAATACTTAAAAATGCATTTTAATAAAGGCACTTTAAAAGCCTGTCTGCAGCTTCTCTTGCTTGTGAACAGAAAATAGATGCTAGAAAATGTAATGTGAGTTCAGATAGGATGAACTTCAGCTGTGAAACGTGCTCTGGGTTGACATGAGGTTTGAAAATACATATGGAGGGCAGTTAACTGAAAGCTCAAGTACACATATTTTGGCACACAGCTTCAGTAGATCAGAGGGCAGCCTGAATTTTCTGATATACACAGCCTCGTGTCTGGAGTAAAAATATAACACAAAGAACCTTTTCGTCAATCTGTTAGTCCTTGCAGGTAAAGCTAAAGGCAAAGGCAGGGTTTCAAAAGCACAGATCACTGGATATAAGGTTCAGATACTGTGTTCTTGCTATGGGGGGCACAAAAATGGCTGTAAGCCCATATGACTTGTCTCCTGATCCTAGACTACAAGATATTTCTTCATGCATGCTGTGTGGGAGAAAGCACAAAGAACAAATTGCATAGCCAGCTTGTTGAGGATATAAACTGATTTGTATTCAGTGGGACTTTCAGAAGTGCCTGTATTCTGCAACTGTCAGGAATCTGTACTTGAGCACCATGAACTAACTGCAGTCTGTTATTAGCTGCTTCATGAGATACTTCAGTAGTTTACATGAAGGTGTCTGCAAGTCTTTTTTTTAATCATGACTGACTCTTGCTTTGATGGATGCCCCATTTTTTTCCTCTGGATCCCTTTAGCACAGCACAAAATGGACAGACTGGACTACATTATCTTGAAAGTTTTGAGCAATTCTGCTTTTTATACTTACAGAAATCATCATTGTGGAGAAAAATTTTACTTAAGCTTTGTAATGATGTGTAATTTGTCACCATTTCATAAACCTACAAAATCTCCATCCAACTTCCTGTCTGAGGAAGCATTTGGCTTTTACAGAATCCTCAGAATCTTTGAAAGCTTTGGACATATAACCCATGTTTCCCATATCCAGTATGCATGTTTCAGAGGGAAAGTACCATAACGGGGAAAGGTTAAAACGTGTCAGAAGGATTAGAGGGTAGAAACAGTTCTGCTTTTCATTAGCTACTAATTGCCTTTTTCCAGGTACATCATCAGGTCCTCACATGTTGTCTGGCAGGACAATCTGATGAAGCCATTCAGCTGTCCCACTAGTCACAAAGACAGTGTTAAGCCTCACCCTGTGTCTGCTGAAGGGTTCCTTCCATGTGACACAGCTCTGAGAGGACTGTTTAGGCTTAGATCTCCCCCACGTGGCAGTTGAACCCAAGTCCATAATTTCAAAGCAGCTACCTGTTAATTTTCCCCCTTTTCAGTTCAATTTTGCTGTCTGCAGTTTCTTCCCCGCTTCCACCTTGCATTTAAACTTGGGTATCATTTGGCAGCAGTGAAGTTGACTAAGTTGATGCAAAACTCAGGAGCCAAATGCATTTAGTTTCCCATCCTTAGCTTCCCACTGTCCCTCATTCCCACCTTATGCTTGAATTTCTCACCCCAGCCAGCCAGTTGGCTTGCTCCACTGCATAGCCAGAGTGCCAGCCAGATTTGTGATTGCCTTGTGTCCTGCTGTGAGGAATCTGTGGGGCTTCCAGCAGCTAAATGTGTTCTTTTTTTGCTCTAGGAGCTGCCCAGACAAAATCAATTCACTTTCACTTTAGTTCATGGCTTCAGCTCTACCATATTCCCCTCCTCTTGGCCATACCCCTCATTCCTCTCTCAGGGGCTTCCTGCCAGTGGGCTCCTTTGCCATGATAGTGTCCTCTCCCATGGCAGCTCTCCAGCCTGGGAGAAAGAGTTTGGACATAGCTTGGGAAATCTAAACAAAGGTCTGTGAATCATTTGTCTTTGGTATCTGTGCACAGCTAGTGCAAAAAAGACCTGGATTCTGATAGCAGTATGACAATTCCATCTTTACCTTCCTGAGAAACAAGGTTCAGGCTGAATTGCTTTCTGCAGCAGCTCTCTGTAACACTGAAGCAGAAGTTAGTAGGTTAATACAGGAACATAAACTGCAGGTATATGAGAAAACTCTGGTTTTTGTCAATACCCTGTCAGACTGATTCAAAACCCTTTGAAATCAATGGGTACTTTTCTCCTGTTAAAACAGCAGTGAATCCAGCAGTGTGATGGGAGGGTGTAGACATTGTTCTCCAAATAAAAAATTTGTTGTGAGGAACACAGTACAGTGTGTTCCTCAAACTCTAGCTGCAATCTTTGTATTTTATTGGAGATAGGGTTTCCAGGCACACTGTACTGCTGTCTACATGTAGCTTTTGGAGGGTTGTTTTATCTTGACCTGCAAACCTCATCTACTGAGATTCACTGTTAATAAACAGAAAAAAGAAGCATATTCAAAACCAGCAAAAAAAGCTATTCCTAAGAAACGAAGTGAGGGACGACCATTTTTTGTTGTTACTCTCTACACAACTGCAGTACCAAACTGCAGGCCCTCAGGCAGTGTAAAATTCCTCTCTCTGGCTAAAAAGCTACTTGAGAAGGATATTGTGCTTCATTTTTCTGACTTCTCTCTCACTTTCCACAGAAACGTATATCTGCTAGGAGAAATTATTTTTAAAATATCCAAATTTGTATGTCTCTCCAAATTCTTCTTCCCTTCATGGTAAACAGGATAACTGTAAGCTGTTCAAAGATTAACATGGTCAGAAACTATTTAGCTCAGATTAGCTAATGAGTGTCACACACCCTGAAGTAAGCAACCTAAAAACCAACTCATGTTTCTATCTCATTAAATAGTTTTACTACTGATTTTGTATCTACACATATAAGTACAGATGTACATAATCTTGCTTATCATGAAACGTACTGAGAGACTAGATGACTTTGTCATTAGTTCAATGATTTAACACTCTTGAGTCCTGGGTTTGACTTTTAACCTGTGAATTTCTTCTGTGAATCACAATGATTTTAGATGACCCTCGGTTTCTTACCCATTTAAAAGAGATAATAACACTTGATTACTGAATAAAGATGAGTTTACAGAATGAAAATAGGCAATAGAGATATCACTCTCTGAGCAGAAGGCAGAGACCTCCTTTGCAGAGAAAGTGCTTTACTTATAACATTTCAGATTTCGTCACTGATGTGAAAAGCATCTGCTCTGCTCTGACATCTGGGTGTCTATAAATGCTTTCACAACCACTAGTATTCAATATGGATCACACAATGATATTTACAAACATTAAAAACTTAGGAAAACACAAAAAAGATGCCTTCACTAGACATTATTTCACCTGTGGTGAAAGTATCTTGCACTAAACTACCATTAACTTCCAGCATACAAAAAGGCACATTTTAGGTGCTTGTCAATTTGAAGATAAACATACAAAGCAAAACCTAGACATGTAACAAGATACCACGTATAACAAGATTTTCTCAGTCTATCAAAACAAGCACTGATTCTGGGAGAGTGGATGTTTCTGGTATTTATCTAAGAGATGTTCCTTCGGGACCCAGTACTTGAAGGCATTCACCCAGTCAGGCTTAGCAGACAAGCTAATGCACGTGATGGCTTAGCTGCAGGAATAGCGGTCTCACTCCTCATTCCAATATGTGTTGAGGCAGAACCTCACTAGAAAACCACTGCAGCAGTAAGGTTCAGCTGATCACAGCAGATATGCAGTGGAATCACTCTAACATTTTGTTATCCATGCACAAGTTCTTTGGTGCTATAAAAGAAAAGAACCCAAACATATCTGCAGTGCTACATACAAGTGTGGATGAAGTTTACAAAACAAAATTTAGCTTATATACAGTACTCTTGTAAGTGAATCAAAATTACACATTTTGGGAGTAAGTCAAGCATCATAAGATTTCTAAAATTAAGCAGATGAACATAAAGGCACCCAGAAATTTAGGATTTTTAAAAATCCATAATGAACTATTAAACCTTTCAAAATTTACTCCCTACTTAGTTTTTATCCTCTACTTCTTATTATCTCTTCATGTGAAACCTGTCTTTCATATATTCTTTAATCACTGGGGGTAAAACACTTTTACTACTTCGTCCAGAGACTCTTACGCTTTAAAGTAATCCACTTGGAAAGGTGGGTGCAAAGGAAACTTCTTGATGGGTAACGAAGAGTGCATCTGATATCATTGTCTTGAATAGTGATTAGACAGTAACAGCAGAATTAAAAAATAGAAAGAAAAATTATTAATAGGCAGTAAATTCTGGCCTGGGTCTGGAGAGAGTGAGTTGTTCCTCAGTACACAGATCATGAATTTAGAAGGGAAAGACTTAAGAAAGGGCATAGAAGAATCACTGTATCACAGCTAGGAAACACTGACTGACTGACTGACTGACTGACTGACTCCTGCCAAGGGAATCCACAGACAAGTAGATATGACTGTCACGGATGTCCACATCCATTTTACCACTGACATTAGGGCAAACCAATATCCAAAGTGACAAAACGAGACAGATGTGAGTCTGCAAAAAGTCCCACACAGACAAAGAAACCCAACGATTTGATAATTTTGGTTTTTCTGCTCAGTCATCGTGACAGTGATCATGAACATTATTACAATGGTTATGAAAATGTAAATTCTCTTTTACTCAGTCCATTGAACTGGAAATAGTTGCAGGAGCAGACTATAGGAGCTGTAGCATTCCAGTTTCATTTGTATTTCAAAATAGTAGCCACAGACTGAATCTCTTGGTAGGTAATATGAACTTCAGCTCCCAGCCTATGGCAAGACAACTGTGCTTTTTAAGCCTTTAAAAGGATTTTTTTTTATAGTACTAACTGAAAATTTATAATTGTCATGTTTCACACGTTCAGTGATAAAGTAGGAAATGGAATAACTACCTTTTTTTCCACCTCATCTGGTAATTCTTCACATTTTGACAAAAATGCATAAAGAAATCAGATCTATTAACTCAGGTTTTAAATCTCAGAGAAAGGTGATGTCCTCAGAATCATACTGATGAATAGGGAAAAAATGTACTTATCAGGTGGAATTCATCTAGTCCTCTATTTCTGTTGATACCCTCCATGCTGTCCAGATAGGCAGTTCTCACCACTATCTTATTCCCATCGGTGGGTCTGTGCAGTGCAATGAGCTTCTCCGTTTTCCAGACTAATTCAGTTTGTAGCATATGCTGCACAGCTCATCAAAGCTAAGGCCAGTAGGGGTTCCTTCACTGACTTACAGCTTTTTCCCCTGGGTAATTTCACACATGAATACCTGAGCAGACTGAGTGAAGGGAGTTAAAACCAAATTTCTCTCATTATCTTTTACATAGCAAACAGAGGTTTCCACTCAAATTGATAAATTGATCAAGAGGCTGAGCTTCTTTTCACAGTTTCCTATTTTCACCTCCAATATAGCAAATGAAGTTCACTGTGACCAAGTGCAGAAGCTGTGCTGTGGGATGCACACACTCTCCAGCCAGCAGCAGCACCAGAATGGGTGGGGGCTCTAAGAGCCATGAATTCACACAACACTTTCACTTGCATAGCAGGATATTACTGCTGTAATACTTCATTAATAGGAACAGGTGCCAGCATCCTAGTCGTAGCTCATAGTGCTCTCTGATGATTCCCTCGGATCAGACCCACAAGGATCTGACCTAATCTGTCTTACATCAGGACTGTGACTCAAACTAATGCTGACTATTTTTGTCCCAGTCTATGAGGAAGATGTATGTCCCTTTGAGATTCAGGGTTTGACCTGCTCTTTGTTGGGAGAATGATCTGCTGGCTCAGTCCCAACTACTGCTGTCTGCCTTCAGGGGTGAGAGATAAAGACCTGACCATTGGCTGATCACTTACACTATGTGGAAGTTACGGGCAGATATTTCCCAGGAACACACAGACATCTTTCCAAACATGCATAGAACTAAGCTTTAGGCATGTGATGATATATCTTTGCCATCAACAGAAATTGAAGCAACCACGAACAAGGAAACATCGTATTTTGTAACCCCAAATGGCCACACATACCAGAAGGGCTGCTGTGAGTTTTCCAAACTGCATTCAAACAGATAAAACTAATCCATCAGTTCCTATATTTTTCCCGCAAGATCTCTCAGATTTTTAATCTGGAGATCTACAAAGGGACACAAACCACTGGGTTCACCAACTGCAGAAGCTGGAATGCCTGAGCAGAAGTATTTGTTCTCTTGCTGAAAAGGGTACCAGAGAGTGCTGGATAGCTTCAATAATGATGATAACTTCTGGGCAGCAAGTCTGTCCACTACCAGCAGGATTGCATTATTTTCACACTTTAATGACCTCTAGCTATTTCTTAGGCAAACCATGAGGGCACAGTCTTAAGTGGTGATTTAAGGTCCTATCTTGCCCTCTGAACTCAGCTGGGATGCAAAATGAAATGTGTACCTAGTTCTTTCACATCTTCAATCATCACTGGATGAAGGAGGCTTGAGCTACAGGCATGGCTACATCGCTGTTGCTCATGCCAGCCAGAATCCAAAGCAAGGAGCCCCTGGCTTGCCTGAACAACAGTGAAAACCTGACACTAGCCTTACTGCAATTTGGTGAAAACAGAGAAGCCAAATGAAGGTTTTCCTGTCATTTCACATGTGGCAGAAAGGCCATACTCCTCATTTCTGGATGCCTGCTTGCACCCCCAATAAGATCTAACTCAGATGAAATAGTACCCATTACTGTGGCTTATACTGAATAACAAATGTTGCAGAGAAATGTGAAGGAATCATACGACACATTTTCTGTATTTTCCAGTTGATCCTCAAAGATCCTGTTCTACTGCTGGAATGCTTTATTGTAGGTAAAACATAGTGAGCAATGCTTTCAGTCATACAGCACCACCCTCTTTTTCAGTTCACAGTGGGCACGGTGTAAATGGTAAGACAGTGGTGAGTGGGAGAGTCCTAAGCTTTCTTACCTCTTAGATGCTGAGGTTATCTAATGGGAGAAAAATGAGGAGGGGTTACTGGAAAATTGTCACCACAAATTCTATGACAATTTGGCAACCTTAATATATTTCCTGGAGTTCACGGGTGGAATAAAACAAGCTTATGGAGAAAACTGATAGCATTTTGAGAAACATCTCTGAGGATCTCTAATGCAACTGTAAGGCAAATACTGTTTCTGCACAAATCTGTATGATTTCATGCTTTTCAAATGGTGTCATTAAAAAAAAAAAATAATAGGCTGTCCTTTCTAAATATGTGCCTATTAGAGCAAAATGTTTGTGTCAAATAGCTTATCTTCCTTTCCTGAGTGCCAGGAGAGATGGGAATGCTGCTTTCTCTTCTGTTTCCCTTTGTTGCTTCTGATATTAGATGTGGAGAAAAAACGAGCCTGTGTTCAGTACCCCTGCAGTACCAGCAGTCTGTCTAATTAAAAAGTGCAAGGTAGAATGAGTTCTGCAATCTGTTTTAATCTTACCTACGTAGGAAAGAGATTTTTATGTGAAGTTAAAACACTTATATTACATTGCTCTAATTTCCTGTGAGCATCCTTACTGTGGGATAAGAGGGCTTCATTTCTGGTTATTTTATATCAATCACTTGGAAAGACAGTGGTAAAGCACTTATCCTTTTAAATGTCCTTAATACAAAAAGGAGGAGCACAACAGAAAAGCTTATAAAATCAATTTTGCCTCCCCCCTTTTGCCTTTCAAAATTCTTTGTTGGTTTGCTCTATCAGACATCAGTTGCAGCATCTTTTTGATTTTTTTTTTGTGTAAGTATTTAATATAGTAGCAGCTGTCTTCTGTACTTGATTCTATATTACTGTATATGAGGGTAATTGTGTTCAGTGTGTTCAAAACCACGGTTATGCTGTCAAGGCTTTGGAGCAGATAAGAGAAGAAGCTCTGTTTCACCCTCTTGGGCTGACTAAAAAATTCTGTAGCTACCGTTAGCACAGTGCTGTCCTGAGATGGTAAGTTGTCCTGTCCTATGGCATTAGCACTTCTTCATCAATAGCAGAAACACCTAGACAGACTCATTTGGAAACAGCTTTGTCACAACCGTGCTCAAATTCTTCCCATCTGTTGCCACAGACATTAACTCGCACTCTGTGCTTCACAGCATTTGTCAACGTCAGCCAGTTCTTGTTGTCTGATTATTTTAAATCTTCTTTCTACTGAGGGTGCCAAACCTATTACTACAGTCACTATACAAGACTGGTCTTCAGACCAACTCTTTGGGACCTTCATCAGTGAGTTCCTTCTAGCAAGTTATTTCTCTCTCAGCACACTGCCTTGCCCTTTATCTTCATTAGCCAGTTTCTCACCTAGTTTCCAATCTTTACAGCACTAATCCTGTTCCTTAGCTTAACTGATAATTTTCTATGCTGCAGCATTCAAAAGCCTTACAGATTAGATCTACCATTTGACTTTTGTTTACAGAAATCTGTTAAATTCTCAGACAAACAACAGATTTAGACTGGATTATTTATCTTTTGTGAATGAGGTTGTATTTCATCCAATTTTCCATTTATCTCTATATCCCTAATTATTCCTTCCTGGTGTCTACTTCTGCTTTTAGTTTATTGCCTGCTTCATATAAAATTATTTCAACTGTCTATGTTCACCAGCTTTGATGTATTCAGACTATTGTGTTCTGTTTCTACCTCTGATCTAGTAATTTCCATTTCTATTAAACATTATGTATTGGCTTCATATTTAACTCATCCTTACTGAATATGACAGAAGGTTCCCAATTTTGTTTTGGTGCCAAGCTAAAGGTTGTTTAATTTTGGCTTCCACTGTCTTTGCATATCAAAACTATTTCTTCTCTTCATATACAGGAAGAACTTTTTGCTGTTTGTTTCATTTTCTTCTTCATTGCTAAGCTTGGTTTACCTTTTACAGTAATTAGACTTTATTTCTTTTTCACCTGCACAGTATTAGTTTTGTGATTATTTCTATTCCTTGTTTGCTCTCTATTTCTAACAACCTTTTAAGTGGATGTTTTGTCTAGTTGCATCTGGGACTCTGCCCTGCAAGTTGTCCTCTTGTCCTTAAGATACAAAATTCAGACTACTTTCATTCTTAGCTACTACAAATCTGCTTCAGATCCATTATGAGGTTTTTATATACTCTTGCTTGCTAAACTTAACACGTATAGGTGGGTGGGAAGAATTCCAGAAGTTTACTTCAGCTAATGAATTTGCTTGTCAGCAGTGCAGATGACAAGAACCTATCCCAAACGACGGGTTTGACATCTTCCAGTTTAGGGTGAAGAGGGAGTTTAGACAAAAGAAGATGCTTTTTGTAGCTGTTCTAGTGGTTAATAAAATACCCTACTGCTTAGACTGAAAGCAGAGAAGCTATGCCTTCTGACGGATATTTTGCCTGTCTGTTAATCCATTCCCCCATTTTGGTAGGAAGTAGAAGCTCATGTGGATGCCTTAACCCTGTTTGTCTGTGGCATCCATTGATTTGGCTGGTAGGAGGCACAACTGGAGTAAGCACTTCAATCCAGTCAGTTGACCAAAACAGATTTTATACATGTTTCTTCCCAGCAGCTCATAAACCATGTGGACAGCAGACATAATTCTTGGCACACTTCCTAAATATCTGACCTTCTTTTCTGGTCATTTTTGGAAATAAAGACGTGCTCAATTCCATAAGAAGTCTCCAAATGAAGCTATTGCATTTAACCCTTACCATTTTCTTTCAAAGATGGTTCTGTCTACATCTCTGAGGAACTTCTAGCCTTTTTTTTCCATATGCTAAGGTGGAAATAGCATCCAATTTGAAGAATCAAAATTTGAAAACCTTTGTAGAGTTTCAGTAATTAAACTTTGTTTTAAGCTTTTGAATGCAGCTGCTGCTTTTCTAATTCATTACTTTTTTTTTTTTTTTTCTGTCTCCTCTGGGTTTCAAATTATTGCTGAGATATGTAACAAAACGCTCATTGTACTCCCTTGTCTTCAAAAGTATGCTTGTTTTCTTGGGAAATGCTGAGGTTCTCATTTAATTTTTTTTCTCCACAAGTGTTCATGAAACTTAGCCTCTTGCTCTTCGTTTTCATAGTCATTGAATATCATTTAGAAAAAGTATGCTGTCAGTAAGATCAAGCTCTTTTAATAGGATGTCTTTGCTATGTTTTTCTGTCTCCACTTTTTCTTGTAATAGAGAAAAAGGCAGTTATTTCAGTATATTTTGTTTTCTGCAGTTAATTCAATCCATTTTCATATTCTTTACTGTTATACATTTTTATTGCTCCACTCCCACAAATTTCCTTTTTCAGGCAATATTCACCAGTACCTTTAAAATGATGCGTTTTGGTTGAAGATTTATCAATCAAGAGTTAATTATTTCCAGTAACAGGAAGATTTCCCCTAATATGTCTGCACTCATACTGCGTAGGAATTATAAGCACTTCATCTTTACTTTCCACATGACTCTTCACTTCTTTTTCCAAGACGCTACTTATTTCATTCAGAGTATAAGAATCAAAATTCAAAATGTACTCTTTGGTAAATTTAAGAGATCTCTGAACAACTTTTTCCTTATATTGGAACACAAAACTAATTCAAATAAGGTAATGTGAGATGACTGTTACTTATTTCCAAGTGCTCAAAGCCCATTGTTATGACACTTGGCTTTTCAAACCTCTCCAAGTTCATAATATCAAATGATTAACTCCAAATGAAAATGATTGACAGATGGAGGCCATATGCTAAACATAAGGATACCACTGCATATTTCAGTACAATGCTGTTGCCTCCCTTTGGCTGCTCTAGTGTTCATGTTACTGAAATGATGTTGAGCCTGGGGGCAGAAGTGGGGACAATAGAGAGAAGCAGGATCACCTCTTCTGCCTGTAGACAGCAGTGAATTCAAATTACATACAAAATGAAACAGCATCCTGAATTACTACCACACCCCCTGCCCTTACCCCAATTCCGTAACAATTTCTCACTAGTTCCATATATGTAACATTTAAACACCTCAGCTATGAAGGAAGATGTGATACTGAGACATAAAGAGATTTGATTCAAAATTTACACACAATAAAAAGGTACGTGTGTGTTTCTTTTGGAGTATTCTAAAATCAAGATATTCTCCCTTAGCATTTCTGTTTTGATAATTGGGCATTTCCAACAGAAATGCATTTTGCTAGAAAACTTAGAATCAGTTCTTTTGTGTGCAGTCTTTTAACACAAGACCAAAGGAAAAAGATTCCAAGCTAAAAGCACTAAAAGCAACCTAAAACTCTTGGTATTTACGATGAGCTAGTGTCTGAAAAAATATATTTGAAATTGAAACTTTTATCTTAACTTCTGCAATATGAATGCCACATCCTTTACACTCTTTTTGATGGCTTCAAAACAGTGAATATCCCTGTTTCCCTATTCATGCTTTGCAAGTAATGAATCTACTGCAAGATAGCACTGTGAAAGGAAGTGAATCCTTCTAATAATGGAGTATTTTCAAAAAGCTGCCATATCTGTTCTGTGCTGTTAAAAATCTGTCAGGCTGTGCAACATCTTGGTGGGAGACATTTAATTTTCCGGCTTCTACTCTTTTCTGTCATTTTACTTCATAGTTTTTTTATTGTGTGGCATCCTGTACTATCACACAAAGGGTGAGTGGATGGGGCCCTTTATGTCGCAGAAATTCAAGTGTGATTAAAGACACACCTAACTCCTTTCCACCTCAAGGCAGCTCTTCAAATATAGACAACTAACTATTTTCAAATTGACTAGAATTTGAAGGAAGACATTCAAATAAATAACTAATGAAATAAATAAATTTAAGGAAATGTGAAAAAGAAGCTTTTAAAATGCTGCTTAGATGAAAGGCATGCAGACAGTACAGCTTCATGGGAACAGAGTTGTTGAGACCCACTGTAAGAAATTTAGTACTTTGGAAAAGGAAATATGAAAGCAGTTTTTTGCACATTACCAATGGCATAAAGAATTAACTAGTAATATGACTTATCCCCATTATTATCAAAGACTTAGAAGCATTGACAAGGATATAAGTCCTGTGAGATTAAATTCCACTCAAACAGAAAGTTTATGGATCAAGCAGCTCGTACACCCAAATTAATCAGGAAAATATCCTAAAGTACATGACTGAGGAAGTAATAGTGTAAAAATAGTTACTTAGCCTGCACTGCATGCTCTACTAAAAATAATGATGCACTACTGACATCATTACTGTCAAAGTTTAAAATAGGTAGGTGTCAGTATCCTAGCAAGTGCAAGTGAAGCCTTACTGACTTCAGCTTATTCTTGCAGGGAAGTTTAAAAAAAAAAAAAAAAGAATGTAATCTGAAGTATTTTCTTAGTTTGCTCAGATGTTTGGGAAAAGTCTCTCAGATGTTTATGGATGTCTGCCAAATAAAAATCAAACTAATAAACAAACAACCCTCCCCCATACCAAACCAATATTATTTAATTCCTGCTCCCAAACCACAGACATTGTATCCATCCTGCTCTAGCAAAACCCAGGGCTGTCTGAAGCATAGAGTGTCACAATAAGGCAAGGGTTTCATCTGCATAGTCGTGCAGACACTGTGAATTTTTAAAAAGTTTATTCCTCGAATGGCAGGATTTCCTAATTCAGAGAAATGAACTGAAGCCCACCGAAGACAGCAGAAAAGCTCATACTGGCTTCAGTGGTTTGGATCAGGATGGCAAAGCACCTGCTTTTCGTGGAGGCTCCTAATCCTTCTCCTTTGCTTCCAGAAAGGGCCAAATTTTCACCACAGTCAAGATCATGTAAATCCTCAATTCACAGGCATTGCTTGGGATCTGTGCTGGCAAAAAAGGACCTGGAACCTATTTTCCCCAACCTGTACCCTCTCTCCTCCATTAGGTTAAAACCCAGTCTCCTTCATGGCTTGTTTCTTGATGTAATGGGGAGGCTGCTATCTGCTCCCTTCCATCGGAGGGATGCTGTTAGAATTAGCATTGAAAAGTAATTTTTACAAGCATCAGTGAATATCAGCAAATGAGGTTCCAACTACTATAATTTCAGATTTCTGGTCCTGAAAGGTTTTGAGTATCATGTTTATCTGTGTATCCAATTCCTTTGTCACAGATACTCTCCAAGATTCTAAGTCAAGATATATGACTCCCCTGATTTATTGTGAAATACATGCATTTTCTTCATTTGCGAATTGTTACTATATCCAGAAATTCTGAATTTTTATAGCTGCATCTTGGATAAAATAATGAACAAATTAGCCAAGGCATAATATAACTGACTGTGCTTGGCTTGCTAGGTAATGATATAATACAGCATGACTCGACCTGCTGGTCCAGAACACAGTCAGTATGCATGCTCTAGCTAGTGCAAAATAAACTGCTTAGATTATTCAGAGAGAACCCAATTTGCTTAGAATTACTAAAGACACCATATAGCTTGCAAAGGAGAAGTGTGAAGTCTAAAAGTTCACATAACAATAAAGCTGAGGCCGAGACTGAAATGTGAAAAAGAATACTCCTAAGCAAAAATATCCCCTGTATTTATACAAAAGTTCCAATCCTGTACACCAGGATTGCTGGCCCTGAATTTCCCAGCACTGGTGTCTGTATCCATGACAAAGAATGACTATCGCAGTCTCTGACAGGGCAAGGACAATCCTGTCACTGGTTCTTAAGAAGAAGGTAAAATGAGAAAATATAGCTAGGAAAGTTTTCAACATAAAAATTGTATAGAACATATCAATATGGTGTGAATTAAAAGTATTGAAGATATAGAGTTGTATACTTAAATGCAATGGCAGTGGTCAATATTCAGCCACCAAAGAGGCCAGACACATTTCCCTATCCACTAGAATATTTGGAACCATTTATTGATTGCAGAAAAACTAAAAAGACAGCTTTTATCTGGGGAATACGGATAATTGTAAGAATGATGCATTACAATCTAGTCATTGATCTCAAATTGAAAGTCATATATTATTAAATTTTACTACAGTAACACCTTGAACAATTAACATCTTGAATTACAAGCGTATCACCAGAGCTGTGCCCAACTAACACGCTCTATATCTAGCTTCCATGGGCCTGGGAACGGTCCAATGCGCTATGAAGATATCTGCATGTGTGGTAAGACCAGAGATGCAGCTCTTTATCTACTCACTCTCCTGCATGTAATGATGTTGCAGGTCTCTGTCTTATTTAGAAATTAAATGCTAATGAACAAAAACACTTCAAAGGCAATCTTCTCCTCAGTTTGGTTACAGGGGCTCTATAGCCCAGTTAAACTAATTTCCTGCATTTTTCCATGGATTTTCATAAATTTCCTGCTATAGGTGCAATAAACCTGTCTGGTGATAAAAGTAGCAGCACAAGGAAAAATCATAACTGTTTTCTGAAAGCCTCATAAAGTTGTATTCTGCAAGGGGCACTAAACCACTTAGTTGATCCTAGTTCAGCATGAAACTATTTGCTTCCCAGGGAAATGGGGCTGTGCTCATTGGCCAGTGCAGCAGTAAGCAGAAGAAGCTGCATATCTGGAAGAGACGTACGGCTGGGCTAGGAATTCAACAGCTTTTTAGAAGCTAGAAAACAAGCAAGCGTACACAGTCCTAGGAGGGGAATTAATTTAGATCATTTAATGCTTACATATTAGACCTCATTATTGAGGGCAAGTCGCTCATTTCACAGTTCTGCTTTCTCAGATAAAATGCTACCTGACAGTATACCAGAAGGAAAAGGAGGAGGTCATCTGACTAAGGATAAAAACATGGCAACTAAAGAAGACACCAAATAACTAAGTGGACTTTTAAATCTAGATAATCTATGAATACAATCTCTCTCTTCAAATTTGTTCTGCAGAATAAGTTAGAAGGGTATGAAAGGAGACACTGACAGTTCAGTAATCTGATGCTACATTTCAGGTAAAGGCCTTTCCACAAAGTCCTGATATGGGTGTTCTTATCAACACTTCAGCTGGGAAGAACCATGGAGAGACACACCTGAGTTGTATGGATTGAAGGATGACTACAAATCACAGAAGAAATTCAGTGATGAAAAATGTAAATACAGGCTTACTCTCTATGACGTAACTGGCTTTCTAGAGAAATGGAGACAAGAGCATTACACCAGGTGCTGGAGGGACCAGGACCTTGAGCTGCAGGGACTGTCTCAGGGAGGATGAAATTCAATGAGATGAGGTGCAAAGAAAGGTTTGCTCTGATTAGTGAACTAGGGGCTGAGAGACGATATGATTGCTCTCTACTGATGCACCAATGGACTAAAATGCTATGGAGATGGTCATTCTTCATGCTAATGGATACTCTTAGCAGAAAGATGAATGGATCAAAACCAGTCACACCTAAAATTATGCTGGAAATAAGGTTTGTAACTATCAGAGAAGTGATGCTCTGAAACAGTCTCCCAAGGACAACAGTGGAGGTAAAAAACCTAAATACATTTAAGTAAGGGTCTGGTAAGAGTTTATGAAGATGACAGCATGATACATGTATAAACCATAGGAGAATGAGATTTTCAGTTTTCTAATCAGACGAGTAAGGGGCAGAAGGAATCACCAGTTACTTTAGATGTGGAACTCAACCAGTCTATCAGGGCACATGTTGAGATGATGCTTTCAACCAGAAAACCTTTCTGTTCTGAGCCTTCTCCTCCTGAGAAGTTTTTCAGTACAGGTCTTAAAGGGAGACCAAGGTGTCACTATGGTTGAGAGCTGACACGCACTTACTGTAGAAAGACAGAGATGAATAAGATTGAAAATTCTGCCTTCGCTAATGTACCCAACAACTAGACAGAAGGAAGAACTGAAACCTATTATGCATATTTTGTCCTTCAAGTGCCTGAACTGTAATGTTTCTGTTTGCAGAATTGCTTTTTTTGTTAGGTTTGAGTGACGCTGAGCACAGAGCTGTCCTACCTCTGCTGCCTATTGAGTCTCTCCCTCTAACAGAGTTTGATTTTGTTAGTACACCACCACCACTGTTTTCACAAATAAATTTGCCTGTTTTTTACTGTGTAATATAATTTTTCTTAGAAACAGTGGGCTAACACCCTTAAATATATTTGTCTATGGGTATCGAATAATGCTATTAACAGGAGATAACAATTTTCAGCTAATACCTAATGTCAAACACTGAGTTTGAAGTGTGAGGCAGAAAGAATGGGAAACTAAATCACCATGAGACAGAGCTGCAAAGCAGCAGACAACCTCTACATAGTGTTTTCCATCAATGTTTTGTTTCTATTCTTGCTTCTCTTCTGTCTGCAAAATTCTTAAAGTCATAAAACCAAAATAAAAGACAATACTGAAAAACAATTTTGTGTTTGAACTTTCACAGTCTCACTCTGATTCATTGAGATACCACTATTACCAGAAAAGCTCATTTGAGTTGGCTGGATTCTCAGAATTTTAAGGCTTTTATTTATCTAACATTTCTTTGGGTCACAATTTTAGCTTTAAAGTAACCTTCCTCCTATGAATAAATAATGCCACAAAGCAATCCCTTCCAGGATCCCGATATTACTTTCGTATGATGGACACTGTCGGGGGACACTTGTGAATACTGAAGTGCCATTCCTTGTAATTGGAGGTCAAATGTGGTCCTGTACAATATCATATTTTGGATATTAGAGGACCTGGAATGTCAAAGTTTAACTCAATTCTGCTGCACGTTTTGGCATTTACAGTAACAGCCAAGCCATCGGTTTGGTTGACAAGAAAGGTGTAATTTATGAACAATTGAGTTATAAATTCAGAATCAGTATGAATGGAACAACCTTGTTCACAGGTTAAAAAAAAAAAATCTATGGGAATTTTGGAAGAGTCCTTCTCTTCATGACGCCACGTTAGGTCTGTTCACAGCAGTTGATAAGTAACGTAAGTAAGAAGAAATGAATGACACAGTGGCTGATGAATAGTTACTCAAAACTTGTAACAAAAAGACCAAATGAGCTCTCTTTAAAGACTGGAGTCACAAAATAAAATTGGGTTTGGTGTGGGAAGCCTAAAGTAGAAAAATCATCTGCACTTTTACTGCTTAGATCTCCAAGCAAAGCTTGGAGGCTTCTTTTGTTTCCTTATTCTGCATTGATGTTTCTTCATGCATATTGCTATAACCCATTAAGCATGTCTCATTACCACATACCTTGTAATGGAAGAGGAATAATCCACAGAAGAGGCTGTACAGGTCAGCCGTGAGTAGAGAGAGGTTGACAGCAGTAGCACTGGTTTTCTTGATGACCACTGGCATAAAGCTGTAGAGGCCAAACATACAGGCGCTGAACCCAACATACAGCAAGCCTGCAGAAGAGAAACATGAAGAAAAGTGATCTTTCACAGCCTGCAGAAATGACTTGTGTTGGGAGCAAGAAAGCCGTGTGTTCTAGAAAAGAAAGAATAATGCTTTTTCAAAGAAACATTCAAATGAATAAGATAAACATACATGGAGAGGGAAAACTGTATCAGCAGAGTACATGAGGTCCTTTGTGGTCTCCGTAACATGGTGTTGCTTTAAATTGGTGTCTTATACTACTAGTGACTACCTCATGTCCAACAGACACTAGGGACAAAATGATGCATTTAGACATATCAAATCTAGTCTCTTAAGGAGCTAAATTACCCCAACACGAACTGAGTTCAGCTCAGCTGAATGGAACACTCGGTACTTTCTGGGAATGGACCAAAAAAGTGGATGCAAAATTATTTGCAGAGGAGTTAATAAGCAAATGGATGAATACATGAGGGCAGCACTAAAGTGTCAGAGGTCCTAGTGCTATTTTGCTACCAAAACTGAAAAATCACTTTGTAGTTTTGCATCTCTGTTCCTCTCTCCCTTTTTGTCTGCCTTCCTTAATAAAACTTTCCAGAGCTAAGACTCTTTCCTGCTACATGTTTACAGAATGCCTCACACAAATTAGATTGTTAGACACTAATATAATAGAAATACATTACAGTAAAAATCTAAATTAATTTAAAAACCAAAATAACTTACTGGGAAAGAATTCATTGCTTCAGTTATTACTTGATAAATCCCAAGGCAAATTAATCAATATGAAGTTAAAAAAACAGCAAACACTTTATTCATCTGCTCTCATGCAAATTATATTTCTTAGGTTGCCGTATGCTGCAGAATTCCCAGCTGATATGTACATGAGCCTAAATTTAGAGTCATGCCAGCTCTTCGGAACATGTTGTTATTGACTAAAAGTTGTAGAAAATCTGATTGCTAAAGTTGTGAAAGGGATTAGAAGGGTGGAAAAAAATAAAGCCCATATAATTTGTATCTGAATGCGGATCCACTTAGTTAAAAACTCTTTAAATAAGCTATCTAAAGGACAAAATCAGCTGTAATAGTTTGAGTCCCTTAGCAGCGTCTGAACTGGTATGTACATTCAACTGAAACACACAGCAGTCACAAACCATCAGTATCCATAAATGTTACGGCATGATAATGAACTTGTGCTTTTATTCAGAATATAGACAATCATGGTGAGAACTGAGGCATAATATAACTGACAAATTTCTAAGGTGTGCATTGTATTGTGGTAACAACAGAATTAATTATTAGGCAGTGCTTGAAAGCTGCTGTATGCAAACTCTGCAATTCTTCTGTAGAAGGCAAATGATTACATCAAATGGAGCATAGCTTTGGTCAGTGGGAAATTCTTTGCATACAGGAGCATTGTCAGCTTTTCTTCCAGGCACAAAAGCCATTCTGGATCCAAAGTTAACATTGTCAAACTACAGTCTGCAAATCACCAGCTGGTCCACCAAGTCTCCAGTAGCCTGGATTTAACACAAATATTCAGGTGCTTTGCTGGCTTATGTACACAACTAACAATGTAATTTTATGGTACTGCTTTGGTGTTCATGTTATTTGACAGCGAACTACATGTACTTCACAGGCTGCTTTTCCAAAGGGCATTTCAGTTCCAGTGAAAAATTGCTTAAACTGTAGCTGTCCTATCACAGGTAAATATGAAGTGGCCTTTAATTCACAGCTTAAAAATACACATTATGTCCACCAACTGGGTGACATTCAGCAGTGACAGTAAGCAAACTGAAAATAACATCACATAATTTTCAGATATTGCCTCTTAGAGGGCCAGTTTTCAGTGTTTCAAGTCAAAGGTTTGGAGCCTCAGCCTCCTCAGGTGCCCATGCAGTGCAAATGGGAGCCTTAGGAATTGCCACTAGTGCTGCAGTTCCAGGCGCTGGGGGCTGTCTCTAACCAGGAACCGAGCCAACAGCACCAATTGCCTGTAGCAGGCCCTGGAAGGAAACAACCTAGCGAGTTGAGAGGTGCTTTTGCAATGATCTGCTTATCAGCTGGTCTGCGTTAAACCCTGAGAAGCTCATCATTTGCAACTGTGTTCTTTCAGGTGTGATTTGCATTGTCCTGAACTGAAGGCAGCTGTGGGTGGGATTCCTTACACCTAACTCTGGACACATACTGAGGGCTGGTGGTCAGTGAAGAGACTGGGAAATTTCAGGGTGCAGACTGCTCAGCCTCTTTTAGACACCAACAGGATGATTTGTATCATGCCTGTTTATTGTTGCGGATGGTAAAGGGAGTCAGACCCTCACATCCCAGCTACCTGAATTTGGTAGAAGGGATTCCATCTTATCTGTCTGTGTTAACCCTCATGGGTAAGGTCAACAGTTTTGCCTGGCTGGGTGTGAATTTTTTCTAATTGTATGAACTAGGCACTTAGAATAATAGATTCATGGGCTGATTCTGGATGGAATGGAACTCAGAGCTTTCTAGCTCAGACACTGATCAAACCAGGCTCAGTTGTGAAATCAAGACCATATTTCTGAGGATTTTGCCCAGCCTGGTCTTAAAGACTGAGCCTGAAGATTCCAGAACAACTGTGGGCAATCTGCTCTGCTGCCTGCCTTGTCCTCAATGTGAAGATGGTTTTGCTTTTATCCAGGCTGAATCTCTCATTTCAGCTTTTCTCTATTATTTCTCATCCTCCTGCCATGCACTGCTCTGAAGACCTTGGCTCTGTTCTTTTGATAACCTCCCTGTGGGTAACTTCTCTTCCACAGACTGAACAAGGCTCAATCCCTCAGTATTTCTCCATTTATCTTAAGAATAGGTATCTTCACACAGATGGGCAGGATCTGACTTCAGGGAGTATTTAAAAATAGCCCAAGTACCACCAAGACCAACATGCCTTGAGAACTTCTGGTTTAGTTATTGAACATGCTGGTTGAATGTTGCCTTTGTGTTTTCACTCCAAAAGCAATAATTTAATTTGCATGAAATGGAATTAGTTATTATTTTTCATACTGTCTTGGAAAAAAGACCATTCAGAAATATTCAAACTTCCTGTAACAAAGAGCACTTCCTTTGAGATTCAAACTAGCTTTTCTCTTAAATAAAACTGGGGTGAGTTTATTTGTTACTATTTCATCTGTCACTACAAAACATGTTACAGTCTCAGATGAAACCACTCAGTAAGAACAGTATAATCATTTTCCTTTCACTCAGGTTGTCAGCAAGTATTAACACTTAAACCTTCAAGGATTCAAACACAGCTACACTGATTCATACTAAGTGTGAAGATGATGATATGTATCAGGGGAATTTCCAAAATTAAAACCAGGAGGACCACAACCTGTTTTAAACATGATAGACATAACAGATTGGCTTTAGATCTATATATTCAAAAATCATTTGCATCAGTTGAAAGGTAGCTCATCCGTTCTTAAAAGCACAATTATGGCAGATGGCAACAGGCCACCTTGAGTTATTTATTAGGTTGCCTGCTGTGACTTTATCATCACCATTCAGAAGGCTGATGATTTAACTCTGCTGGACTGCAGGTTTGAGTCTGTCGCAGTGGATAACTACTCATGGCAAGGCTGTGAACTTCCTGACACAGACTTGTCAATCACTACTTGACAACCTTGTATCACTGCCAGTGCAATGGAAAGTACACCAAGTGCAGTGGAAGCCAGGGAATAACACAGAACTACACAGAACTGTCACTATTTAATCCATGTTCAACTGCACTGCATTTCCAATTATTGCTCTAACAGAACCAGTACACATCTATGACACTTTTGCTAAGATGACGTCAGTCTTATGAAGCATAATTCACTTCAGAATTAGTGACTAACTTTCAATGACATTTTAATGACATCACAGATGAAGTAAACCCTGATTTTAGTAGCACATTCCACTGACACTGATTTAGAACAGAACTCTCCTGGAAGTATATATGACATTTACATGGATAGTAGATTAATTCACTATGACCACGGCTAGTTCCATCAGTACCAGATTAATTATATCCCTGAGCTCCTTATCATGAAATATAAACAAACACTGATGCAATTATGCTAATTATTTCAGATTAAAGAAGGCCAATATACTTATAGTACACAGCTGAGTGTGTTTCTCCCTGGATACTTTAAATTGATTTGTCACTTAGCTTTACAGCTCAGCCATCAAATTTCCACAACTTCTAGGTGCAGTGTTTTGTGAAAGATGTGCTGTTTTTATTAAGGTTTACGATGATGAGAGGACCTTGTGAACTAAGTTTAAAGAAAACAACTGTATTCCATAACTTGTATCCCCTCTCCTCAGGTATTCCCCATAATCAGTTGCTTTTGCACACTTCTGAGCTGTCATTTTGATGTTCAATCTGCAACTAGGTAACAAGCTACTGTCAATGGGTTGCCAAAGCTTGAATCCCCTGCTATCAATCAGCTTAATAGTATGAGTATTTTCTTGCTTCTTCTATTGTCATAAATAGTGAGACTCTCCTAAACATTGATTCGCTTTTAAAGCAAATAATTCATTGGACTAATTAGAAGGGAGTCTTAGATCATAAACTCAGCTTCCAAACTGAAATGCGAAAATACAATCCACTGCCACCATAACAACTTCATTGGGCATGATGCTCCCTAAAGTCGTCTACAGGACACATCTGCTATATTCCACCAAGACTATTTGGAAAGCAATTAACCATTTCCATACAGAAATGCTCCCCTTGGAAATAGGCTATAATATGCACTTCAAGTACTTTTTTGGGGGGTTTTTAGGTTCCATTTTCTTCCTTTGGCATTCATTGAAAAGGTCTGGCTCTTACTGACTACCTCATTTATTTGTCCCAGTGTTGCATTGAATCTTAGAACTGGAACCCCATTATTTTTTTACTTCATGGCTGTCTGAATAATTATCTTATAGCATTCATATGCTTAACCTAATGGTACAAGGAAGGCATAATGAGGCAATGAGAGGACAGATCCTTTAAGAAGGATTATGAGGCATGTGGTTCAACCTTTGGCAGTAACTGGCAGAGAAGTCACAAACATTGGTTCCTCTGAAACTTCATGCCCGCCTCCCCAAACACAGTTTGTCTCCATGACTCCTTCAGCAACTACTTTCAATGAGGTAAAGTGTTTTCTTACCTATTTGCCAATCCCAGGGAACTTTCAACAGCTCTTTGTGTTCCATGATTGCACTAGAAGAGAAGAGAAGGCAAAATTTGATGGAAGAGAACAGAAGCGAAATTACTTCCACTCATTCAATTCAAATGCTGGGCAAAACAACATAAATAACCTTATAACAAAAAACCTCTGTAGGAACAAAATGCAATCAGACTTTGTTAATTCACTCTGGCATTATCCCAGTGGCTGTGTATTTGAAAGATCTTCAGGGCAGTAATCAGATGTTATAGCATACAATTTCCACTGGTTTATTTGCAGCTCTATACATACCTGCTCTACGTGCCCATCCCTATAAATGTTCAGTCCTCTTGAATTCTTCTGACTTCATATTCTGAAAGGTTTTGAGCTTTAATGATTAATAATGTATCTATCTGAGTTAGTCACACTTCAGACCAGCTCTGCAGTGTAAAATTAATAGATATCACAGGCTGGCTTTGGGAAGGATACTGTGACTGAGGGAAACCAAATAATCACAACAATGAAAGTCAGGAAACAAAGCAAAGGATGGGCAAACCTGCAAAAGTCCACTTTCAATATCTTGCAAATCTTGCACTGTACCTTAAAATCAAAATCCCAGATCCATAAAATTCTGATGTGGCAACAAGTCAGCTCTTTCCAGTCCCGGCAAAGAGACCCTTGGAAATAAGATATCTCACCAGCTAGGTCTTCACTCATGGAACCATTTTCTCTGATCTGTGATTTCCAGATAAATCCTGCTGTGCAGAACTCTGCATGCTGTTCTAGACACTATTTTAAGCAAGTATAAAACATGGAATTACACAGATTGAAAAACAAAGTACCTAGTACAAAAGGTGGCATGTGGAAGACCAAGTCTAATAGTAAAACTGCAGGAACTCAGCACCTTCCAGATTAATCTAGTCTAGAGAGTTGCATCGTGGGAATTCTAATTTGCTTGCTGCTGATGTGTGGCAAATCTAATACTGTGTATAGAATAATAAGTCTATTTTGTCTGAAAAATAACTGAATTATACGTGTCTTTGCATGCATAATGCATATGTCTCTTTTATCAGCAGTTCCTGAAGAATATAATGAAAACAAACTGCAATGTCTCTTGGTTCAGCAAGCAAATTCTGATATAGTTTAGATGTAGGAACATTGCTTTCATATTATTGCTTATCCAATACAAAAGAAGTATAAAACAATATGTCATGGCTTGTGATTCATTGTCATGTCTGAAACAAAGATGGGTAAGAGCAAGTTTGCCAGAAGTGACCATTTAGTAATGCAGGAGATACTGACGAATTGGAATCACAATGATCTTTGAAAGGTTGTGGTGATTGTCCCTGAGGAAGAAGGTCCCTGAGGACTGAAAAGAGATAAATGCAACCTCCAGTTTAAAACTGAGCAAAAACTATAGTCTGGCCATCCTTTGGAAGATCATGGAGCAAATCTTCTCAGAAGCCATTCACAGCAAATGAAGAAGACACCACTGGAAACAGTCAGCACAGACTTCTCAAGAGCAAACCATATCTGATCAAATTGACTGCCTTCTATGATGAGATGACTGGATCAGTAAATAAAGGAGAGGAAATGGATGAGAGAATGCAGTGTAACCTACTGTGACTTTAGCAAAGCTTCCAACATGATTTCCCTAAAGATATTTAGAGACCGAAGAGGTATGGACTGGATGGGCAGATTACCCATAATGTAGTCTGAAGAAGAGGGCTAAATGAAACCTCATGAAGTTCAGAAAAAGAAATGCAAACTCCTGCACCTGGATTGGAATGGCACCATACAAGAGGGCAGGGTGGGAGCTGACTGAGTGGAAATAAACCTTTAGAGTCCTTGTGGACATCAACATGAACATAAATCAGCAACGTGTCCAGAGTAGGCCAACAGCATCCTCAGATGTGTTAGTAAAAGTCTGGCCAGCAAGGTGAAGTATGTGATTTTCAAGACCACAGCTACAGTACTGTATCCAGTTTTGGGCCTGTCCAGAACAAGACAGACATTAACAAATTGAAGGGAGTACAGTGGAACTCCATCACAGTGGTCAGGCAGCTTGAGCACATGATGTAAGAGGAGATGCTGAAACAGCAGGGTTTGTCTAGGATGAAGAAGAGAAGGCTACACTGGGGGGAAGGAGGATGGGACAATAAATCTTCCATCTTTACTTAATGGGTAGCTACAGAAAAGATAGTCATACTTTTCTTGGAGGTGCACACCAAAAGGATGAATCGCAATGGACACAAGTTGCAATGTGAAAAACTGATTAAATATCAGGTGGAAAAAATTAATCGAACAATGGAACAGGTTGCCCAACATGACTGGCATTTCCATTCTTGGTGATACTAAGAAATCAACTGTGTAAGTTCCTAAGCAACCTGGCGAAACATTGAAATTAGCTTTGAGTAGGAGCTTGAACCAGATGACCTTCAGGAGTCCATTATAAAGTAGGTTATGCTGCGATTATGTGATTCCATCAGACAGCCTCATCTCCATTTGCTGGGTAGCTGAGATATCTCCAACTCTTGTAAACTAATCTCTGCTTTTGATACACAGTTCCTCCCTGCTTTAATCACATTGAACATACTAAACTTCGCTTTCCCCATGCCTGGGTAGTTAGCCAACTCTTTAATTCACTTTTTGCCCTGACACCTTAGCCCTTATTTGCTGCAAAACAGGCATTATCTGTGTTTGGTTTATGTTACAGTATCATATTAAGCACTTTTGCAAAACTGTTCTAGAAAAAAAGAATCTACTTGTTTAAAGTCCTCTTGCTGCCATAGCCCTGTACTACAGCTGAAGCATGCACTAACATGAGTCACCTACACTTAGGAAGATATTTGTAAATACACACAGAATAAAAGGCAAATACCACAGCTTTTGGTCCTTTATTATCTTGAGATCAGTGCATGTCAATAAAAGGGACATTCACTTGTGGGTATAGTTCTGTCTTTTCTACTTTTCAATACTTTCTCTTCTTCAGAATTGTACTGCTCCCTGTAAAACTTACGAACATGAGACATCTCCAGAGGCTTCCCATCCTCAATCTACTTTGTGGATGCCAACCAAACTTTGACCAGTGCTGTGTCTAGCATGCTGGGAAATGGCCCTACTCCTGAGACATTCCTTTCCCAGACTATGTCAGTTCATAGGATTTAAAGGTCTTATATTGCACTGAAGTGGCTAGTAGTGTTTCAAAGCAGCATTTCAGCAATTTTAAGATGAGAAGCTGGCTCCTCTTTGAAATAATTGGCATATTTAGTTAGCTTAAACCTTTGTGAACACATAACTATGTGAGTTCCACTATTCATTACACAAAAAGGTAAGGAAAAGGTACACATATGAGCTAAGTGTGGTCAGGTCTCCAGAAAGTACCACAAAAAAACACAAGCAAAAAAAAAAGCTGCAGAGGCTAGTGGAGAAAAACCCGTTGGTGAGAACTCTTGGGCCAAAGGTTGAATAGCAAAAACTTAGGGCTTCCAGCAAAGAAATGGTTTCTTATTATTTCCTTCCAGTTCTGTGTACAAAGATGCCTTGTTCCAGCACCAACTTCTCCCTAGCAAAACAGCTCACAGACCCTGAACCGTGACTAACTGCTTGGGTCAAGAGGGAGCAATGGCACTACGATTAAATTCAGGAATACGAGACATGTACATGACAGTTTACACACACAGAGCAGGACAAGGGCACTGCTTTGATGCCCTCAGAATCAGATAGTATCTACTTATCACAATACATTAAAAAAATGTATTAGCCAAAGGTACTAGACACATTTACACGCTCTTAAACACTGTATTTTTAAAAAGGGAACTGCTTGTATGGCAGCTAGTTAATATAAATAATTTAAAGATACTTGTTTAAATCCCACATAAATATATTAAGCTTTCTAGCTAATGAAACAGAAGCAATTAAGTGGAAATTGATTGGTCATTTTTTTTTGATCTGTCCCTGTTCTTAGACACTGAGTAGCTCAGAGGTATAGGAAAGCAATTTGTTTTGGACTAATAATCAAAAGTAATTCTGTCTGACAAGCACAGGTGACAGACCTGCATAAAATGCAGCAATCTTGCATGGGTACTTTTTCATCAGTCACAGTACTACAACACTGGAAAGCAACTTCTACCTATTAGACTTGTAGGTGAGATGCTGATTAGGTGCATGTGGATATAAACAGGACTCAGTATATCCTGAAATCCATGCAACAATCACCTGAGTGCTATATATTTTGACATGAAAAGGCCAGTTTCTTAAAGGCTTTTTCATTATTTCTTCCATATTATAATGTAATTACACAGAATGAGCCAACCACTGAAATACCTTCTAACTGAAAATGTTTTCAACCTGTTTAGAAATCTAAGTGACCATTTAAAGGTATAAAACAGAACCAGAGGAAATTGTAGATTTTGTTATGCACAGATTAGACCAACACATGAAGTACCTATGTTGTCTTCCAGCAACAAGGTGCTAGGTTGTCTTCTCGCTTCCCATGTGACTTCTAAAGGACACTGGTCCTTGAATTAGAGTACTTAAGTACAAATTTGTGTTATTATTCAAATCCACTGATTTGACATATAAAAAGCAATGCAAACTCCAGAATTAGGGGACACCTACTCTCCTCAGGAAATGGCTACCTCTGAAGAGGTGGTTAGAGTACCTCAACAGAGGCCACAGCTGCACCTTTTTGAATGACCTTGGAGCTTAAACCTGCTCACTTACAGCTGAATTCCACTGAAGAAGGAGCCAAAGAGTCCGATCATTCCCAGAAATTCCACTCGACTCAGATTTCGGACGATATACTCCTCACAGACGTTCGAGATGCCGTATAGTGTTGCTCCGCCCAGTACTAAGAGATCCCCTATCAGTTTATTTTCACCTAGGATAAACAGGAAAAATCAGAATGTCTTAAAACAACCATCTCTTGTCTAGAACCATTGCAAGTTCTTCCCTACAGATTTCAATCCTCAGTCACTAAGTAGCCCGTATCTGGGTCAATAAACGAAATGCAAATGTTCTGTCATTTTAACAGTTTTCATTCAATACACCAGCAAATCTAGAAGAGGCAGAGGGAGAGCATATTCCTTGATGCAGAAAAAAAAGAATAAAAAAATTCTGAAAAATTTGTAAAAAAATAAAGACACCAAGGCACTCTTCAGGGACTAATCCTTTTTATTTTATTATTACTCCTTTATTTTTTCAGACAGAACGTGACTCAGCTCTATAGAGCATTTTGTATCTCATCTTGAAATCTAACCAGACCAAAAGATGTCCAGGACTTAGATGTGAGACCAAGTGAAAAATTCTGTGTACCTGTGAAATGAGTGAAGAAATCATTGCAACCCCAATATTGACCTCATTCTCGCATGAAGCTGTTTGACAAGAAAGGGAGGAGGAAGGATGGGGTGTAGACAGGGTGATTATAATGAGAGATTTATAAAAGAGGTTCAATTAACATAGCAGTACCTAGTGCATGTAATGAACACCAAGATGTATTTTCAGTACCTCCAGGTATATAGAATTACTAAAACATTTTTTTATCAAAGACTGTTTGAAATCTTTTTAAGTCTTGGAAGCTTTTATTATTGGGTGTTGGGGAGAGCTGCAGAGAGATTTGATCAAGATCAAGTTTCAGCTTGAAAACTGAGGCCCTAGCTTTGCAAACTGATGCACGCCATTCCCTCTGCACATATGGCTTGTTAAATGATTTCTACAAGAGCTACAGCTTCACAAAACTGTCATATTGCTGCCGAAACATATTCTGAAAGCCTGGACATAATGAAGTTTTCTTTGAAAAGCTTCAGTACAGATGTCAAAGTACTAAACTGTACTTTTTTTAAAGAAGTCTTGATTTCTTTTAAAATATCTTGATTTATTTTTTTGTGTTCCTGCCTTTTTAAGTTTTATTATTACTGCTTTGTAAAATATAGACTGCGGTAAATAAAACTGGAACCTAAAAATTTGATTCGTTACAAATTATCTTTTCAACATTTTTCTTTAAAGAGTTCTTTTAAACCTTCAGTTTTCATTCCAAACTACGGTTCTGAAATTTCTATTGAAAAGAAATTTATGACAATAAAAATGGTTGTACAAGGACAGACCGAGAGTCCATTAATCCAGTATCCTGTCTCCAACATTGGCTATAAGCACCAGAAAAGTATAAGTTCTTTAGGGATAAATAAGAATGGAGGAAAGTTTAAAATATTCCCAGTAATACCCTCTTAGTTTCCAACATTTTTCAGCTCAGATGAGATGTGGCTTCTGCGTATTTAGCAAACATTACTAGATTTCTTTTTCACATAATCATCCTTCTAAGCATGCAGAGAATAGACCATTTCTCTTTAAGATTTGGTTGGCTTTTTGTTTGGGTTTGGTTTGGTTTTTTTCTTTTTAGCCTTCTTTGGCAATCCGTCATAGAAGATGCTCTCAATTTAAAATAAGCATCAGCACTTTACAAAACCTCTTCATACCCCTGACGCATTTCACATTTCACAGTGGCTCCAATGATTCCTCACTGAGCTCACTCATTTGGTATTTATTGCAGCTCTTCTCTGACACTTCTGGGAAGTATTGCTGAAAAAGCTTTTGACCTTAGTGCCTGGCTGTGGTGAACTGCCGGGACAAAAATATCATCCTTTTGCACCTGTGAACCAGAGGCAGCTCAGAGGCTGAGCGTTTTCACATATATGGGATGGCCTCAGGCATCACAGCGTGATGACTCTCCCCAAAGTGCACTCATGCTGAGTATGAGCCTCAACCTTCAGGGCTTTCCCAGAAGAGGGAGCCAAGATCTGTTCAGAGCAACAGACTCTGGCACTGAAACCTCCTCTGGTACTCAGCACACAGCGGGGCTGAGGAGAGCTTAAATAAACAGGGAAGCACAGAGAGACTGTCATCAGCCAGTTCTCAGTAGGTCAGGCCTTTTCTGAGATGGAAATTGCATTAGACCATCAAACTTAATAGATCTTGAGGGATTCTTCATTAATTTGCATAAAGTCCATATATATTTGGCATACTATTAGAAGTACTTCACATTTTTAACTTTTTACCTGGATACCTCAAAACTATATTGGTCATGCCATAATTTTATGACTGTGGGAAATATTTAAGAATCACTCTGTATTGACACTCTCTATACAGATGAAGACTTCATATACTTTTATCCTGTTCTATCTCTTTCTTGCCTGAGAGACGGAAAGCTGTGGTCTGCCTACAGTCTCTTCATTCTGAAGCCATTTTATGCTCTTGAATGGCTTTCTCACCTTTCTCCATTGCTTATATAGGCTTATTTTCTGTTTATTTCTTTTTGAGATGCAGTTACTAGAGTAATACATGGTACTCAAGAAGTTAGTGCATCAAACCTTTATATACCAGCATAAAAATGTTGTAAACTATAATTTTGCTTTCTTTCCTAGCAATTACTATCCTACTGATTGTCAAATGCCTTTTCTTTGCTTCCTCAAGAGGCTGAGACTTTGAAACTTTCCCCCAAGACTGAAATTTCCCTATAGATGTATTTTCATGGACGTAAAATCCTCACTCATCCACTCTTTCATTACTAAATAAACAGGTATCAACAGACTAGAGGCATTCTAAAGACTTTCAAGTTAATAAATTTGTATTTGACCAATTTAATGGTGTAAGTCATTCTTCAGAAGAAACACAAGGAATAGCCTGATAAAACAAGCTTTGCATTAATCATTGTTAGCATATTTAATGTTCTCTGGAAGCAGAACTCACATATTCCAGAGAGGACTTAATGTTTTGGGAAATAGTTATAGCTCTACAGTGTAATACAAATAATTTAAATATGAACTGTGTTCTGACATGATTTCTTTTCACATTCTCACTAGGATTCCTTGTCACATTTTTACCATAACCCCTGTCATTAGGAGGTGTTTCTCTTTGCTTTTGTTTGTAATTACTGATGATCGTAATACCTAAAATTAGTCCCAGTGTGTCCCATTTTAGACTGAACATACACTCATATACATATTAACAGGATTGATGTGATTGGTTTTCAGAGACTGTGGCAAGCTAAAGCTGTGAAGTGCTTTGACAAATCTGGATGAAACACTCAGACCTCTGCAGCTTAGACCCCTCGTGTATTACAGGAGCACAAGTGCCAAGGTAACCCATGAGTGTTAGCTCAGAAAAGTGTTATTTTAAGGTATACTTGGCACGTAAGGTGATAGAACACTAAGTACTTGATAGCAATTGCTTTTCCTATTGAGTAATATGCAGAACATCAGCCAGGATACAATAAAAATAAGTAAACTACCATATATTTATTGAAAATTGAGACTACGTGTGCACATTATACTTAATTTCTGCAGATGGTTTGGTAAATACCTGTTAATCTCTCAGTGATGCATTTTAAAATCACATTCCCTTACTGTAAGAGTTGGCAGGCTAAGTTGCCTTATGCAGTAGGTGCCTAGCAGTGCCTTATGGCTCTTGTAATACAGTAAATAGTGTGGTCAACAGTGGCACACAGGTGTCAACAGATCTTGTCCCCTACAATGTAAAATAAACAGAGAAGTTTACTGAGGACTAATAAAGCATCATTGCTTTTGGCGTCTTCCATTCTTTAGTTTGCCCAGTCCTAGGAAATATCCTATAAATGGTGTAGAATTCTTTAGTGAGATTTTCAATAACTTGCTTTTCTGCCAATGTTTCTTTTTATTTCTAGAATTTTAATGTGTAGTTTTACCCTTTCAGAGAAATTAAACCAATCTTTTTTTCCTCTGTTAAAGATATCATTAAAAGCATCATTTTGCCACTTAAAAAAAAAAAAAAGCTGCAGTGTCTCGGTGTAGCAATAAGCAGGGACAGTTTTATACAGTGTTTCGTGTGTAGGTCTAAATTGAGAGGCAATAATGCAAGTTAATAGATTTTTCTGGACAAATTTGCCTAACCTGTGCTTTAATAATGAATATGGCAAATAACATTGCAGTTGGATGGGAAAGTGTCAGTGTTCTTCAATCTGTTCCTTCTCTGCTGAGGTCCAATGCCCCATATGCTCCTGCTGGATTCATAACTTATCCACTCTAGCATGTTACTCTATAGATTACTGGGACAGGATGTTTCTTCAGGAACCCAGGATCAAAATCTCAAACCCTCTGAAATCAATCATTCCCAATACAGCTTTGGGTGACTGATTAAATAGTGCAGAGTATATTCCTTCCTTTTCATCTGGGGCAGGGCTATTTCTGGATGGCACCAATGAATTAAAAGTCTTCATTGAGGATAAAGGACAGGGATAAAACGGGGCAGGGAGATGTGGTGAGTACTGTCACAAACTGTTGTTTTATTTAGTAGCATCCTGGCAAATGCAGTTCTTATAGCACTTGCATTTGTATTCAGAAAGCTGAGTTAAGAATTTTAAATCCCTGTGTATTATGCACAGCTCACAATTCAGTGCTTTTAATTAAGAATGAAAACTGTGCCTAATTGACAATCTTTGAAAAGAATTTCCAGCCTTCCCACATCATTTGGGTTGGCACTAGAGAAATCAATGTGACAGGGGAAGTTGATCAATGAAATCTAACTCTGTCTAGTCTGTATTAATAGCTACACACACATTATTAATATGATGCCACACATTAAAAAAAAAAAAAGAACATTTTACACACAAGAAGGTTCTTTTCAAATCACAAAGCTTTACTCTGAGACTGTGTGCAAAACCCAATCGGTAGTATATTAGCACCTAACCAGTGACCCCACTTCTGTAGAAAAAGTGAATAAAGTTGAGGAGAAGAGCACACAAAGGACAGGAGAGGTGCTTACGACTCAGAGATGTAGCTCATTTGAAAAGGAAGCAACTGAGGTTTGCAGTTAACTAAGCCAAAAGAGAATGAAACTACAAATACTAGGCTTGCTCTCCCAGTTTGTTCAGAGGGTAACCTGCATTGCAGGGCCCATAAAGTCTGTTTGCAGCAGTGCTGTCTTGTAGGTGTTGACCCATTTTTGCTCTCTGTCCCTTCTGACAGAGGCAACGTTGAATGGTGCAGTGCTTTGGATACATGAAAGCACAGGGTTCCTTGCCAAATTTCCCCTCTTTTTGACCCCAATCTGACACATTTTGGTCAATGGATCTCTGGGCAGAACTTGGCCACTCAATCCATCTACCCTTACTTACCTGCTCCTTGCTGTCTCCCAACAAGGACATCTGCTCCTGCCATGCAGCCCATGCCCAGAATGCAGACCACAATCCCAATGAAATGCACTGCCTTGTATCGTACCAGCAAGAAGAACCAGGAGAGCAGTATCACCACTGGGATGACAAAACAGTCTAGGAGCTGCCAAGAAAGAGAGAGAGAAAGAATCAACAAATCAATTTGCAAATACTTTGCCTTAAAATACTAGGATAGATTCCAGCAGAAGGAAGTGAGGGAAGCAGGGTTATTTAGTTTGCAATAGCACTTTCTACAAACAGAAAGCATATTCAAGTGGTTATGTCATCCATCAGACAGAGGATAAGACAGTTCATCACTATTCCACAAATTCAGGAGACCTGTTGCTCCAGGATAAGGCTTAAAAGCACCACCTTGCTCTTTGATTCAGATTCATATTTCAAATCCATGGGAAGAGAACCTGGGCCATAATAGAGCCACACCTCTTCATCTGGTTGTCACCTCTGGTGACTAAAAGACAAAGACCAAGGGCAGTTTTCCTGCAGTCTAGACATATGCTTTAATTCAGTCATTTTAGTCCAAATAGTAGGAATGTTCACAACACACAAGTTGACCAGATTTACTAAGTCTGGCCTTATAAATCAGGGCTTTTCTGCATGCAGCATGCTTGTGAAAAATTTGCCCCCTGTAGGGACTGTTAACTCTGAAAATAGAGTCCCATATGCCTCTGAAGGAAAAAAAAACAACCCAAAAAGCCAAAACCACATCTTGTCTGCAGTGCAAAAACCTCAATCTTCTTGCCAATAGACCCTTGGAATGAGCTTTCTCAAAGAAGTGTGATGAAACACAATCTTTAATTGTCTGGTTTGTTTTGTTGATTTTTTTTTTTCCCCAGAGACATTCAGCAATAAACCCAGAGCACCTGCGATAAAAAAAGAAATGCACCAAATGTTTGTGAGAGGACCTTGACTTCTTTAAATTAAAATGTATTTTAGAAACTTCCAGTATGTCACCAGGAAACTAAAATCCCAGGTAAGAAATGCCCAAAGAAGCTTGTCTTTATTCCCACTTTCTAAAAGGATACAACTAATTAAGAGTTGCGATTCTGTGGACTAATAATGGCATTTAACACATTGTGCAGGACACACTACTGTCCAAAGCCAATTGATATAGCATGGACCAGAGCTATATGATTACATCTTCTTCCTAGTCAAAACTTCTGGAAGAACTGAAGGACGAGACTGTTTCCATAATTCTGGAAAACTACTCCAGATTTTAGGTGATGGAATTTCATTTTTCTTTCTTTGTGCCTATTACATGTGACTTGCTTTCTCAGTATGATTTACCACTAAGGACACTGTTATCAAGTAAAGATCACATCCCTTTTAACTTTGTCCATCCACGTGTTATTTGAAGAAAGATTTCTGTATGATTTCAAGAATTTTACTGTTTAGAAGACTATTTTTCACATGTGAGACACTCTTGTAGTAAATATTAAATTTGAGGTATCAGCAAAATAGAAAATTCAACTTTTTGGACTAAGGATAATTTCCCTGAAAAATCATTTGAAAAACAAGACTGTGCAGTGAAAACTCATCCATTTCAAAGATTTCCCAGACAGTGAGAAGCAAAAGCCTTCAGAAGAGAACCAGTTCAGCACTGGGACCATGCTGCTCTTGGGAGGCTCAAGCAGTCCCAAAGAGCTGCAGAACAGATGGGGGAAATTACAAACAGGAATGGCTCATGCTAAAAGCAGCTTCTGCATTTGAAGTGAGAGCTAATCATCTAAAAGTCATGGTCAGGCCTCTATACAGTGAAATCTTTCTCCAGCAGTCCTAAAAACACCATCCTCCACAAACCAAACACAAAAAGGGACAAAGTCTGAAGGAACTGCGACAAGCTCCTTCGGTTGCATAGGGTGCCTGCTCTGCCCCTGCAGAGCCTGTAGCACGTACCGTGTGTAACCCAGCTCACACTCAGTAACCAGGCTTCACAAAGACATGCACACACAACACACCACATACACAAGAGCAACTTCATAAGTCATGCTGCTGAGGGCAGACAGCTTCTGGGGCAGGGAAGGCTGGTGGCAGGGGTACCAGGCACACACATGAAGTCCTGGCACATGGTGTGGGCAGGGTGGCACACAGCGTTCTCCTGTCAGTGGGGGCAGGAAGGGGGCTCACCTAGTCAAGCACAGATGGTCACTGCTGCATGGATAGCATTGACTCCACATTTCTCATGCACTTCACCATCACAGGCCTAGCAGACATCTGAGAAAAGCGCACTCTTCAGTGTAACATATGGGATGTGAACACAGCTCAACATCTACTCTACCCTCTCAATCCACACTCATGTCATCATGCCTGCATTTGCTGCATGTCTGTTCTTCAGCAGCTGTGCTGGGGCACCCTGCACCCATCATCTCTGCTGAAGACAGAGGAAAGGTGGTACTAAACAGGAAGGAGTCAGGTACTCCTTACACTGCTCATAGCTATCCCTGATGGTTTGAATGCCTCTATCCCATTCCCTTCCAATGCAGCATTGAACAGGTGAGCTTAACTCACCATTTTCTCACCTCACCACAGTTTTCCATTACTTAAAGTGTGGCTACAATGAAGATGGAGGATCTTTCTTTAACAGAAATCATACGGAGAGTTATAGAATCATAAAATTATAGAATAGTTTGGGTTGAAAGCGACCTTGAAGATAATTCGGTTTCAAACCCCCTGCTATGGGCAAAGACAGGTTCCACTAGACCAGGCAGCTCAAAGTCCCATCCAACTTGGCCTGGAACACTTCCAGAGATGGGGCATCCACAGCTTCTCTGGGCAACCTCCTCCAGTTCCTCATCACCCTCACAGGGCAGAATTTCTTCCTAGTGTCTAATCTAAACCTGCACTCTTACAGTTTAAAGCCATTGCCCCTTTTCCTATCACTACATGCCCTTGTAAAAAGTTCCTCACCAGGTCTTTCATAAGCTTCTTTAGGTACTGGAAGGCTGCTACAATGTGACCCCACAGCCTTCTCTTCTCCAGTTTTCTCAGCCTTTTGTCATAGGAGGTGTGTTTCATCCATCTAATCATCTTTGTGCCCCTTTTCTGTACTTACTTCAACAAGTTTATATGCTTCCTGTGCTAGGGCCCCCAGAGCTGGATGAAGTACTCCAGTTGGGGTCTCTCAGAAGAGCAGAGTAGAAGGAAGACAAAGGGTGGTGTGTACAAGTTTTATCTCAATAAAGGAAGAAATTTTTTTATACTTGGAGCAATCAATCATTGAAACAAACTCCCCAGGGATATGGTAGAGTCCCCATCACCAGAGGTTTTCAAGATGTGATTGGACAGGGTGCTAAATAATATCATCCTGGCTCTGTTTCCCACAAAATGTTGGACCAGGTTGGAGATCTCTTCCAAGCTGGGTGGTTCCCTGAGTCTAAATTGTTTAAGGAATTTAAGAATTGCTTGTACCTGCAGCATGTGTACTGTAACACACAAGTTCCTTCTAAAAGTCTTCCTAGAGGAGTATTTTACAAGTTCCTCTCATTCCATAAATATTTAAATATACCTGTGCTTTCAAGTATGTGAATGTGTGTCTTTTAAGCACTAACATGAAAGGCTGTACGAACAGAATGTTTCACAAATGAACACTGCTGATAACAGCTAGAAAATGCTTCTTTGGGGCTGGCAGTCCAAAGTATAATCCATAAACTGCTATTTGGAATACTGCAGCATCAATAGATACAAACATGGAACATACTTAATGTTCACTGATATCATATAGTTCATCAATTGTGGTTAATGTACACCTATACTTAAACAATGGAGTAGACAGAAATAAATTAGGTTACTACAATATAAGCAATAAGATAACCTAGTACATATTGCTTAACCCTTTTTCAGGTATTGCTTTACATTTCATTTCTCCAGGTCTAAATTTGCTCTTTCTTTTTTTCTCAGATAAAACTGTCTAGTAGAAGAAAAAATGCACCTGTGTCCTACAGACAAAGGACGTTGATGTTGAGGATTACCTCACCTGCAATAAGGCTTTTCTATTGGTGGTTTTTTGCCTTTTTTTCTTTTGTTTGTTATTAGTTATTTCAGCTATTTAAAAATATTATACCTAATTGCAATTTTCCTGACTATAAAGCTTTTACAGTAATAAAGATAGATTATGGGTAGTTTGAATTTCACTTTAGTACATATCAGTTGTTTACCAATATTTCTCAAAGAATACTCTTATATTTTCTTTCTTTTTAATTGTTTATTCAAAAAGTACTGCCTATACCCTGTCACTAAGTTAAATTAATGAGCAATCTGATTTTAATTAACATTCCTGTTAATCACAGAAGTTATTAGATCTCACTAACCTAAAAGGAAACATATTTCCTATGTTGTCATAGGGTGGTGCAGACTGTGTTCTTCGATGTCGCTGTATTTGCTTGTGGCTTTCTTTAGTCATAGTCCTGAATGTGGCTGCTTTAGAAGTCAGGATACAAAAATACATAATCTACTGATATACTGTCCTATGGAAATTTCCATTTTAAGAATGTTATGTTGCTGTAGAGATTGAAGATTATTATTTGACTCTAAGATACCACACTGCATCGAAGTCTGTCAATGAAACACAATGCTGAAATCTATTTCTTTCCTCTGATTACCTGTTTGTTAAATTATGTTGACTTTATTATACTTGCAAATCGTAGACAAATACTCTCTAACAGTAAATATCTAGTCTCTGGTCTCACAAATTCAGCATGTGTTTGCACATCTACAGCAAGAATGTACTGTTAGTCATTGGAAAGGAGAGCTAGCGAGCTTTAGAAGAAAGGTCCGTAATACAGAGGGTGAACTGCTGATCTGCTGTGATATCAAAAAGAAAAAAGCTGGTCAGCAAACTCCCTATGGGAACAGCTGAGCTGAATCTTCCTTTTTAAATATTCATTGGATTCCCCCTGCCCCCTCCTTAGTTATAAGCCCTTTTTTTTTTCACATTAGGGGTTTCTCATTAGTGCTGCCCTCCAGCAAAGCATGAGGAGAATCAGCTGCACCCTCTATCTAGCCTACTCTCCAGGGCAGAGGGATCAGTAAAATCAGTGTTGTATCTGTCAAACATTGTATAGTCAAGTACACGTGATGGTTACAGAATTTCAGCATGCAACCTGGAAATTTTAATACAACAGCAAGTGCTCTGTTCAGTAAGAGACACACATTCTATCCTTTGTATTTTTCACAGGAAGGAAGGGTTTGCTCCCCATTCAAGGGCTTTTTCTCTTCCAGTTTTCACACCACCTTCACAATACCATTCACACTTGATTCAACTGTATAAAAGCATATGAGATGTGAGCCTGCACAGAGGTGGCTGCCAGCTGCCATGGGAGATGTGTGGCAATTATGCTGCCCTGCAACCGAAATCTTCTACAGGAAAGGTGTGGTTGCTGGCAGCATCTCTGACAGGGTTATTTCAATCTATTCAAATAAAAAAAGAAGAGCACTGTTTTTGCCTTTCATATTTCTATTTGCCACCTTATCACATCTTAACCACTTTCTTGCATGGTTTTTATATTATCACAAAGGTAATGTAAAACCATTAATTTTTCAGCCAGTCAAAATGTATGGTGCTTCAGATAGTGATATTGGTGAAAGAATCAGTTAGTCATTAAAAAAATGTAAAAAGGTTTATTTCCGTGATGTGGAAAGGCAGAAGACTGCTCCCAGTCTCTTTAAATCAGCATTTTGCCCATGAGATCTCTTGATGTTTTTTTCTTGATGCTTCTAGAACCATTCCTATCAGTTTCTTTAATCTGTACTCAGTATTTTGTTTTTCCCTGTGGACAGAGAAACTCACTCTAAACTTTGACTAGTGAAAGATCTTCACCTCCACGTGACTTGTGTGTTTCAGAACCTGAGCTGAGGACTATCACACCTTCAGCTTTTCATGTACATAGAAGAAATTTAGTGGCTTCTTGAAGTTATGTTAAATGAAAGGTGGTGGCCAAATCCAACCCACAGTTCCTCTGCTCCCGACTCTCTACACAAGGACATGCCATACTACCAACATGAGTAATCACATCTTGACTCTTGTTATAAAAACATCTCTTCATTCTGTCATCTCAATACATGAACTCCAGTTGCACTTACACAAGATATGTTCAAATACAAAACAGACTGACCACAGAAATGGTCTTTCCCTTAATTGACTTCTTCGTCTGATTTTACATATCACTGTCAGAAAAAAGATCATTCTAAGACAGCTCTGTCAGCAATCACATGTTTCTGCAGAAAAAAAACCCCTATTTTCTGCTTTGCTTCTCTTTAAGTAAGATGATTGGATAAGGGCTTGGGAGACCATTTTCTCAAGGTTACTCATTAGAAACTTCTCCACATCACCACCTGCTGTAAACTATGTGGGGGATTAGATCCTGATCTAGTGAAAATAATGGATGTCTCCTGCAGAATTACCTCTGGTTTTGCATGTCACCTGTCAAAATATGCAACACAGGCATAGAATGCCAAAATTTCTGCTGTTGCAATGGGCACAACTCCACTGACTTTAATGAGATTTTGTGTATTTATGTTAGTAAAAAGTTTGGCTAAGGGTGAATTTTGCCAGAAGAGGTAGGAACTCTGGATACTAAGAGCTCTGTTGACTCCAAACTCACCTACAGAGATGGTTGATACTGTAGGGGCTGGTTTGTAAAGCACAGGTATGTAACACAGTTAAAAGACAAGAGTAACTCAAAGTGTGGTAATAAATGGGATACAAGATACACATCACATCCCCTCACACAATAAATGTACGGTATGCAACACTTCTGCAAAATGCTGATCTGCAAACTTTATTAACATTGCACTATTTCCTCATGGCCCTGAGGCAGATCAGGAAAGTAGGGTCAATCTTACATTCCTAGGAGGAGAGGAGGAAGAGCAGGAGTGGAATTTATCTCTGAGATATTTCACATTAGCAGCTACTGGACAAGGTAGATCAACAACTTCAATATTGCACATTCCCTGCTCCTTGCCTCCTAGATTTGCTTCAAAATGATCTCAAACCCTCTGCCTCAATATACATTGAGTCCACAGGGACCAAGAACAAAGTAAGGTCTATTGCCATCCAGGTCTCCTATAATAAGCATTTACTGCTGACTCCTTTCCTTTTCTTGTGGCAGTTGTTGAGATATGAAAACTGCCAGAGGTAATTGGAAGTAAGATGTACTGCTGAGCCTCACACTGATCTAAGAGTAGCTGAGAACATCAGCATCACAGTCTTATTGTCTGTCTCCTGGTCTCTATAAATCCCAGCTTTTACTACCTTTGTTTTCATCATGCCAATCAAATGCTTGATTGCCCAAGGAATAAATTACCAGATAAATCATTATTTGGAAGCATAGCTCTCTCTCTTTGACAGTGCCTTATTTCTTGTGACATTGTATGCATATTCTACAGTACTACTATGTAAGGTGTTGAAGAAATAATCCAGATTTCTATGTGATGTCATAACACAGAAAAAGGATAATATGCCCTTTACAGAATCAACACACCAGTGTAATACACAGATGGATAGAACACTGTATTGAAGTAAGGCGAGCTAATTAATGTGGGGAGAATGGGGAGAAGGGAGAGGGCAGTCTACCTCAAAACTCAGCATGATATGATGAGAAAGCACTTACCTGGCAGCAAAGGTTACACGTTAGCATCATAACAGGCCTAGTGAAAGACATTATGGACTTAGTAGGATGTATGTGTGTAAATGCAGTGCAGGGAAGTTGAAGTCAAAACATAATTTCAAGGAAATTTAATATCTAGGTCTAAATAAGTGCAATAACTTCAGAATCTTCTCATTCCCTCTGAGCGAATGAATTTTATCTGCTGTGTAAAAGGTGTCTCTAACAGCGTTTAAAACATTCTTCTTGAACAGTTACTAAACCTTCCACAGGCTGACACCAGGGTTGTTCTAAAACCCATTAGGATAAATATGAAAAACAAGTCCTGAAAGTTAAGTATATTGCTTTTAAAACAAGTCCATGGGATCAGATGCTAGTGTACAGGTGTTTAGTGCTATACTGCCTATACCTGCTACAGCTGATGTCCAAGAAGGCTGCAAAATCTACTGCAAGTTATAATAACACATCAAAGAGAAATTAAAGATAATTTTGCAGGTTTTAGCCATCTGGGAATCAGGACACATATGTCTGATAGCATTAAGTGTGACTGATCTCTTGTACTTCTTGAAATATATGGCTTTGGATATCAAATTGATCCATTGACAAACTACTGTGCCTTTTACCTGGTATATACTCAGTTTTTTTAAAGGTACTCTCTAGGGAACAGTCTTCAGTTACTAGCCTGAGTGTTTGCATGGCTGTGGGAAGCTTGAGTTTTAATCCCTGCAGCTGAGATGTAGTTCAGTCAAGCCCTTTCTGTGGGTCACTGCTTTAAAATGTGTCACTTTATGTAAAAGGTAGGTCCACCCTTGCAATTTGGAAACCGCTCGAAGTTTTCTGCAAGTACTTAAGGCATGCTAAGATCATATCTAACAAATTGCATTCCTTGGGGTACTTTGATGCAGGAATACTTAGCTTTTGAATTTTAAAATGGAGGCAGGTATTTAGGCATTTATTGCCATCAATATATAATCCCTCTGGCCATGCAAAGAAACAGAACTTAAAGCTACCAAAGAAGAAGTAACCTGATAGGTTCAAACATTTGCTTTCATGTCCTAAAATCGTGCTCTGAGCAGTAGGTTTGTACACATAAACCAAGGGATGTTAGATGCCCACGATATTTTAGATATGTAGACAATTAGCTGTGGGTTTCTTGGATTGTTCCATTAAATCTAGTTGTCCCTGGATTGCACTGCTGGTACCTAATGGGTACCTTGGATTTTATGCCTAGCAATTGACTTACACCTCGATGACAGAAACATAAATAGTGCATTGATTTTCAATCTAGTTTTTATGTCACCTAACTTATAATGGAGGTATTTTAGTTGTTTGTTGGTGCTTTTTTTTAAGAGAAAAATTATGTGATTCTAGGCTTCACAGTACTTTGTTTTCATCTTATGATGAAGCTGAGTGCCACATTCTTATATAGTAATTACATAGTACATAAGGATTTGAAATAATCAGAAGCATGTCCAAAAGTAAAGGTTAGGTACCATACTCATCTCTGATTTATGTCTATGTGTCCTCATTCACTGCGATTCTGAAAGCATGCAGTGAAAGACATATAGGAAGGTTTTTCCTGTATGTCCTGTTTTTCCAGATCAAAGCCCAAAGAGAAGCTTGAAGTAAAATATAGAAAAAACTTGGGTGTGAAACAGTGAGGAAAAGTAGGGCACCATTTTCAGTCTTTTCCTGGAACCATGATGAGATAATACCAAATATAAAAGAAAAAGGATGGAGTATAAGCTACAGTCCCAAGGGTTTAAAGCTACTTGGCAAAAAAGGCTGTTGAATGCTTGGAGATTTTCGGTGAAGCTGAACTCAAAGCAATTGCAGTACAGGTATATTTTTAATGTTAAGTTTTGACTTTTTGCTGGGATCAGCGTAATGTTTTTTACCTAAAAACACCACAAACACAGTACACTTGCATGTTAGTTTTGCATGACAGAGAAGAGACGTCATGTTAAAAAAAAAGTATATGCTGTAAAACTGATTTTCTACCAAAATGGTCCATGTACCACCACTACAAAAATACTGCAAGATTTCTCATTTACTGAAGCGACAATTTCAAAAACTTACATTTCCCACATCAAAAAAGCTTTGATGTACAGGCTGTTGACTATAAAATCTCCAGAATTGACTTGAAGGGCTCAATTCTCAACCAATGTATACACAGGCATAGCTCCCACAGCCTTCAGTCAAAGTCATGCTGTTTTGTGGTAGGTAGCAGCAGTTTTGTGCATCTCAGTTCTGACAGGATTTGAACATTTCTTGCTAAATGCCAGGAAGAATTGATGGCCTCACAGGTGGTGCTCCTGAAGGACAAGGCCCTTCAGGAGATGATCTTGAGAGAGTGCTCCTGTTTGTTTCTTCAGAAATCAGATTCTAGGAAAAACTTGGTTTTTTTCATTTTCTGCTTTCCATTTCTTCAGCCTTCATTTCATACTCTGACACAATTTGACTAATGCTGAATAATCCCCTGAGCTGCTTCTGTTTCATCTTTAAACAAAACAGGGTGTATGGCTACATTGCAGAAAATGTGTCATTTGATTCAACATCTTAATGCATTACCTCATGCTTGCTCCATTCTCACCATACCTTTGGCCTTGTCACTTAGAAGCTCATTCATATTAAGGCATGAAGAGAATTTAAAATGTGGCAGGTATTCCCAGTCACTCCACATGCATCCCAGCAATCAAGGACAACTATGGGAAAAGCTGACACTGTATTTATTCCATGACTGGAAAAAAGCTTGACAGCATTCGAGCTTCTGTCTCTTCCTTCTTTCGAGCTACTGGGGAAAGAGATTCGAGCTGTTTTGTAATCTTTATGTAGAAGAGGTCTAAAAATGGACATGACGCTGTCTGTGCCCTCTGACAGTTCTGATCCACCATTCCTCTCTCTCCCAGTCCAAAAGCAGAATGTGGATGACTTCGACTAACAAATTCCCTGTCAAGGCACAGGCAATGCCCTTGAACTCTCCTGCCTGCTTCCTCATCACACTGTAGCTTTTGACCTCTTAAGGCCATACTCGCAGCATTGCTGGCTGCATCTATTGGAACTGGTGTTTCATGGGTCTGGCCAGATGAACCTTTGATATGTGCTTGTTGGTGGCCTTGGGAGAAGGCATTTAATGACCTGGATCATCTTGCTCAGTGCACTATTTCTACTTGCTGTGAGTGAATCATGCTGAAGAAGTAATTCAGTTTGCTTTTCTCTTTGAGGCTTTTAGTGGGTATAAAATCAGAAAGTAGGAGTTTTATGTGGATTTAAGCTTAACTCTATACCAAGTAATCTGATTTGCAAAAGTGTTAAAAGCAATATTACATTGTCTGGGCATGTTTCAAAGAATTCTCAAACTCAGATTCTGATGCCAGAGGCACTTGTGGATATTTAGCATAAACCTCACATTCATATTTCTTGAATTCATAGTTTTCTTCTATTTTTGCTTTTTGTTTGGCTAAAACAGCTCAGTATTTTCCAGTATCATTTTTCAACTATGGAAGAGATACATTCTTAATTAGCTTTGCTTCTGCAGAACATTAACTGGTGTTCCTTTATTTTATTTTCTCTAATGCAAACTTCAGGCAAGTAAGGTGTAAAATATACTGAACGCTACCTAGCATTGCCCAGTTATTTCAAGATAACGTAAAGAAGCTGTAAGTTTGTTTTAGAACAAGTAGCAATAAAGTACGCAATGATTTCCCACAACAGACAACTTCTAGCCTCTTAAAAAATTTTCTGTTATTCACTTCTCCACTTAATTTGGAAGAAGCCTGATTCTTTCATGCTTCTGTATAAAACATCCAGGTTGGACCTTTGGAGAAACCACCACCCTAGCTTTAGTTCACTGCACAGGTAATTTTTTTATGGAGTACATTTTTGGATAGCTGCAATTAAGCTGTTATATAACATGTCACATCTAACAGCTTGCATTAAAGTAAGACTTCATCATAATAAATTAATTTTACTTAATGACAATTTTTGCACTCTGATCTAATTATGGAATCCTACACATCTTCTATTTGGTTTGGTTGGCAAGGCTGTGGTAGCAGTGGGGGCTACAGGGGTGGCTTCTCTGAGAAGTTGCTAGATGCTTTCTGTATGTCCAACAGAGCCAATGCCAGTTATGTCGAAGATGGACCCTCTTCTGGCCAAGGCTGAGCCCATCAATGATGGTGGTAGCACCTCTGGGATAACACAGCTAAGCAGGGACAAAAAAACCCAGCAACCCTGTGCAACAGAAACTGCAGCTGGAGAGAGAAGGGAGAGTATGTGAGAACAATACAAGCTCTGCAGACCCCAAGGTCATTGAAGAAGAAAGGGGTGAGGCAGCTGTGCCCCTGCAGCCCATGGGGGTCCATGGGAGAGCAGAGATCCACCTGCAGCCCATGGAGGACCCCATGCTGGAGCAGGTGGGCCCCAAAGGAGGCTGTGACCCTGTGGGAAGCTCGTGTTGGAGCAGGCTCCTGGTAGGACCTGTGGAGAGAGGATCCCACACTGGAGGAGGTTTTCTAGCAGGACCTGTGACTCCAGGGGGGATCCACACTGGAGCACCCTGTTCCTGAAGGACTGCAGCCCGTGAAAGGGGCCCAACTAGTCTGTGAAGAACTGCAGCCTGTGGGAAGGACTCTTGTTGGAGAAGTTGGTGGAGAAGTTTCCAAGTGCAACACAAAGTGAGAAAAACATTTCAGCTATCCTGAAAATATTTCCTTAAAGGACCAAATTATGCAGACAATGCAAAAGATGGGATTATGAATGGTTTAGAACAGGAATATAAAAGTCAGAATGTTTTTGTACAGTTTGGACAATATTGAGTAATTAAAATAGCTCAGTATGAAAAAATGGGTCACACAAAAGACAGAGGCAGCAATTAACTATTAGTTCACTCACTGGACACTACACCCTACACTCCACTGGACCTTTTATCTTACCTCAAAAGGGAAAATCTTTTGAGTCCTTACCTGTACACTGGTAAGAGTGGTGTATTGATAAGCTTTGACTACCAGGTAATTGGCTTCTATATCTATTATCCCCAGGATCATGTACTTCCACCATCTCCTTTTCAAAATTGCCAGCAAGTTTTCTTCTCCTGTGATAATAAACAAGAAGAATTGTGTAAGAGTTAGGTTTACATGCCCAAAATACCTGCCTGTCTAGAGAAATTATCTAGATCTCTCTCATTTACACTATGCAGTTCAAAACCACCATTTATAAAGACGTACTGCAAGGAGGTGAAAGTTAACATACCCTATTTGCATAGCAGATATTAGAAGAGCCAGCCTGGCAAAGTAATATATGCAGGTCAGACTGACATTTCACTTAAGATGTAAACACCATCAAGAAGAACAAATGCAGCTTGAGCAGACCGGATAAATGTTCTTACTTTTTTTTTCTTTTATTTTTATATAGAGTCATATACATAAACATACACATGTTAAGCAATAGAGCAGTTTATTACATACATTTATAATTTACACACACACTGGTAAATGTTGTATGTTGCACACAGGATGCAACAGGGTTTTGCCAGAGTGGGAGATTGCCAGTATTTATAAATATGATGGAATAATAGAGCAGGAGAGTAACAGCATCACATTTGGGTGTATAACAGATCCTTTTTCAAGGATGGTTATTCCAATCCTAGAGGTTCAAAGTATCAGACTTGTTTAGAGAAAGGCTGCACTGACACAGATTTTTCATGACAGGATGCTCTGCTCCCAGGATCGATTTCTGAAGTAGGCAGGTTCGGTGCCTTTTATGGGAACCCTGTCAATCAACCAGTACTTAATCTTCACCACTTGAAGACTGACAGCGCAATGCACCCTGCAGATCAAACCCACAACTTTCAAAAGGTCAAAGCAGTCCTCATGCTAGGCTAGGGATTATTATTGTTCTCCATTCAAAAGAAAACAGCTCATTAGTGAGGATGGGCAAACCTGTAACTTATTTGCATTACAGTAAGGTGCAGACATGATGAGACACCACTGTGAAAGGGGATGGACTGTGACTGAACACAGTATGACTGGATGTCTTTCAGAGTCAGTAACTTAAAAAAAGGATCTAATTAGGGTTAACTTGTACTGCTAAAGTACCATAAATGGTATTTGAACTGTCTTGAAAGTTTTAAAGAAAACTCTACTATTCAGACATCTGTTCATGTTGCTGTAGCCTTTCTAAGTGCCTGTAATCATCAAAATGAGTGGCGGAAAATACAGAAGTAAAGGAACATTATTGTCAATTCCCACCAAAACTTGATCAGGCTTCCCAAGTCTCCTCCATCATTTTCCTTTATCACAAGTGTGTTCACTCTGTGATTCAAATAGACCTAGTAACACACGGGCTGCCATACCATGGCAGAAACAGCAGGCTCTCTACAGCACAAGTATCTCAGATCTTATAGATTCAAACACAAAAAAACCCCCAGGTAATTACTTCAGAAGTTAATTCAGAAATCTTAGATGTTAAATCTTCGTTCTGCTGAGTGACTTGAATGGGTATTCTGAACAAAGCATCTGAATCATTTCATGTTTGTTCATTAACAGATGCTCACATATGCACACCTCCAGTGGGATAGTTAGGCAGCAACCTAATTATTTGTTACAGTGATAATGACATTGAGTGCAAAACTGCAAATCCTAAAAAAGTTTACACTAAAAAGTCTTCCTTCCCTTTCCTGCCTCCCTTCGTTCCTTGCACTCCTCCCTTCTCCTCCTTCTCTCTTTTTCTCTCAGTAAGCAGCAGAAAAATAGCAGAAACAAGGTGGTGAGTAGGTTAATACTTAAGACACTGAATACAGAGTAAGTATACTCATTCATACCACACTTCCCTGTAACACCAACTAATAGGATAACTCATGAAATAGAAAATCCTATACTTCAGACAGGAATTATGACTACATCTATTTCTTCTATGATGATTTGAAAATGCAAAAAGAAGAATACTTTAGATCTTATTTTTAAAATTTATTTAGGGAGGTTTTTCAAAAAAGCATTTGAGATTAGATGTCCTAATTCCTATGAAAACCAGTGTAAACCACATAGATTAAACCTTTACAAGTATTTAAACTGTATCTCAAATATTTACACTGCTCAGACAGTGCCTTTAAAACATCAACTGAAAAACATCAATGCAATGAAAAGGTGTGGTTAACATTTCATAGTGATTTTTCACTTTAATGGCAAAGAGAAAGTTAAAAACATAAAGACATCAAGCTGCAGTCTCTTTTCAAAGAGTGAAAATCCCAACTGAATCTGGTTTTGTTACAGCAGGACCTTGAAGGTACCTACAAAAGCAGAAGGAAACGGTAGGCTCAAAAATTGCACTGGCAACAGGTTATCCTAGCAAAGGACTACAGATACAACTTAGGGACTCTTGGTGGCTTTGGTTTGCCAGTGCTTTCTTCAGTTTCCAACCATAGATCACGGTAATGCTCAGATGTGGCCAAAAAAGTTAGCTTTAAAAATGAATGTATGGCCATGACTTTTGGCTAATGGGTAAAGTCAGTGTTTCCAGGAACGGAAATGAAATCTTCTAAAATTTTAACTGCCATACACAGTTCTCTCTTTTGCTTTCCCAATCCTTTCTCTGCTAATGACAAAAAATACAAAAAATAGTTGGCACTTCGTAACTTATCTTTGATCTACAGCTCTGAGATATTCCAAACTGCAAAAGATCAGTTTCAGCTGAGAAGGCTGTGCAGAGCAAAAAGCAATGTAAAATGAATTTATGCAGGCACTGTACAGCTCTGAAGAACATTGGTTCAGCTTCACAGCAAGTGTCTTTGTTTTGCCCAGTGGAAAGCAGAGTGTTTACAGACATTCAGCATGACAGAAATAAACTAGAAAATTTGTTCCTGGAAAAAATCTTGTGAAGTAGATGCATCTTTTCCAGTCTTCGCTTCCACTCCCTTGCTGCATCTCCTGCTACTTAGAGTGTAAGAAAGGACTGGTTTCTGATGAGGCTCCCTCCATCCATATTATTATTATTGTTTATCATAAACACATCACTTGTACAGATCTACAAGCTGTAGCAAAACCAATGAACTCCAGCTGAGGGTATATCTGAGCTGATCACAGGTGGTGTTTACCAGGGCTCAGTATTGTGGTCAGTTCTGCTTAGTATCTTTATCAATGATCTGGATGGGGGGATCAAGCGTACCCTCAGTCAGTCTGCAGATGACACCAAGTTGAAAGAAGATTGTAGTTGTAGTGAGTTGGGGGCTGGTCTCTTCTCCCAAATGACATCTGGACAAGATACTATTTGGACAAGGGGAAATGGCCTCAAGTTGTGTCAGGAGAGGCTTGGATTGGTCATTTGTAAAAATTTCTTCATGGAAAGGGTTGTCAAGCATTGGAATAGGCTACCCAGGGAAGTGGTGGAGTTCCATCCCTGGAAGTATTTAAAAGGTGTGTGGATATGGCTCTTAGGGATATGGTTTAGTAGTGGACTTGGCAGTGCTGGGTAAATGGTTGGACTCAATGATCTTAAAGGTCTTTTTCAACCTTAGCAACTCTATGATGTTACACAAAACCAATATATATTTAACATTGTTAATCTGGGCACTGTTATTTGTTAACTGCTCATTATTTCTTTGGCATTATCACCACAATTCATAGAAGGGAATGAATCACTTTTAAAGTGGGAGACTCTCTGGGGAGGAAAGGCACAAGGAAGATGATCATCTTCAGTGAATGTTAGTCCAGTGCTATGGGCAAATTAAGGAAGAGGCAGCCAAAGTTCTGGTTTTGACATGTGGCAGAAATAAATGTCCCATGTTTGCAAAAGTGATCCTGTAGAAGGCAACAGTGTAAGACAACCTGGAGAAGGTGTGGGGCTGCCAGCAGGACAGGACCTCTGAACAGCAATCACAGGTGGCATCCTTAGTGATTCAGAGAAGTGAAATGAGAGTTAAGAAGGTAAGTGGGAAGCCTTGTCTTAACTTGGGAAGACTAAAAGGAGAAGCAAATGGAATCAAGAGCTTTATTCAAAGACTTACATCCTGAATAGAAATAAATATCACCTTTGCACAAAAACAATGAGGGGAACAAACCCATCACACTTAATTAAAAAACAAAATAAAAAGAGACAATCTGGAGTTTTTTTAATCTCCCTTGATGATAACTCAAAGCAAACTAATTATTCATGACTTTTGAGTTGTAAGCATTGTAGACCAGAAGGACCAAATGTAGATGCTTATACCTGAACTAGCTGGTAAGGCATTTTAAAGCTTTTCTTTCACTTATTTTTTTAACCTGAGTTGTTTAGAATGGGATACAGTGTTTTAAAATAAACATCTTTCCCAGTGAATGTAAAGGGAAGAGAGATTATATCAGATCACACATTTTTGTTATTATTGCAGTAGGTCTGTGACTAAGATTTCCAGCCAGTCATATAAAAAATTGTTAAACCATAAGGTGTGCAGATTAGCTTAAGGACAACATTTCCAGTGAGGCAAAGCAGATATCGATGTCAGTGAACATGCACTTATGTGAGTGCACAGAGTAATGCCATCTTCAGACATTTCCATCTTTTGATGGAGATCCCCTTTCAAAAAACAAGCCCCTAACTTTGGTCAGCACTTGAGCTTTTGAAAATGTGAGTCTTCATAGTCAGTCCAATCCAAATGTAATGTAGATTTAAAAGCAAATCGCCTATTAAGAATGTTTCAAGGTTCAGAAGTCGAACATACCATTAATACAGGAAAATACAAAGCCTCTCTTTATGCGCTTACTATAATGATAGTTTTAAGTTTTACATTTCTTACTAATTTTGCAATGACACACACACAACAGTCATATATACAAAGGAGGTCTCAGTGTTTGGAAAAAAGCTACAGCTTTGCATTTGCTAGCTCAAATTAAAAATCAGCAAATAAGCTTCTTTGTGGAAGAGATGGTTTTACATCATGTAATAAGGATTTATCCCTGGAGGGGTTACAAAATTAAAAATAAATTAGAGAGAAAATTAAAAGAGGCTTTAGCTGTGCAGTGTTTACCAAAAATACATATATACACGTCCAAAACCCTTTTCACATTCACCCACACAGCAGCAGAGGTACAATAAAAAACCCCAACAGCCATTAAGACAGCAAATTCCCAATTATTTGTGTATGGGCTTGATAGACAGGTAGAACAGCAGCACTGCTAGACCAGAAAATAAGCATATTGCTTCTCTTTCATCTGCTGAAGTCTCCCTCTTTTAATTCTAATGACAACTTGCTATTTAGATCAAGATCATGAAAGGAGCTGTGCTCTTCTTACACTTTACAGAGCTTAGCAGAGAGATCCAAATGAGTGCTGGAGACTTGCAAGGCAGAAGCCAGCCTGGGGAGGGAGGGCTGCCAGGCATGCTGGTCCTCCCCTCCTCTCGTAGGAGTGCCAGAGTCAAGTACTATGTGGTGAAGAAATAAAAGTCTCACAGAGAACCAATATTATACCAGGATTTATTTATTATCTCTTTTCTTTGAAGAAGAATCTCAATTACAAATCAAGATAATTGTTTATTTTTCATTTTCACCCATTATATAGTCTTGCAGATACACCAGTATCTTCACCAATACCAACATTGCTTCTCTACAGACTTTGTAGTCATCCAGCCCTGCTGCAGGACTAGGGGAAGGAGGCAGTCAAATGTGGTAATACCATGCAGGGGTAACACCAATCTCTGTATTACAAAGCCAAAAGTCTTCCATGCCTAAACAGTAAAACTTTGCTTGGCCAAGTTGCTGATTCAGGAGACCGAAAGCCTGTTGTAGAAGGCTTTCAGCTCTCCACAAAAGCTCAAAAGAACTGTCCTTCTTCTGTATGACTTCAAATCGTCTGACCCAAATCAGTTTCTTATTTCCTCATATCCACTTGAATTACTGATGACTACTTTATGGTAATACTGTTGCCTAAAGGCAAAACACCACCAACTGCTTAATTATTTACACAATAGAGAAAATGTTCTCTTGCAGGAATGCTACTCCAGTCTGGCTTCACAAAACACCTGAATATACTGTTTACCTTATGGATGACAGCTTATAGACTGCACTGCTTTTGTCCTATACCATGTTTTCAGCAAGCCTTTGGGAGACTAGATAACATCAGCTCCTTTTTCAGAACATATGATCTTATCCAATCTGATCATATCCACAGCTCCCTCTTGCTTCCTCTCCCACAGTGGGAAAACTGCATAACTCACTGCCATGCTCTTGATGTTACAGCCCTCGGTATCTGCTGCAAGCTGCTCTCATGCTCTCTGTCTCCTGGCCACACATTCCTGCTCCTTGCCCTGTGCCAGCACTGGTGCTTGTGGGCATGCACAGTGAGACACAGCAACAATCTGCCTAAAAACAAAGGTTTGGGGTTTTCAGATAAATTTTTATCTGTCCTAAGCAGTCTGCGACAAAATCTGTGTAAATCCTGCGGGAGGTGAGCACCAAGCAAGTAGATCCAGGCAAGGGACAAGTATTACCTTCTTTAACACAGGTCAAGTCGTGCATGCACCTTGTCCATCACAACAGCAGGGCAACAGCCCAGCAGCCACAGCCACCACCTTGCTGCAGGTGTGCACTGTTACACTGAGGCTGCAGCGTGTCCTGAGTGCTGGAGCAAACCTGCAACAGGTGGTGTTGCTGTGAAGGAAGGACAGGAGCTGGCACACACATATCCCAGGGGTTGGGATACACCGTGGCAATTTGTTTACACCTTCTTACAAAGTAAAACAGACCAGTCACAACAGTATTTTTCAGTTTTGAAAGGGTTCTATTTATTTTCATTGTCTGTTTCAAATCTGCAGTCTTCAACATTTACTAACATTTACTTGGCTGACACTTTGTAAAAAGATACTATATATAACCTTTGACCACCAGATTATCATAGGAGTAACACTAAATGCAGGTAAAGTTTGTACCCCTTCTGTCTGCTACTTCTGTCATTTTAGTTCTCCTCTTTTTTATAATACACTTAACCCATTAACATGACATACCAGCCTTCCAGTTAGTAAATTCCAAGATCATCTGAAGTGTTTAGACTTGTTATTTCCTTTCAGAAATTTTGCAGATTAGTCTGGTTTGACCCTGGATGTCAATCATAATAGTTGAAGTCAGATCTAGGAATTTGAACATGCACTTTCACAAAGCATGAAAGGATTAATTTCTGGTGCCTTGATTTTGATCCAGCCGAAGCTCTGTCGTTAGATCTGTTAATGGTCAGATGTTTTCTTACTGCATGATATTACTGATCATATAATTTAGTTTTAGGGGTAAAATACAACTAAAACTGCAGAATTACATATGGTTTTTCCCTTGGTGGCAGACACAATGCTGGGTGTTACTGCCACGGGTTACTGCAAGGAACAGTGCATGTCAAGAATCACGTAAGACCTGAAGAAAGCTCGGAACAGTGAACTGTTTAAAAAAAATCAGACCTCTAAACTCCCAAACCTTTAAAATGTCAGTATAATAAACACTGTGATGTACACAATTTTTTCAGTCAAGTTGGATTATCACACAGCCTAAATTTAGATAAGCACCTTTCCTGAAATGGCAGACTGTGTCCTGGGAGAAGCACTTGCACCTCTGTAATGCAGAGGGACATGAGCACACCAAGAAGCTGGAGCCTTCCCTCAGACCTCAGATTTGATTATGTCTTTCTGCAAGAAATCTTCAAAATTGATTTCTGTTCTACAGATTAAAGTTACTTCTGAGCTAATACTCTAGCCTGCCAGCTTTTGGAGTTAAATCTGATTCATTCTCACACAGAACTACTTAAAAACAGGCTCCTGGACAGATGATCATTATAGGGCCCTTCCAGCTGAAATTTTCTTTTTTCTTTTTTTTTTCCCTTTCCTTTCCTTTCCTTTCCTTTCCTTTCCTTTCCTTTCCTTTCCTTTTTCCTTTCCTTTTTCCTTTTTCCTTTTTTCTTTCCCTTTTCTCTTTTCCTTTTCCTCTTTTCCTTTTCTCTTTTCCTTTACCCTGTAAGCTCTGCAGTCAGGAACTTTTTCATTGCTTATCCTATTTTATCTAGTATGAAACTACTTACAACAATACAAAGGTTTTCAGAAGGAAAAAAAAGATCTCATTTTCAAATTTATTGGAGTGTTAGTAAAATTAAAGAAATCTGTATATATCTCAATGTAATTTATAAATGTGTAATTTGCATGAATAATTTATCCTTCTGGGTAATCTTGGGCATGTTAATCACATTCACATGACTTATTTAAAGTCAAATAATCTTAAAAGAAATAATGTTCATTGTTTAAGGCAGAGGAATCAGTTAGGGTGCATGAGGTTCCCCTTTTATTTTTTGCCTTTCATCAACTCATTACAAAAAGTTGGTCCAGCTACCTCCCCATTCTGTGACATTTTTACCCCTGCAGACAGATATGAATAATGAATTATCTACTTGTTATTCATGATTCCTATAAATTTTATTCCCCAAAGCATGAGATTTGACTGAGATAGTAAAAAAAAAGACACAATGCAAATTGTCATTACTATTAACCATCCACAGATAAAGCAGACCCAACTGAAGTTGAATGTCTACCCTTGTCTTCAAAAGACAGTAAGAAAAGAATAGGGAATCCAAGGAGTGTGTATCTTTCTCTACTCCCCATCAGTAATGTTTGAACATACTGATCCAATTTAAATCTAATCTGACAGAGTGCAAAGATATTACTTCCTACAGGTTTATTGTGAATAGTTAACTAAGCAGAAGAGAGAAAGGCTAACATTGCCACCACTAATTATAAGCTTGGAAGTACACACACTACTTATCAGACACCAGAGTCTGGACTCTGCTTCTTCTTATACACCAGCTCATTCCACCTAATCCCTATACTATCAGGCAATGCTGGGGCTGGGGCTCACTAAATTACTACCTAGTAGCAGGTGCTGCCATGAAATACAAGCAGTGACTGTACATAGCATGTGGTATGCATGGAGAACCTGTTTTTAATAGGCTTTGAAACCTAGAGGTATTTACTAAGAAAGCAATCTGTCTGCTGATGACTACTAAGAGGCTACCACTACTAAGAGGAAAAAGGTTAATGGTGAATAACTCAAAAGGGAAGTGTTGTCTCTTGTGGTACATACACACTCCAATACTGTGACAATTCTTGTTAGTTCAGCAACAAATCAATTAACATTTAAAAGGGCATTTTAAAGTAGAACAAGATGGGAAGCTGATGCTAAAGAAGCAATGCTGGCAGAATTACAACTTCACCTAGAATCAACAGTGTTAACCAAAAACATGTAAAATCCTAATACCCAGCACTATTTCATGTCATTGCCCAGGGCCAAGGGGAAAGCTGAAGAATTCAGTATTCATTAGGGCTGGGTGGCTTAAGATAAGTATGGCTTTACAGATGTTCCATGATTTCTAGAAGTATTCCAGTATTCTTCTGTCTTAAAAGCCTGCAAACATGCACTCAGTGCTCTTGGAATATCTGTTTGTGGTACAGCCATAGGAAAAATTAGGAGAGTCATCCCCCTTCTGGAACTTTCCTCAAACTGCTGTTGGTGAACTGTAATGAAGTTTGCTAGACTTCCAAATGAAATATTAAATATTATCATGGGAGGACTATAGAAGCTTTGGAAACATCATCTTGGTTAAAAGCCTCACATCAGAACAACCACAGATTATTTAAGAAATGACACTAATTACACATGAAGCAGAAAATGTAGGAGCTGCTGCTTGTTAAATCAATTGTGAGTCCAGTGCAGGTCTCCAAGGTGACCAACAGCAGAGGCCCAAGAGAAGCATGCAAAACACACCAACCCATTGTGACTTCTTCATTGTTGGCCACAGCATGAGCACCTTGTTCTATGCGTGGCAGTAACTCCAAAAAGCATGAGTAAACACAGTTAAGAATAGAGAAAATGCAGGCACGAGCACATAAAAATATGTGAAACACAATGGTTTCAAATAACATCCAGAATTGGTGAATTCAGTAATTGCCCATTTCATGATACTTTCAGGAGTCAGAGACCAGAAATTTCAATGTTGCATCTATAATGATCAAAACTTTTCAAAATCCCCACTATTTATATCCTTTTGCAGCATGACTACTTAAGTATGTTACCAAATGCATAAAATATCACTGAACCATGCTAATTAACTGGCATAAGTGATCACATAGCTACTGTGTCAACTAGATATCTATAGGCAATTCTGCTGAAGAAACTGGCTATTTCATTTTCACATAACCCTGTATGAGTAACCCAGAATGACCAGTAAGATTAGACATGAAGCCAGATATATTTTCAGATGACAAGTTGATTGGAACAGGTGATATTTTGTTGCATACCTGTTGTGTCCCTAAAACAACAGTGTCTGAATGTGAGGTTTGCAGATTCAGCAGTATTAGTATCAGATAAACAAATCAGCCTTATACATCCATGTATCTACATAAAGGAGCAAGCAATCCAGAAGGCAACATGAACGATGGAGAGCAGCCCTCCACCTTGTTGAGTCACTGGGCATGCACTTCTTGCCTCCTAAACTGGCAGAACTGGGCTACAAAAACTTTGCAATGGGGTCAGGTCTTTAGCATTTCTGACAAGAAAAATACAAATTTTCCATAATTCAAACTCCATCAAAAGACAATGAATAGGTTTATGAAGCATCTCTAGCAGGTGTATAGTCAGAGTATTCAATTTTTGTGGGTTTTTTGCCATGTTTCACAAACATGGTGGTCAGGACCAGGACATAAGCGCAGTCATACCCAGAAAGGTGGCAAGCTGTGAAAGTTGAAGCCATACAGTTCAGGCATTGTTTTGCTCTAGACAGAACACTGAACTTAAATAAAGTGCTCAGTGTGTACCAGTTTACTGTCAGTAAATTGGTCAAAGCAGCTTTATATCAGAGACTAAACCTTACCTAGTCTTGTTTTTGAGCAAAATAATGTCTGGTATACAAAGTGAAAACCAAGATCTACAGACAAAGGAAATGTTGTGTCCCTGCCTAGTGTAGTCTTGAAGTCTCAAAAATACAGAATCTAATTACTGTAGCTGTGCAACTGAAATAATGAGATTGAGAGTGGGACTGATAAGCAGTTAGATGATATGCAAGCAAGCTGGAGGTCTGCAGTCCTCTGAAAGTCTGGCAAGAGTACCTGCAGTGTGAAGTGCAAACTGAGAGATATTCCATCAGTGCTCTTATAACCTGAATTAAGCATCTAGTGCTACTGATGACTGGAGATTGTGCACATGCTTAAGGTATTCAAAGAGTAATTAACCGAAGATAACATGTATTATCTTTCCATGGAAGAAAGTGATAGCCAATAAAAGTATGACAGAGAAATCCAGGATGTCATCAAATATATACAATAAAGTGTAGTTTAGATCCTCAGGTATCATGTAGCAGGAGAGCTAATATCACAATGCTGCTGTTGCTTAATCAATGAAAGACTAGTATACACTTGCTACTTGCTATCCTGTAATAAGAGAAACTCCAGTAATTCATCCAGAAACCGAACTGTGTATCTTGGAAAACCTAAACACAGTTCTAGGAGAAGCTGGTTTTAGAGGCAGAATGTGGAGCCAGCATACGAGCTGGTACTTCCCAGAATGGTAGTTTGATGCCCATTAGGGGTCCAGTCCCAGAAGAGCTAGCAGTTCTGGGAAGGCAAAAAGAGATCTGTCCTGCTGGAAGAAGCAGCCAATACCTCCATTTTGGCTTCAAGAAAATGCAAGTAGATCACAATGATGTATTAAGATCACTTCTGAAATAAACAGCACTCATTGTCTGTCATCCCTGGAAATCTCAGTCACTTTCTGCACATTGTTCCATAAGGCGTGCTACTGAATCACACAGTGCTCAGCAGGGTGCACCAAAACTCCCACTTTTAGTCACCAAGAAGTCAAGAGAATGTGCATCTGAAAACACTGTGAGAAGTATGCAAACTTGACACAGCAGCTGTGAGGAGTGACTGCTCCTCTCTTGATCCCAGCTAATTGCCTCAAAGTTCAAAAAATCCCCAGCAATAAAAAAGCAGTGATACTTGTAATGAGCAACCTTATTACAAAAAAGTGTTCCTTTTACATGAATCCTGGTTTATAAGCAAATTGCTGAATACCTCATTGGCATTTATCTGACCATCCTGCCTGTGTTTTACAGGTCATGACACAGTAGTCTTTCCGCACCATTGAGAAGTAGCACCTAACTAGAAATGTGCCCCACTCATTTATAGGAGAGGAAATACTAACATATTAGTAAGACATTTTGTTTGATAACTGCAACATTGATTTCTATAATGTGAAACTGCAGGGTTAGAATAAGAGGAACTTGCATTATGTGCAATTAACATCCAAGCAGAAATTCATCAACTGATGAGGTAGCTAAACATTAATGCATGAATTATGACCATATATCACAATTACAGGATGCCGCCTTACAAATCCAGATGGTTAGTTACATCCTAACAAAACCTTTACCACCTTTCCATCTATCCTTTTATTCAGGAGGACACCTTTCTATGTTTGCAAGCATACATATCTGACTCAGACACTCCTGATATCCTTTGACATCAACCCAATTTTGCAAATCACCATTTTTCTCCCTTTTTCCCATTCCACAGCTGAAGCCCAGGGGAAGTTCTGTCATGCAACAACTGTTCAGCACATGAAAGGAGAGAGTCAATGTACCTTCCTAGCACAAGCGTCTGATAAAAGCAACAGAGCACTGAGGGCTCCAAAGCACACATAGAGCATTTTTTATATTCTATATGAGACTGTTGTACTGATGCATCCAATGCTAAGCAATGCCCTGGCACAATGCTTCAAGAAAAGAAAACCATCCCAAAAGGAGTGGTCACCTTGCCAATTCCATCTCTCAGAAAATTCATCAGCACAGGCAGAATGAAGGTATATTACACAAGATCAGGCAGCCAGAAAGACTGACCTTCCCAGAGAAAAGATGTTACAATGTGGAAGACTCAAACTTTATCATAAAGGCCATGATGTTTAAGTATGAAATCTTGTTTGTCAGCAACAGTAAAACACCTTCTGTGAGAGAAGTAGAATAATAAGCTTTCAGGAAATGTGGTTCATAAAATAACTCCCATAAAACACTGGGTGGCATCTAGCATCAAGTAAACCTTACTGTAAAAAAAACCTGGATGGAATCTTTTTATAGAAGACAATTCATAGGTGATGAACTTGCACATGAACTTGATTGGAAAAGGAGATAGCAGGTGCTATTGAGCCCTGAACTACAGAAGGAAAAGCTGAGGGTTCTGTAATCCCATCAAACAAGAATGAAGGTGCCACTGAACATCCCATAACTATTCCCATTCTTTGATACTTAAATACACATTCACAATTTTTTAAAATTATGACCTTAATTTTCTGCAGCCTTGTGCCCAGGGAGGGTACTAAGGGTCAGGATGAGTTATACCTGCTTTGTCCAATGTGGCAATGGTTTCACAAAGTGTACAACAGCAGAGAGTCAGGACCCTGTGATGTGGGAGCAGCACTGGGTGTCTCCAGCTTATATCTTCAATAGTGAAACATATTCCTATATGAGGGCTCAGCCCTTTCAGACAACTTTACCACTGACAGTAAGACAAGCTATAAATATAAAACATGAGCAGAGGTTTCAGGTGAAATTCGTGCAGGGCAGGTGGATTAGTCCTTTGGGATATTCACACAGTTGGGGGTTTCTAGTGGCAAACACCAGATTGAGCTCTTAAGAAATTCTGAGAAAGCAATTAATGTTTGATGGCATAAAATACAACGTGCCAGATAGCGGGCAAAGGAAGACAGAGAGAATGAAAGCAGCACTTGGACATTTGCATTCATCTCTTAAAACCATACATGCAGTACCTGCATAGGAAGGGTTGCTTTTCTACTTTGCTAGAGGTGACATTGGGTTTATGGAAGAAGTAGAAACACCCCCTAAAGATCTGGGAGCCGCTACAATTTATAGGCTGGTCATGAGATCTGTACCAATCCCCCAGCAAGTGTTATTGCTGACTATAACCACAAGAGCACCAGTAGGAGTTCAAAAAGCCCTTCTTTTTATTTTGTTTTCCTGCTTTCCATTTCTGCCTCTAACACTTAAGATTTTCATGGAAACCCACAGCCAGCCTTTCCACAGTCTTACAGAATGGATCAATTTATTATTCTGCTCTTTACCATCTTCCATGGACACATAGTAACACATATATTCTCAGTAATCTCAGCCAGGCAATATTCAGCATTTGCATAGAAGATCTTTGCTGCTCCCAAGTTAGCTAGAAGACAACTCCACTGGGATGATTCGGGCCTGTTTGTGGGGTTAATAACAATTTGTTTTGGTTTTAGGCATATAGATTTAGCTTTGTTTTCTAGACAGGAATAAGCAAAAAGCCATTTTTAGTTCAAAAAACGGAAACCATCAATGTTGTCTTGTGTTGTGACAGCAAAAGACTACAGAGCTCTCCTGACAACCTCTCTATTTTTTGGTCTCTTCTTAGGTCTTGCTCTATTTAATGTTGCTGAAGAAGAATGCATAATATTTAGGCATAAAAATACACAATTCCTCCTTTAGGAGATGTTGTTACTTTGGATAGAATGGGCCAGTACAATTCATCTGTATGATGCATATCTCACCTTTACAATTGTACCCAACACAGATATCAACCTGGAAAAATAGCTTTGAACAAATAAAGAAACAAGCAAAATCCTCCAACGTGTAGGTCCAGGTGAACAAGCTGTACAGAAAACATGCACACCACACCCATACTCTACTTGCATTTATGTCCTGGAACTTGCCTGCCACACAAATGATACATATGCATACATTCCCTTGTACACTAGCTTAGTCAAGACATTGAACTATATAGGCTCATCTACTGCCAAACTCTGGGTTTCTTAAATGCACAAGATCCATGATAGCTATTCAGGTCTGCTGTGATCTGTCTTACACAACACTGAAAAATTCTTGATTAATTGCTTACTAGTTTACATAATTCTCAAATAGGAAAGGCTAAAAAAATCTCCCTGGGATTCAAACTTCTGCATCAATTTCACCAGTCAAAAAGCAATAAAATTTGCTTAGGCAAAGTGAACATTTTTCATGAAAATTGATTAGTACCTCCAGAGAGAAGAATATGTAAACATTTTTGCATTAGAATTCTAATATATTTGGTTTACAAGTTTGAGGTTTCATTTGGATTTTTAGTTAATTTTTTATGGTTTTACTATTTACATACTTTTTAATCATTTCACAGAAGATCAGGAGAAGCAATGTGAACTGATGAACTCATGGTTTCATACTTGTGACATAAAACCTATCAATAGAACAGTTGAAATACTTAGTATTTTTATCATTTTTTTTTTAAAACAAATACTCTTTGATTTCACAGAGAAGATAAGCTTCTCTTAAGACGTACCAAAATAAACTAAAATGAAATAAAATAATATTGCAACTAATCATTAGTCATGACATACAGAGTATATTCTGAGATGTGGCTTTATGTTCTCAGCTCTTGCTTTAAACCTTCTGCCTTCCAGCATGCAGTCCTCTGTCAGAGGGAAGGGCTAAGGTGGATGGATGGATGGCTTCACCCAGGCAGGAAGGATATAATTCACACATTATTCTTTATCAACTTAGAGATGTCATATCTATCTTTACCCATTGCAGATACAGTGTTAGGTAAAGAATTTACAATAAATATTGGAAAGTAGCCTCTTTTGAAAGAGGGTTTGATACTAACAGGCCTTTAACAGCTCTTGAAATCCAAGTATTTTGTCAGCTGCAAGCACACATGCAGACATTTCCAAATGTTGGTTTGATTTGCAGTCTGGAAAATTCCAGCATTCAAATGTAACACATTCCTCAAAATAATTATGCTCTCTCCTTCTTTTTCCCATTCACCTTGCATACTACTCTCCCTGTTTGTAGTTTTTTCCCGACATGCCCATTGCAGTTTTACCTTTGCCTTTCAAAACTATTTTGCTAGATTCAAATATTAATGTATCCCACAATCACATGCCTGCCTTGTGGTTGGCTTGCAGCAATTGAGACTAGCACCTTCCACTATGCTGCCATTTGATTGTTTAGCAAGTGCCACCAGCCTTGAGCCAGATATTTTACCTTCAGTGTCAGGAGCTGGCATGTGCCTTTATGGTCATGCTCACAAAATCAACAGATTCACCTGCCTCCGAGATTAAAGAGCAGAGCTGTCCGTGCCAGCTTCTACAAGAAAAGCAGAATTCCCCCTTTCTTCTGAAAAGGAAGAGCAGCCACCCAACTTCTCATTCAAAGGACTAACTGCAATGAATTTCTCCTGGCAGGGTGCACACCATACATTCACATGGTTTCATGCAAATATTATTTTTCTCCTAGTCCCCTCTAAAATAATTTCAGATCTGATTACCTCGTTCTGCAACAGAAGAGGGCATGAATTATGCTGAGCACTAGTTAGTATTAACACTAAGTATGGATGATGCCCCACACAATGTGATTACTCATTTGATGTTCTACATGTCGTACAGGTACACACACAAACAAGAGTGGTATGGGCACAGTTACTCATCCAAAGAAAACATGCACAACCTGCTTCAGTTTCAGTACTTCTTTAATTCTAACTCTTGGCTAATGGACTTGAACAGTTAGTTTATGCTTTTGGCTTTTCCTCAAAAGACTGGCTGTAACAGAGTGGTATCTTCTCTTGGCCAGTGCTCATCTGAGTAGCTGCAGTCAGGAGATTGGGAGGAGTGGATATGTATATACCTCTGTGTGCTTGCACATATGGCTTAGCACAAGCATACTGCTGGTGAGGGAGCTCTTCACACACATAATGCTGAGGTTGTCTTCACATTTGGTCCTTTCCTGGCCTCCTGCAACAACAGTCATGTACTCCTGTAACACGTCTATGCAGCGAAGAAGAAGAGACAGACCATACACAGTACCCTTTACTCATCTGGAGCTCTTGATGTTGCTGTTCTCTCCTGTCCCTCCTGTCCTCATTGCCAGAGGACAGAGGTAGAGGCCTCTGTGCCTCTACCACATGACAAAAATCCAGGACTCTTTCCAATAACCAAATGAAAAATAAAGTTTGCTAGCCAGCAGAAGTCAAGTGGATATGACTCTGAGCAACCTGATCTAATTGAAAATGTCCCTGTTCATTGCAGGAGGGTTGGACTAGATGACCTTTAAAGGTCCCTTCCCACCCAGACCATTCTATGATTTTGTGTGACTCAGTTACTCACAATATCCTCAGCACCCAGAGCAACACAAAGGCTTTGTCTAGCTCTGTCACGGCTATCTTGCTCCCCAGTGCTGCTGCTCTTGAAAGCCAGAGAAAGATAACTCTCAGCCCTGGCAATAAACACAACACAAATACTAGGATTTTGGTATGGAATTTCAAGAGCTGCTTTACTGATCCATGTGTTTACACTCACCTCACTGCAAAACACCAGTAGGTGCTTAAAGAGTAAGATACAGGACTGGACAATATCCCCTTCATCACAAGCCTGCCTCTTCCTCTTTTGTAGAAGAGAAAACATATGCTGAGAAGGAAAATGCAAGACTAAGGAGTTGCAGTTGGGACTGGACTTTGGAGCATCAAGAGGGAGGGAAACCTCCTGCATAACCATGGGAGCGCACAAATGCTAACCCAGCATACCTTCAGTGTTTTTATTCTTTGCATTCCTATTTCAGTAGAAGTTAGTGGGTTTACCTTTTCCCTTAATTGCTGTTTCATGCTGTAGTATGAAAACCTGAAAACCTGGCATTTCACACACAAACTTTATTTAGACAGGAGTGAAAGGAGGTGAAGGATAGCATCTGTGATCTGAAAGGTGACTGGAGTGATAATTATACAAAGAAGACTGAAGAATTAAATTTTAAACACCACGGCATATTAGTACCACTACCTTCAGCCGAACCACACTAAAACTTCATCATATGAGATGAATGAAAGCTTTCCTGTCTAACTACCTGTGTTTTCCAACCGCGCTTTTCTTGAGGCCAGTCTGGACAGGAGGAAATTGAGCAAGGGGGAGCACAAATTCCCAAGCTTTTGGTTTAAAAAGTAAAAATTACTTGTTATATGAGTCTGAGAAATCTTGATTGGGAAAACGCATGCAATGAAATGTCCTGCTAAGTGAATTTCTCACCTCATCTGTCTTATAAATATTTGAAAAAACATCTTTCAATTTTCCCTTTTGCATCTCCTTGTGCAACAGCTTTCCCTGTGGAAAAATGTCCTCCTGACTTTCATCAGTGGCTGTCTGAAAAGGTCATCAACCTGACGCCTTTCCCTCACGGGTATGAAAGGCTTTTCTGCTGTTTCCTGCAACAGGTAGAGCTTCTGATACCAAGTTGTCAGACTAGTGCATACTCTGAAAAGGGTTTGCCTGTCTACTGGAGCTGCCTGGCTCCATGCCCTGCAAAACACCTCTCCTGTTGACTACCTCACCCACCCCTTCCCTGATTTTATTAATGATACCTCATATTCTCATATGCATGTTTAATTCCTCCTCCTTTGATAAGCAAGGCATTTCTTGAGCTCTCATTTCTTGTCCACCTCCATGTCTAGCACTCCACCATAAGGCAGAGACTGAGAAAAGGAAGAAGTGCTTTCCCAAATACTGTCATGCCTGCTCTCTAATTTTACCTTCTACATACTGCCTTGACCATCAGCCTAAGTATCAAGGTGCAATTTAGATTAACTATTGTCATTTATACACGAGCTGCCATTTAGCTGCTCATTAGAGGGACACAGCTCTAACCATAAGAGTCATATTTAAGGAAGGAAAAAATTATGATGAGTCTGTTAGCTTCCCTTAATAACATCCTTCAAAAATGGTAATGACAGTGCTCTAAAAAAAACTTTTGTACTTCAAATTCTCATCAACTCTATCAGCCCTAAGAGCACTAGTCAAGGTCTGAGCAGTTCATCATCAGTATTATATTCATCTACATGCTGCTGGGCTTGACACTGGATAATAAGGGCTTATTCAGCAATACTTCATTTTTTGATCTGGTAAATTTACTATAAGCCTTATTCTTTAAGGTTTTGTGGTTTTTTCATCAAATGCCTTTCTTTTTTTTTCCATATAGCTTACAGCAGCACAGATTCTTGAACATGAAATAGTAATAGAAACATTGATCTTTAAGTTATTATACTTCCTACACTGGTTGCCTTGACCAAAGACTCCCTCTCCAATAACGAAAGGACCTTCTGTTTCCTTCGGAAGTAGTATGAAAGCTATTGTACATAGGCACCATTTAGTGGATCACAGTCATCGGTCATATTTCTGGCATTCGGTCTATTATCACCAAAGACAGAAAATCAGCAGTTGGACCAGAAAAAATCCCAGGTCATGTTTCCCCAGTAGGATTTGCACCCATGTATGGTCCAATTTAGCAGCATGAACTTGCTGTGACACATAGGTCCCCTCTGAAAAATGTTCATCTGAACCCTTTAGAAAAGGTTGTGATAATCTTGTTGTTTACCAGCTGCCTTCATTAGGCAGGTGGGCTCATGCTGTGGTCATCACCCATATTTGGGGGTACTAAAGACAGTTGTACAGGCTCTGTAAATTAATTCAGTAGAGAAGGACACCACTGGTTTAGGCATATGACTGATGCTTACTTCTCAAGATAAATAACCTAGTAACTATGCAGAAGAGAGTTAACAGCTTCCTTTTGCATTTTATGGAAAACAAACTTATTTTAACATCACTGCAATTATAGTAAAACTTTTCTGTAAAATGCACACCAGTGTATTAAATAAAGACAGGCTATTTATCTAGCTAAATCATCAAAATTAAAGTGCTAGCTTTTACTGAACAAATATATAGAAAAACACTGGGCCTGGGCAGGGCTATTAAGTATTTTTTGTATTAGTCTGCAGTGCCACGTGTGTGACCAAGAAGTGACCTTCTGCAGAGCACTGTACTAATACATCTGAGTTTTAAGATCACAGCACCAGCACTAATGTTTGTTCCCCACCTTTCAAGAACATGAGCTCTCGCAAAGCAGAAGCGGAGCAGAGCTGCCAGATGTGTATGCTGAACAGGAAAACAGGCTGTGTCGTGAGATTGGGATTCAGCAGAGTGCTTGGCCATGAAGACAAGCATATGATCAGTCAAGTGTGCAGCTAACAAGAAACCATATATTTTCAAATATCATCAGCACTATTTTACCCATGAATGGCTGGAAGATAAAGTATAATTAGGTACATATACAAGCAACCATGACAGTTATCATCTCTATACTACAACTTCTTACATGGAAAGCACATCTTGCAATGCAGCTAAGGGTTTCTTAACAGAATAGCTGTCCAATGCCCTTAACAGCATTAAGAGGAATATCAAGATTAATGGCAGCTAAAAAACAGACTTAAATTTTATCCAGGCAGAAATGGGCCTTTCTCCAGAGCTGAAGCATTCAACAGAGGCAATGTTGGCCATGACAGTAAAGGTGCATGCTCCCTTTCAGTATGCTACATGCAGGACTGTGTGAATATGGATTAACAGCAAGTCACGATAATTTAACATTTATTTGTTACTGCACTCACAAAAATCTTGCTCTTGTTTCCCTAAGACGCTCTGATAGATGCTGTACTGCAGCTGGGTAGTAGCTTACTCATGTACAAAATAATTTTACTGGTGTCTGGCAGACTAACTCAGGACAAAAGCAGAAATTAAGATATTACCTTCTTCTCTTTCCGTGATATGGCTGCATATATAGCCTGGATTAAAATGCACTGTACACTGATGTTGTTGTACATGGATAAATATGGAGCAAGTGATCATACCTCTAACATAAGACTGAGAGTCCCTCTCACTGCTGTTCTGACATTTGTGTCACAGAGATTGTGGGGTTGTTGGGGAAGTAGACTTTTGAGGCACCTTCATCCTCTTTTCCTACAGGCAAGTTTGAAGGAAATAGGAAAGTGATCCCACATTGGTTACATGCCAGAGTATTAAACCAAATGGGGGAGAAAATGATCTAGCCTTTATGATTGTCTTTTACAGACAAGAATTAAAAATACAGCTAGATTACTCCCCATTTGGAACAGTCCTGTTAAAAAAACAAAGGCAAACTAATTGCATCTGCTAGGTCAAGCTTCCCATCTCCCATTCCTGAAAATCACTAACCCAAATGTCACTTGTCTGTGTTGGTTCTCACAGAAGGCAAACCGTATGTTACATTCCCAGTGTCCATACACTTTTGCAGCTTCTAAATAGCGGACTCCCCCAAACGGCTGTTGGCCAGATTTTGGTTCTCTTCCAGCACTGAAAGGCAGAGGGTAGGAGATGTCCTGCTGCTACTCTCCTTTCATTTGGAAAATGGAGAGGTTGTCTGGCTGCCAACTTGCCAGTGCAAGTAAGTCCCCTCTGCAGACCATATCAGATGAATCCCAATGTGAAAACTTTTTACATATGAATTGCTTTGCAAGGAAGGCTTGACTTTTTTCAGAAGAAATAAGGAAAAGAACAAAATAAACAAAGTGAAAAAGAACCTGCAGAGAAAGGCCACTTCAAATGAACAAAAGTCCACATGGCTTCTTTCTCCTGTTTTCTTTCTTTATTTTTTCACAATTGGCTTGCCAGCATCTACACGCTGCTCCCTTAACTGCAGCGGACTTAGTCATCACAAGCCTCCTCAGTGTACAATTAATTACTCCTTTTAATCAAAGTGGAAAGACTGAAGCAACTACAGGGCCCAGCAGATCAGTAACGGAAGATCTTACTCTCATCAGTGCCAGAAGTCCACCAACAGCCTAGGTGAGCAAAGACAAGAACAGTTCCTAACTATCAGATTTTCAGCAGCCTAGGCAGAATGGCCAGCTGAGCAGAGTGTCAGTCTGTAGAACTGTGCTTACCCTGGAAAATCACCAGTACTGTAAATGGTAGCCAGGACTGTGGTTATATTAAATCAATATTGCTTGTTACATTATCAAATATTAATCTAAGATATAAAAAAAGGAATGTTCTTCTGCTTCTGCCAGAGACAGCTTTTGTAGTCACACCAAATCACTTAATTTCAGTTCCTCTCAAATTCCCATCTGTAAAACATAATAATATTTCCAACCATCCACTTATGCAAGCTCGTCTCTCTGGGCAGGCTCCCTGCCCATCTCTCATATTACATACCTAGAGCCTTGCATGGTGCCTCTAGAAGCCACTGTCACATTACAGATGGAGAGACATTTCATGGAAATTTTACACAGCTTGTGCTGAAGCTCTAGGGTCTCACCAGCTCTTGCTGGTGGCAAAAGGGGAACAACTTGGGCTAAAAGAGCAAAAGGATAGATTGGAGTGCTTTAGGTAAATTTTTGGTCTTAAAATCAACTGACTCTGAAAGGCACTATCCTCAGCCACTGAAAAGAGCTGTTGAGACAGACACCAAAGTGCTATTAGCTCTCTCTGAGGATTCACAGAGCTGAGGGAATGCAATGCAAAGATGGGTGACAGTGTCAAAAACAAACCACACAGGACCACACTTATTTCTGTCTCAGGGAAAGAAGTGTTATGGGTGAGAGAGAGGCAACAGATGTCACATTTACAGATCTCAGTGGCTCTTGCTGTCTTTACACTCTGCTACCATTCTTCCAACACCTGCCTTTGGAAATGCTGCAGGGAGGGGTCAGGGAAGCCAAGGGAGAAGGGGCTACAGCCCATACTAAACTCTCACCCAGTCCAGCACGCCCAAACTCACTTCACGTTTTGTGGCCTCTTCATTAATGCTTGAAGAACACAGACCTTCAAATAGATACTCTTCAAATAGATAAAATCTAATAAAACTACTTGCACCAGTTGAATCAGNCGGGTCTCAGCACAAGGGCTAACAAACCCCTTTGGGCTTGTGCCCCAGGACACTGGGTTATACTGCTGGGTTTTTGGTGCGTTGAAAGCAGTTTTTCTCTTTGTGTCATTGTATTTAGTGTAATACCTTTCATTAAATTGTAACTCTGATTTATAATCTCTCTTGTGGTGGGTCCATTTCTCCTGCTGGTTTACCCTTAAACCAGCACACTATCTCACCAATATACAAGTGTATATCTCACAAATATATAATTTGGATTGTGTTACCCAGCCTTTGTCAGAATACAGTCATTGTGATTAAGAGTTAAGTGAACCAAATTCTTGAGAACTGATGGGGGATGGGTGCATCTGCCATGAACACCTCTGTGAAGAGAGCAGGTAATGCTGCTGAGATCTATCAGCTAGTTTGTCTCCTTAGAGAAATCAACTTGAAATAAAAGTGGGTCAAAACTAGTGAAAGCACATGTAAACATTTCCTTCATGTGAACAGAAAGAGGGTTGAAAATATCTAAGAAAGTAGAGGTAACAATTTCATGTTAAAAACAAGCATGAAATAAAAATAAGCCAGGTGAAGTGACGCTGGCTCAGCAGGACACCAGGTGAGGTAGTACCCAGCCCTGACTGCAGGTGTCCTATCCTGAGCTGTCTGACAGCTCAGTTGTATCACAGCATTGGTACTTGGAGGGTGGACATGGATTTTCTTGTGCATCTCTAAATAGCTTACTGTGTAGCAAATAACAACATTTAAGTAATAAGTAATACTGAATATAAGGCTGTTGAGTTTCACAACTGATTAAAGCCTCTAAGCTATACTGAAATAAAACATTAAGCTAGGTTTTAGCAGTTACAACTTTGAAACATAAAATCTGTGCATGGAGCAACCAAGGCTGACAAGTTACTGTGTAGGGAGCAAAGTCTCTTACTGCTACACAAAAAAAATCACCTTCCCTTTAAACTCAACAGCAGTAAAAGTGATTTTTGTTCCATCTAGTATGCTTTGTTTCTCTGGACATATTGCTATTTGTATTTTTCTATTAGATCTTCACTCCTGTTTTAAGTCTGGCTTATTTCTTCTTGGTAATTTATGCTAATTTCTTACACTGTATTTTACTCAGGTAAGAGTTTAATAAATTCTTCAAGAAGGTAGTGACTGACACATCATGAGGCGATCACCTCATGAGATCAGCTTTCCATGGAAATCATATGCTTAGACTGACTTACTCATGGCAGGGAAATGGCCCGATCAGAGTCAAGCTTGGATAGCAATGGATAGCAATAACTCTACAATAATGCCTGTTGATGGTAGATAATTACAGTTCTCTGGGAAAGGTGTCTGTGCTCTTGAGAATTTCATAATCTCATGGTGCATTCTTAGGCATAAATTATTAAGAATTTGTAGAGAAAGAAAATGTGAGAAAAGGGACACTGTTGATGGGTTACTGCTATTTTATTTTTTTTACTGTGAGTGATCCTGTCCATTAAAATAGGTTTGATGCTGAACAGATACGAAGAAGCTGATATCTGTAATACAGTAATTTCCAACATGGCATCTACTGGGACTTCACAAATCTGTATGTAAGAGATCTAAATCATAAAAGAAAGATTACTTTATATTACCTCTCTCCTAACATGACAGTTTCAATGGTTAATTATTTTCTAACATGCCATAGGCATCACACAGAATTTGTTACTTCTTTAAGCCAAGACTCTCACAAACACATATAGCAAGCTTTCTATATGTTACTATGTCTCATCTGTAGGCCAGGCTGACTAAGAATGAGGTTTTCAGAAATAGCTATTGATGTGGGGTGTTATAGCACTTAAAAAATAAAGAGCTTGAGCAGGTCAGTAATCCCTTCCCACGGTCACTAATACTGGTCACTAATACAACTAGTTGAACAAAAAGGCTGAGTGCAGGATCTGAACTTCAACATCAACTGGAAAGTCTGAGCAATTAAACGATCCCATATCAGACAGGGTCAGACTGCTCTCAGTCTCTCTCAGAGGGAGAATGGATTTCTCTACTTTGGGAAGCTTTTATAAAAGACATGTGGGAGATGGAGGACTGATTTCCTAAGAAGAGCTTGGGAAAGCGAGCAGGAATGACAAGGGCTGTAGTACACCTGCACTGATTTGAAGCTATGGGTCTGTTATTCCCACACATGGTGGGGACCACTAAGTGGAAAAACACTTGTGACACTGTCTCCATAGGTGGGTGACTCCCAGAGCAAAGGCTGTGCCATAAGGACACATCACCCTTCAGAAGATAGCACCATAACCTGGTGCTGCACAAACACGGCTGCTTGTATTGCTCCCCAACCCTAATGTCACTCAGGGGCTGAGGCAAGATCCTCACCACTGCTGGGACATGATAGCAGCAAAACAAAGGAGAAGACATCTGTTTTCTTTGAGAGGTATTGGCTACAGAGCTAGAGAGGAAGAGAGCAGCAAGCATCAGCTGAAACACCTTCACATCAGGGCATTAGCTAGCAGCCAGCTAGATTCAGCTCTGCTTTTCTGAGTGGACCTCCCCACAGTTGTTCCCTATGTACTCGTTTGAGTGCCCATTTGGCTAACCCCAGCATTGCCACCCAGACTTGCTGCCCATTGGTGAGGCCCCAGAGGACTGTGTTTGGAAAGCACCAGCTTGAAGACGTTTTACTGAAGTCAACTGAATCACAATGCAGGTACCAGAGGAGAGGAACTCAGCACCAGTCTTATTTCTACTATTTACTCTATTTTTTTTTTTATGAGCTTGCCTTAGTCCTGCTTGTAGCTGTAACTATTTAGATACATCTACAAATGCTGGTCCAGACTTTCAGCCAGCATTGTAAGACCTAAAGGATTATTCCAAGCTAATAAAACCCTCCTATCTCTATAGAAAATGACAACCTTTTATCTGCTCACCTGTCAAGAATGACACCGTAAACCACTGTAACTGAAGTCCAGGAGTAAGTCTGACTCAGAGATTGGTTTGGTTTCTGTTTTTTTTTTCTGCTGCTCTCTATCAAGACAAACAACAGAACCAGAGATAGACTTTGTAGCTAAGGACTAATGTAATTTCTCCACAGGTTCTTTTGTTCTGTTCAGTGCTATGTTTCCTTAACCTGTATTAAATTTTTTGACAGACTTCTGACTTCTTTGAGTGGTGTCTGCCAACAATTGCTACCAGACCAAACTTCTAGCAGAGCATTTGTATATTCTGTGTGAGCAATCAATCAGTTGTCCAGGCCATGATGACAGCTTATCATCAGTTCTACTACCCGAAGTCAGGTAAGTTTCTGAAATTAGAGAAACCTTATAAATATCCTGCATTAAACACCAGTGGTGAAATCGAGCAAGTATTGTACAGGTTTTCCTTCCACCATTTCCTTATTATTCCCAACCTGGAATGTTATGAAAGGCAATAGCCAAATTGATCTCCTATGGGGCTGCAAACTTCAGTTGGGAATGTGACTGATTTACTTCATGGCTGTGCTTGGAGGAGAGAAAGCCTCAATTCAAGTTTTGCTTTTCCCTGAGGGAGCAACAAAGAGAAGGGAGCCAGGCTGAGTAACAATAGCTTCAATCAGCCACACACGCATGAAACAAAGGGAATTTTTTTTGCTGCACAGCCAGAAGAGGAGGGGTCTGACTGGCATTCAGACTTTGCAGCATCTCACTGTGGGAGAGAGGTCTTCTGCAGTCATTACTCTCCTAGGGTGCTTGCTATTGACAGAGCTTTCAACTGACTGGCAGAGAATAAAAGTATCCCTCTCGGTAATACCATTCGCTTCCCCCGCTTGCTATTCCCCCTCTCAGTGCCTCATCCAGAGCACATGTGCAGCTGACGCTGAGTGAACAGGGTGACCTCCTCTGAATATGCACAAATGCTGAGGATTGTCTGGTTTTTTGCTCTGCTGCCATGGCTGACTGAAGTAATAGCTTGGCCAGTATTTTGCTGATGAAAGAATGCACTAGTTTGCAACTGTTAGCCCACAGATGGACAACTTCTAAGTCTGGCATCCAGACTCGCATTTAATCTCACATGCAATTTAGAAAGCATATAGTTAAAACTGATGAGACATTGATGTTCAAATAACATGCACCTGCTTTTATTTTCCTACAACAGTTGAGAGATACATCAGTGTGCTGAGCATGGAGTAGATAGTAGGGAAGAGAAGACTAACATTACCAAATAATTCTTTAGAATTTAGCTCTGTAGTGCTTGGCAGTCAGAGTTTACACGACTGAAGTATGCTGGATATAAACACAGATAAATGAACAGGCTTAATTCTCACTGGAGCTGTTGTAGATGCAACACTGCTAAACTTCTGTAGGTTACACACATGAGAAAGGCACATTCACCATTTCCATTCCTTTAAAATCAAAATGAGAGGGTTCTTGCAGTGATAAGAGTAAACATAATTAACATTTGCTCATGATTGTTGAGCACAATGCTCTTTAGTCATTTTCTGCTTTTAAGCACTTATGATCATATCTGAAAGTATTTTCTTCATCCATGAAAAGTTAAAGACTCACTTTTTATTTTTAACAGAATTTGACCAGTATATTATTTAGACTTTAGGACCAGAATACAGAAAATAAATATAAAAGCAATTCAAATATCAGAAGAAACAGTATTGAAAGATATGGACATAGGTCTGCTGAGGTTTATTTGCTCTTCTACTAGTGATTGTTGGGAGAAAGACAAAGAAAATGAATAGTGCCATTGTCTGATGAGTGCATTTACACAGGATTTTTTTCAAGGACCTTATAACACAGCAGTCAGATTTCAATTAATCACAGATAAACTTCTGAGAAATCAGTAAGTCAGTAAAGTACTTGGGAATGTCATTGTACGTTCATGATTCATGCTCTGCCTTCCTTGTAGAATAAAGTCATTTTTAACTCAACTTTATATTGCCCTCCTCTCACTTTCATCAGTGAAATTCCTACATTTCTTACATTCCCTTCATCTGTCCTTGTATTCCTGCTATTAAGCTCACAGTATTTGTGGGCTACTGACTCCTTGGCTGTTTCAGCTGAAATAATTCTTCCAGACAACTGTAACCACCAGTGCCACCCACAAAGACAGGTGCAACAACTTCAATCTTTTTGGGCCTGCGATACTTAACACTTCTAAAAGTCTCCTGTAAGTACTACCAAACACCCAATTCTCACCTGATACCAAACATTGTAGCTGAATTAGGGTGTTGATTTATATTATGTAATTCTTATCTGTCCTTGAGTCCTGACCACACATCTTTCTGTAAGCAGCCAGAATAACAACAAAATTTTCCTCTGCAAAAGCTTAAAAAAAAAATAATCTAGGTTTCCAGTATGGCTTGTTTGTCATTACTACTGAATCAAAATCTTGGAGCTTTTCTAATAAAAAGGTAGTTTAACAGAGTCAAACACAAGAATATCAAAGCCCACAGCAGGAAAGAAGAATCAGAAACCACCTCTGGTCAATATTATTGCTAAAAACTAATCTGTGTCCTAAAGAAATGAATAGTCAGCTGCCCAGTAAGAGAAAGCAGATAAGGCAGGCAGATGGAGGAAGGGAGGAAAAGAGGCCAAATAAAAGAGTATTTACAAAGACTTGTCTCAAGAAATGGAGGTAAGGAATTCATCAGCACTGCGATTTTTTTGTGAGCTTTCAGCAAACCTGTTACTATACCATGATTAGTTAGATAAGGGGAAAAAACAGTTGAAAAAAAAATGCACCCAAGTTTGCTTGTTCTACTAACAGGACAGTGAAAGAGGAGTCACTGGCACAATGTTGCTCTCCAGAAAGAAGTGAGGATCTGGTTCTTCTGTGACCCCAAGAGACATTTGTCCTCTTAGAGTCAGCACTGCAAGGTTCAGATTAGATGCCTGAAGTGTCAGCCATCACTTCTGAAAGACTTGGGAACTTCAAAAAGAAATTAAAAAAACAACTCCCTAATAAAATTAAATGAAAAGGATAAAATTTTTCACCGGTAGAAGTGTTTATTACCAAGGCTAAAAGTTATTGAAAACTTTAATTGAGAATTCAGTACATAATCTGCTTTAACTGTTAAGCTGCCTTAGAAATCTGTGTGGCATAGCAGTCATGTGGCATTTCCTCTGCTTTGTGGCAAATAAAGAAAAAAGCGTTAATGCAGAGTTCTGTAAATAATCATTGAGGAGTGGTAAGAAATTAAATAATTCATGCTTTCTTCCATTGCTAGGTATGTAACCCAAGGGCATGCATATCCTGAAATAGCCTAATAATATATTACACATTCACATATAAGAAAGTGTCATTTTGAAAAATATCGAAAGGCTATTCTTGGACTTTTAAAGAATTACAGCGTGAAACATTTGAGAAAAATAACAAATTCCTAAAACATTTCACTGCTGCTGACCAATTATTTTCTTTGTAGAACACTGCATGCACAAACCCATCCCTTAATTCTACTTACGGTATTTGATATTTTCCTCAACATTCTGTTTTCGGTATCAATTCATTTTATTGGAACCTCCTCGAAACTTGAACCCAAGCAGTAACTTCATATATCAATAGTTGAAAACATGGTTTACATGTATAGTAAAAGCTAAAACCTGCCACCAGCCAAAAGTCATGCAAAATGTCTTGTTCTTAGAATTTTTTTTCATTTGTTTGATTTTATTTTTTTTAACATCAGTTGTGTGGTATTTGAGATCTTCAAATACCTGCAAATTTGATATCATAAGCACAACAAAAATACAAATTCTGTTTCCTCTGGCTACCAATAACAACTACTGTATGCATGAATTTGTAGGAGAAACAGCAATAAGCATTGCTTTCCTAGAAATAATAACCTTTTCGGAGCATTGAGAATGACCACTAATATATCAGTAAACTTTCTATCAGTAAGACCTTTATCAGGGGATATAAACTCTATTCAAACCCAAATATCTTTGAACTGAGACAAAGCTAAAGTTCAGAGTTTGTTTTTCAATTCATATTTTAACTAAAGACCTCAAGGAAATACAGAGAAGTGAAAAACAATTTGTATTTTTAGAAAAAAAATTGAAAAGTAATCTAATAAACAATACAAACTAGCCAGATATATAAAATACTTCTTTTATGCAGCTGAAAAGGCAATTTTGGTTTTCACCAGAAGATGAAGGAGCTGCTATTTAATGCAACACCTGCTTATATCTTCAAGTGCAATTTTTCATTTAAATTGTTTTTAATAACAGCTGATTGTACTCAAGCACACAGCAGTAAATTAAACAGGTGAAAAGAAGTTACTTAGTCTCCAAAAATCAGTATGTGCAAATTGTTTCTGTAATTAGTCTTAAGAGAAGATGGGGGAAAAAAAAAAGGAAAAAGAAAAAAGGTTGGCTGAAGTTGATTTTTAAATCAAGAGTCAAGTCTATTTGTTACACAATGACAAAACAGAATCACGGAACATGCCGAGTTGGAAGGGACCCACAAGGATCATCAAGTCCAACCCTTAGCCCTGCACAAGACCATCCCCAAGCGTCACACCAGGTGCCTGAGAGTATTGTCCAAATGCTTCTTGAACTCTGGCAGGCTTGGTGCTGTGACCACTTCCCTGGGGAGTCTCTTCCACTATCCAATCCTTATGGGAGAACTGTGATCACTTATATGATGGACATGCCTAAGCCAAAACTCTTAAGTAATCTCTGTGGACAGAGCAACAACAGAAAAGTCGTATCAGTCATAGCTTTTAACAAGATTGTTAAAAACCCCAAACAAACCAACCAAGCAAACGTAAGGCTCTCTCTGTTTCTTTCCTTACCTGAAAGGGACAGTCTTCTCTGCTGAACAAGTAATTAATGGACCTGCCAAATCAGGCCTGGTCCCAGCCTTTGGCTGTCTTTCCTGCTTCCACACTGCAGGATCCTTCTCACATATACATCAGATAGAAGATGAAGCTGCTTTTTGATAAAAGTAACTGTAGCTGATCCCAGACTTCATCCAGGAATAAAAGTGAAAGCAATAGGAAAGATAGAACAATACTGAATTTGACATGTGACAGCCTATACTTCAAGAAAGGCATCTTCTTCCTGTGTTCCTATGCCGGGAAGCAGTAGATGCAAAGTCATGGGAAACTCTTTTAATGCGACAGTTCTGTTTTTAAACCTGTCCTGCCTTAAAGCCATCTTATTGAACGCTATTTTGCCTGAATTGTGTTGCGTGTTTTATAGCTCGGGTTGTGAAGGACTTGTGCATGATTTTCTTACATTACATAAATCAGCAGTGCACTAACACAGTAGTCAAAGTGTTTCGCAGCATTATTTGAATAGGCTTCTTTGTATTTCAGACATACTTGCATTCCCTGTCTGTTAGATTATGAAATAATAATTTATTTTTGAATAAGGTAGTTCCAGTTTCTTGCTCAAACAAGCACTTTTAATATCCATTACCAAAAAAGATGCACTTACTTTTAAACACTTTTAGTATTTATCTGTTGGTGGGAAACATTTCTTAGATGCCTATGATCTAAATTTTAAATGGGGATAGCAATTTTTATTGCTTTCATCTGAGTGAGCCTTAACTGATGAAACAGCTGTGAATGGAAACCTATCCACAGAACCTTATGTTGAGCCAAGTACATCCAATGAGCCACTAAACAGATGAACAGAAAATGCTTTTTTGCTGTGCTCATAAAAATTCATAGTATATTAAGCAGCTATTCTACAACCAAACTCCAAAAAGCTGCCAAACTGCAAAGCCCTAATAATCCTAAAGTGAAGTTTCAGAATATTCTTTGCAATGCAAATATGGATGAACCATAAGCCAATAGTAACTGTCTTTTAGAGTCTGTCCCTTCCTGATTGTGACTATATCACACCTGGTTCAACTACAGCAATTGCTTCATAGAATACCTGTCTGAGAAACACAGCTGGCTTTAATAAGCATTTTATCTTGGAAAACTTAAATGGGCTAGTCTATTTTGCTCTTCATTTAATTTCCTCTCCTACATTACTCTAAGCTGAGAGACAAAATAAATGCATCACATAAGAACCTCATGGCAGTAGTGACTGTCTCTCTGTCAACCACAATTTGTTGACTTTTGTATTGGAGCTCCTCAAGATGTTCTTAAAGGCAATTAGGCTATTGGCTATATTGGGAGGCCCTGAGGGTTTGCAAGCTCTGTTAGCATGAGACCAATTTATGGATGCTTAAGTTGTAATGAAGCAGAAAATGTATAGAATAATTAAAAAAATTAAAAATATTTAAGCCTCTGGAGCATGCTTGAAGATGAGAAAATATTGTAAAGATTGTACTCTTAAATATAACAGAAACTGAATTCTCACACAGATCTGAGTTGGGTTTTTTCTGGGACAGTACTTAGGGGTCTGTGTTGGAAACTGCTAGGTAAATGACCAAAGATGAAAGAGTCAGCTGTTGCGGGGGGGGGGGCATTGCTATCACCTGAGCTGCAGCTGGGGATGCTGGCGGGGTTAGCGTAACAGACTGGGTCGTTTTCTGCTTTGTTTAAAAGATGCTTTTAACTTCCTTTCATATTTAGCGATCAGTAATGACTTCTTCCTCCTCCTTAATGCATTTAGATTATTAGTATGGGAAGAATGCCCAAGACCGATACGCAGTCATTCAAGGCCACTTAATTAAATTTCATTTTATTCTGGTTTGATGATGAGTATTGACCAATGTGCTTGCAATTAGCTCCTGGCCTATTTCACTTCTTTCAAATACCTGCTCTCTAGCACAGTGAGTCTTCTTCTGGCTGTTAACACTACAAGGAAATATACAATTTTGTTTTTGTGAACAGCCTTTTCTCACCAGAGTTAAAAACCAGAATTGATGCTGGGCCAGCTGACTTGCACTAGAGATCCAGAAGTAGCAGGAAATATCATTTGATTGTGTACGATGTTAGAGATGTGGAATGATGCACAACAGGAGCAGCCATCCAGACTCCTCTCCACAGGGTACAGAACAAATCCTAACAACACATTGCAAAGCCAAGTGGACTATGCTTTCCTTAAACGTGGGACATCTCTCCTTTCTACTCAAGAAGGTACTGTAAATTAAAAACAAAATGCATCTTCTCCAAAGTATTGCCCTATTTATAGACTAATATTAATTCTATAAATCAGCGCAAAACACAGAGGAATAAGAAGCTCATTTGTATGATCTACTATTGAGAACACCATAACACATCCTGGATTTGCAGAAATGGTCCCCAAGCTCTCTGAATCCACTTCTTTGTTGCTATTTATTGCCTAGTTTACACCTGTACTAGCACCGAAGTCAGCAGAGTCTGATTACAGAATGCGAGTGAAGAATGTGAGTGTTACAATCTTATTTAGCATTAGAGAACCCTCTAAGGAGAGAGTGGAAGTAAGTACCCATAGGAGAGGAAAAGCGCTAGGATCCCCTACCTTTTTTCACAAAGAGCACTCACTAGAGAGACTAAAATGCTTAGGTTTATACAGTGCCCTTAAACGTTACTGCTTATTATCATTTATGTGATTATAAGCTGTGTTCATGGCAATAAAATAAGGCTAAGCTTGAGTAGTACTAATAGCCCAACTAATTACACTACTATAAAAGGTTTATGGGTGGTATAAATTTCAATAATATTACTACCATGGCATGACACTCACAGGCTTTGTCTAAAGGAAGGTGTTAGAAAGCCAATCTCCATGTGCTCTATTTTTGCTCTAATTCATAAACAATTAGCAAAGACAACAGGATATAGGACCATTACTGCCTGGCTGTAGGGCCAACTTAAGTTATGTCTAACCCTGCAGCTACAGTAGAAAAGCATTATCACTCTGGATTCCTGTTTAGAGATGGAAAAGATCAAAAGGGTTTTTGCTCATTTCTGTGGTCATTTAAATTTCCATCAGTGTTCCATAAGCTGTGCCCAACCTTCTCAGACATCAAGGGCAATCTGAGATATTCAACTGGAAAATTAAAAACTCTCTCATCTTCTACTTTGTGAATTTCCTCTTATTAATGAAGAGACATGACCCTACTTTTATCTAGACTTGGAAATGGCAGAAGATCCATTTAGGCAGGATACACACCAGTTTTAATGATATTGCTTTGTAGACTACTTCACAGGTTCTAGGTCATATTACAGATAAATTAAGAAATGTAAGAATGATGCTATTTGGTGTTAGCAAATAAAGACATCTTTCCAGGGGTTGTTTCAGCTCCTTGAGTAAAAGTAGGCAGTTGAAGGCAAAATATTATGAAACTGAATCTCCAAATCTTACAAATTTATACATATTGTAAGAAAGAAGGACCTGAATTTGCTCAACACTGTTCTATCTCCCATATCAAAATAGACCTGCAAAAAGTGGATAGTTGCCATTTCATCAGTAGGGGAAGGAATCTTCTAACAAGCTAGCTAGAGTTGCCAGTGGGGCATTTGAACCAAGCAGAAAGTGTGAAATGGAAACACAGGACTGCTTCTTGATCAGGTGGCTTTTCTTCCATTTTACCATAGCAATTGAGCTTTTTAATGTGATGGGTTTAACAAGGCAACTGGGAACAGCAGGAAAGGGGGAGCTGCTCACTTACTTGAGCCAGAAGACAAAAGGCAGTCTGCCAAGGCCAGACGGAAAAATATTGATGGTGATCATCCAGAATTGGGAAATGAGGATTCACTGTTACTGGAAGGAACACACTACCACATACTGTTGCTGAGTGGGAGGGTGAGATGGTAAAGTCATTACAGCTGGTTTTAGAACGAACAGCTAGGGCCAATGTTGGGGCATCACGCCACCAAGTCTGAAAGGGGTCTTTTAAATTGGATTGGACATGCATGTCATCCAGTACATAGCTGCACCTATGTCACCCTTTGCAAGACTAAAGCCACAAGCCCTGTAGGGTCTTCTGATACTGGATTCCAGCTGGAGTGCTGTGTGACCCATAGGAGTCACGTAGGAAAACATAACTGCCTCAGTGTGTTCTGAGGAGTTTGTTTTACAAGGTAACTGTCAAAAGTGGCAAGTGGCATCTTGTCCTCCTTCATATTCTGTACCTGCTGCCATCAGACTTTCTTCCTTTTACGACTGGAGGGAGAAGATAGCCATCATAACAACACATAAACACGCTGTGTGCTTTAGGTGGCATGGAACACCCCTGCGCTCGGTGAAGGCTCTACAGTCCATTATACTTCTAAAAGCTTGTATCAGTGGGCAAACTGCATACATTGGGCATAACATCAGAAGCATGGTTCAGTTTTTTCATTGGTTTGTCATTACTTTATCTTCCTTTGACCAAAAAGAGCACAGGCAAGTGTATTCTCCTCTTCAGAGTGGCAACTACTGAACCTATCAATCAGGCAGGCATCGTTCTCAGTACAGCCAACCACAGAAATTCAAACATTTCTTAGAATTAGGTATCTCATTCAAAATTTGAAAGAGAGCTTACAGAATCTCATTATGCTGAACATACTAAACCTGATATTAAAAAAAGAAATTGACATTCCATGTTTGAACACTTTTTTTGCCACCATGCAAGAAACATATTTCTTATAAAACTCAGATGAGCTATTTTCAATTGGCAAAATTAAATGAAGGTTTTAAGAAAAAAGCAGATACATATTTAGTATCATGAATCTCTTTATAACAGTGTTCTACAAAGTTGGCAGCACTGTTCCATACAAAGCTCAATGTTCGGCAGTTCGCTTCACTGCCTCTGCTGATTTTCTTTCCTGTCCACAGTAGAGAAACAATAATAAGATTATATTTTAACTTGTTCAGTGTTACACACTGAATCAAAGCTAAAAAATAGAATTTTGACACTTTAAATGTGTTGCATAATGTATTTGAACATATGGGGTCTAGAATAAAATAGCTTTTAAAGGCACTCAGCTACCACAGTAATGGACGGATGGACAGATAGATAATCTGCTTCTGATGTGATTTACTGTCTTGCAAGAACCTGTGCTGTACAGCACTGAATCTGCAAATTCTCTAACTCTGTGCTTGACTGAACTCTAACCACAAGGGGCTTCAAACATAACTTCATTGGTTTTATTTCCATGGCAGCAGCTATGAAAAGGTTCTCCTACTCAGATTAACTGCACCAGTATTTGTGATGAAATGTTTAATCAAACCCCTGTAAGTTACTATTCATATTTACTATAATTCAAAAAGATAGCAATGCAAATTTGTCTGTGTTCAGAGAGCACATAGCTCAAAAGCTGATCAGAATTTTCTCTGTTAATAAAATGCCTGACTTCAAAATAGGCTATGTTTTCTCAAAATTCATCTATATGAAAAATTCTCATTACAGCTTAAAAATAAATCAAATCCTTGTGAAATTTCATTCAACCTCTGTCTGTATTTTAGACATGGATGTAATCCACTATTGACAAAGTCAAAATGCAGCTCTGTGACAAAGAAAACATCTTGTTCTATAGTGCAGGTACTTTTCCTTTTTCTCTTGCTATTCTATAGTACATATTTTCCCCTATACTTTTGATTGTTTCAGACGAAGGCCTTGAGAAATGACCTCATAACTTGGTCTTATTTTATCATTTCTTTTGATAACAGCATGCCTTGTACCACCCACTACTGCTGCTTTGATGTTCATTTCTCCTCCTAAAAATAGTAACCAAGTTTTATCCATATGAAACTGCTTTAGAATGAAAATTGTTCCTAACATGTTAGCACAAAGTGCAAAAGAAGCCAATGCCTGACTCAAATCAAATGCATCGTTTGAGAATATTTCCAAAGATGTAATCATTTGAGAACTGCTTTCCATCTATAAGCAATATTTGGAATAAATTACAAAAATGCATATAGGATAAGACAGGGAAGCAGGAAGTGGAGACTAACACAATTGAAAGGACTGTAAAAAGAAAAGGAAATCAGAAACAAAAAGAGAAACAAAGCTTTGGGTGACACTGATAATAGGCTGAGCAGCATAAAGATTATTTTGGTATGACAGGAAAAAATGGAATCAGCAGGGAATTCCTCTGATCACAGATGTGACACAAGGCTCTCAAATTACACAGGGGATGAGAACTGCTGTTCTCCAGGCATGCTGACTCACTCAGAATGAGTGTTTTGGTCTCAGCTCCCATGGCTCATTACAGCTTTGTTTCCCTGATTTACATGTCTATTTGTCTGTTCAGGCAAACTCTTTACAGATTTCTTTGTATGCAATCTCCAAAATTGTCCAGAAGGCTACATGAAGATCATATTGTATTTATGTTCTGAACTTAAAATAAAAAAAAAATCACTTTCTGCTCACTTTCGCTTTTTGCCAGGTTCAACCAAATCCTAAACCTAAAGTCTGTGTTCAAACTTGTGGCCATATCTATTTCAACCTTAATTTGTCTTTTCAACTGGAACTGGACAAGGTCAAAAGACAATTTTTCTCTGTACAATTGTTCCCTGAGGGAGTCACGGAGTTAGAAAGGGGTGCCATCAACTCTTGTTCTTAAACAGAGCTACTGCCAAAAAAACCCCCACAAATCTGCAATCTGGACAGGGTTGGTCTGCTTAGTAATAATATAAAAACCAAACCAGACTGTTCAAACAGCCAGCCACCACGTAACCATCTGGAGATTGTGCCGTCAGCAAATTCAGGCATCCAGAGCGTAAGGTATCAAAGCCTCTGCCTGCTTCTTGGGTCTGACAGAGGCAAATCACAGATATATCACAGAATCAGATTTCTGCTTCTACATACTGGAACCAAAATCCTTTTAGCTCCTCTTGGTCATCTCACCACTGCAAACAGGGCAGTTCAGAGCATTTTCAAGAAATGAGCACTGAGCAATGTCACTTTGTGACTGGCGCCATTCGGAGTTGGGAAAAACAGTTCTTCAGGAAACAGTCGTTGAGGAACTGTTTCATTTAAGTGCTGCTGTCTGCAGTCCCTTTCCACAGCATTTCTCTCAGAGTTCTTTTGTCAATGAAACCAACAAAACCAGAGTTTGAGCAGTGATATACCAAATCCTTTCTGCAGTGACACATGGCTAATTGCGTATCACTTTCCCATGGTGGGAATACTTGATAGCTAAAGGGGAAGAATGACCTAGGCAGGTCTCGAGGTGGAATGTGGGCAGTACTGGTGGAAACACGCCTGTGTTTTCTTTAATCAGAAGAAAATCCTGACCACAATCTTTGGGATGCCTCTTTTGTGACTGTACAGCTCTGCCACAAACCTATTGGCCTGGTGCCTAGGGCACAGCAAATGTTCCAATACAGCAAAAATAAACCCCTTGTTAAGGATGCTCCTGGGGTGTAAGGGTGGTTTTCAGAGCAAATATTCATGTTTTCTGAGCTTTCCCACCATGTAGATGTCTGACATGTACAGCAGTCTGTCTGTTTCCTAAGAATTCCTTCTCTGACCATGTCTCCCTGAAACCTTGTCAAACTCAGTTTCTCATGTTAATATTTTCCTTATGTAATAAAAGGTACCCTCCTTTGAGCACTGATTGTGCTTGGGCAAAGATTTATAGAAACATAAATGACCTAACCGAAACATTTGCAACCTGATTTCATGTATTATCTCTAAAGGATACTTTTCTAATATCAGTTTTCAAAAATAGTTGGTTATTGCTGATGCTGTGGTTTAGCTGTGTCACAAAGTATCCTCTGCAAGTTTAACTTAGGAGGTCTTTTTACTTTCCATGATCATATAAGTATCACTAATTAATATAATTTTGGAAGAAAGTGAAGAAAAAAACCTTTCTCACTATCATTTAAAGCTCTGAAATACTTACTGTTAGTCTAGCTAGTAAAATACTTATTGTTCTTGCTTTGAAGTTAGCAATGTTAATAGGTAATAACATTAATTTGTAAGGAAGAAAATTAGTTTACTAAATTCCCTTGAAGGGGAATGCTTTATTCCTGAATGCCACTACAGCTAAACTATTGATATGGGATATGATTTTCAGCTGAAAATCACTATCAGTAATTGGTTCATAACCCTTCACTGAAGATATAAATTTTGGCTTCTACAATTAATTAATTCCAACCTAATAAATATTAAGCTTTGTCTGTAAGACTGAAAAAGGCAATGACAAACATCACTGCTATTGATCCTACTTCCTTAATACTACAGTTTTTCAGACCTGTCGGTAATCTCTGTCTCAATATCCAGGGTTTCGTGAAAAATTCTGCTTCTTTTAAGTGCTGCTTGCCTCTATAACCAAAAATTTGTCAAGTCTATTAAATACTATTGTGTACACAACAGATTCAATCCACATAACATTAAACAGAGCTCAATAAAGTACAAAAGAAAAGCAACAATGCAAAATAGTAATAATATGATACATAATATTTTTTTAAGAAACAAGCATTTTATCTCTCAATATTGTCATTCACAGAAGATAGACTGTTTTCTTACCAAAGCAGGAATAATGGAAATTATGGAAATAAACAGAAGCTTCATCAAATGCATATGAAGAAATGCCTCTGTAATGCATATGACAGGAACAGCTGACAATTTCCATTTTTACATCACTGTTTAAAAGATTAAGAAATAAGGAGACAACACTTTATCAGGTTACTGAAAATTGAAATTGAAATATTGGACTAAAAAACCTGAGTCTTTTGTAAAAAAATTGAGAAGGAAAGTTGACAGAACCTGACAATTTGCAGTAAGCAGCTTCCAATACGGAATGAGTTGCTGCTGTACTATTGTGTGGGCATTTAACAGACATTGAAGGCAATTGTGAAACTTTTAAGCAGAAACATCCTGTGTAAACTTTAAAGATGTGATTTTCTTTCTTGTGTCAGTTGCTTGTGTTTATTTGACTGTTTAACTTGGAATTTCAGGTGCACATACTTATAAACATTTATTTAATGCTTGCTGTCTATATATGCTTAGAAATTACTATTGATAGAAAGCTGCCTGTACTTGTCTACACAAGTTCATTGACACAGCACCTCTGCATTTTAGATCCCCTTCTTTTTCCATGGAGGGGGCTATGACTGTTTTTACTGCTTTACAAATTAAACAAGTGCCTTACTTTTAAATCAGGACTGCTTTTACAAAGATGATTTTAAAGAGAAACTAATCAGCCATAAAGACAACATGCCTTCATGCAGTTTTAGGCATGGGTACAATCTTTATAGATAGAGATAATGGAATACAACCTAAGTATGAAATGTCAGCCCTGCTAGAAATGTTTCTATTGTCAAGGCATAGTAATGGTGCAATTCTTACACAGACACTCTGGGAGCTCTTCCTTGCAATCATGCACTTCTGTGAATAGAAATGTAAACATATACAAGAGGAAGTAGTTATGTATACGTGCCCAAACTTTTATGTTGCCTTGTATCTTATAATTATCTCAAAGGGCTGCATAATGAAAAGGTGCATGTGCTGTCTATTTTGAAAAGGGATGCTATTCAACAGTCATTATATTATTGGGAAAAAATACTGCAGTAAATACCAAAGTCATTTGTCTTCTTAAAGGCAGATTGTTCTGAGATATGACTTGAATTCTCTCACCTTGAAACAGCAACACATTTCTTTTCTGCAGCATGCCATATCCTTTAAAGAAAAAAGAACCCTACTTTCTTTTTTATTGATTTTATTTTGTTCCATACTTCAGAGATAGATTCTTCTGATAAAAACAAACTCTTTTATGTTTTCTAAGCAAATAGCAATGGAAGAAACAAACACATTCAAAATCCTCACTAAATTAAAAGTGGCTGTATTCCCACATTTCTAATACTTCATTAACCAGAGAAAAAGCAGGTGGGTTTGAATGTGCAGATCTCAGATCATCATGCCCTGCAGATCCACAAGCATTTCCAGGTATTATTATCCATGCAATTTCAGTTTTACAGCTGCAGTGCGGGGAGAAATGTTGAGAAAAGTTTTAGTCTTGTTTCTGTTCAGTAACTTTCAGTGATTATTACTTTCCCTATACATCCCCAGGAGAGTACTTTCCCACCGAGAGAGGCAGTCTGCTGTAGGTAAACACCGCTGGGAAGAAAAACGTGTCGCTTGAGACATGACAATGATATATGCCACTCATGCTATCATCTAAACGAGAGCTAAAATATCAGGGCATATGCTTTTTATTACAATGCACTTGTCCCTTGATATGATTTCTCCCCTTGCCCACCTGACATTCTGTAGTTTCTCACCCACCAGCGTTCAGGACTGCACCAGGGTAGGACCATTTTCAGCCTCCACTTCAGGTGTCTCTCACTCAGAGTTCCTACTGTGAAGCTGCCTTTGTAATTTCAGCTCCTGCCAGCCTACCACTTCCTCAGCTACCTGGCTTTCTTAGAAAGCACTCAACCCAATGATCTCAGCCCAGGGCATGCTGGCTGCCTGGTCCAATGGCCAAGTTTATTCAGACCTCTTAGCTTTAGCAGGAACTACTTCCCAATGTGCATTTCTACAATATATGGTTTGGCTCAGTCATAAGAGCACCAGAAATTCACTGGGGTCCTTCAAGTGTTTTTGCTGCTCTCTTCAGTTTTGGTATACAGTCTTAACACAGAACTTATTTTGTCTTAAGACAAAATCTAACCCATGATTTCAACACACTTGCAAAAGACTCCATAGGGTCCTTCAGCAGCATCCATGCATTCAGGAATTCACCTCCACGCTTGGAAAGAGCTCACTGGCAACTTGGTTCCCATGAAAAGCATGGCAAGTTTCTGTCCCCTACATGGCATTTCATCTCTTTCAATTGTTGTAAAAGCTGTGAATGGACATGAGATGTTCCTGGTTACACCATGGCCTGTTTCTTAGCATACACCTGTCCAAATGAGCATGAAGCCTAGCTCAGGAAAACATGAAGTTCACTAGGATCTTGAAGTGATAGAGAATATAAAACAACACTAAAAATAAGTTCTACTGATAATACATAGTTGGAGTCTTTTTATATGCATGCATGTATAATTAAATGTGTGTGCACAAAATGAATGAACAAAAACCACCTCAGGTCTTTTAAATGGAAACAAACCTCTTACATTCCAAACATAGGAAATAAAGGCACTAATTGCTCTTTTTCTGCATCAAGCAGCTGAAATATTAATGGGACTCAAAAGAACATTGAAAACAAAGATTTCAAATAGCAATGAAAACAAACTGCATATATCATAGTGTATTGCCATGAACATGCAACTCCACTTATATTCATCAACACTGCAACTAAGTGCAGATCCATTTTATTAAAACAGTGACAGTCCACCTCTACTCTGGGGTATTAAAGCCTCTCTTAGAATTAACCAAAACAAAACCAAGCATCAGATTACAGAAAGAGAATCTGAGAAGCATGGACAAATGATACTGTGTAAAAATTCTAGTAGCTGCACAGAAGCAAGCTCATGAATATTTAACTCAGAAAAGGCACAGATGCATAATTTTCCTTTATTTGCTGTATTTCTGTAAAAGTCACAAAAATATCCCTGTGAATTTACTGTCACTGTCTGAAAACTAAAGGATAAGTGCTCCTTTGAGATATGCACATGGTCTCTCCCCCTCCCCTATATATTTGGAGCTCTCACTATTGCTGTCAGCAAAGCTCTCACCTTCCCCTCAAAGATACCTGCTCTCATTAGGGAAACGCGTGCAAGAAAGGGAGGAGGCTGCTAGACAACATGTGTTATCCTCATCTTCTCTTTAATGCTAAATCAAGACAAATAATGTAGAGGAAGGTTCTAACAGAGCTGGTTGCTAATGACCTTGTGCTGCTCTATTCTGTAGTGACTTGGGTCTAAAGCATCCTCAAGGTTTGTGGAGCAATGTTGCAAAGGGACACCTAAGCCAACAGGTGAGTCCCCAGGTCCCCGCATCCTAAGCATCTTCCAGAAGTGACTTGGTCCCACCTGTGCTTGGCAGTTTATGAGCAGAAGGGAGAGCATACAGCACAACTGCAACTTGCATACTGAGTTCTTTCAGATGAAGCTGCTATTATTATTATAGCACTATCATCCAGAAATACAACAGAAGTTCAAAGCAACCATATGCCAACAGCTAACAGCTCAGCCAAATATAAATGAAAAAAAATATGCTTACAAAATGGTAGATAAACTTACAGGATATTTGTACATTTTTGCCTGAAAGATGTGTTTAGTTGTAACAGTAATTATATTAATTACCCTGGTCATAATGGATATGACAGAAAAGAAAATCACTGTTTGTGTTAGAACTAAGTATTAGGTGTTAGACAGAAGAATAAGTTGGAATTAGAGTTTTATCCTACTAGTTTAACCTTGTATTCCCTTGATTCATACTGTCTCACATCCTTTATTTAAAAAAAAAAAATATTTTAAAAAAGGTAGTACTTCCAAACCTTCAGAAAGGATGATCGTCACAGGGACTTTGCTGCAAGTCCTGTATACAGTTTATGATTTGGCTCTGCAAAATGGGATGATACTGAGCCTTTGATTTAACGAAAACTTAGAAAGTCAATCCGATTCACTGCAGAGACCACTTTGTTTCTTCATTATGATTCTTTTTTAATGAGAAAGATGATCTCAAGGATAAACTCTGTTCCTCTGAATTTTTACACTAATTACATACAAAGCACCATTCTGGCAGACCAGGACTTATCTCCTTCAGGCAATACAGTTATCATCTTGTAACCGCACTTCAAATCTCCTGTATGAACGCTGGAGCTACGTGTGCTGAATGTGGATCTTGCTACTCTGGCTAGCTGTTTGAATTGATGAATGTTTAAATATTCAATAAATCACAGGGAAATACTGATACTGCATGAAGTGGCAGAGACAACCCTTGCATTCTGCTTACAGCTGTAGGATCAAGGGTATACTATTTTATCAGAATCATTAATTTTCCTCATTGAAGTGAGAAGGGATGGTTGGTTTTGTGAACAGTACTTGAGATGTTTATGCATTAACAAGTGTCAGACCCATATACTAACATTTCAAAGGACAGTTATCCCTTAATTCCAAAAAAGAAATAAAAATGTTTGTGATTCAGCTCACATCCTTAAGAGGTAATTTATTATTTGACATACTGTGAGGCTATCTGGGCTAGATAGGGAGTTTCTTTACCCTCAAATAAAATTACTGAGAACATTCATCCCTGTGCAATACCCTGATACTGTGGACTAAATTTCAAAGCTCAGTATGCGCTCATTGCCATGGTATCTGAGCACTTCCAGGACTGTACCGTATAATACCTTGCTTTTCACATGCTCAAAAGCCTTGATTCTTTTACTTACAACATCTGTGCCCCTACTACCCAAATGTGTGGTACAAATACGTGTAATGGCAGCTGCACAGATGGGGATGAAAATCAAGCAGCAAGATGCACAACTGGTTCAAACTGCACTCCCTCAGAGCTTCCTTAAGCCTGCCCACTTGTCCTTCCAGTGATGAGGTTTATCTTCTCAAACAGGAACTCACAGACTTGTGTTCAGATTAGCACTGTGTTGGAAGGGCTGGCAGAGCTCCTGGAAAAGTTAGCAAGGAGGGAGCTTCCCAGGCTTAGCCACAAAATCTAAATCCTGATCCAAACATAAATGCTTGCAAATATATGTTGCAGATTTACATCACCTCAGATTTAGGTGCTGGCATCACCAAGCAAAGCATAACAGTATAAAACACCACTTTGTGATGATTTTTTCATTCTGCTATGCTAAATTCCACTAGATGCCTATGATGTTGCAGCTGTGAGCTGAGTAACTATATCCTTTCCCATTTTATTGCATCTGTGGTTCCTATTTATGGACTTACTGGCATGGAATGACCACAGCTGGCTAAATATTCGTAAAATGAATGTGCATTTACCTCCAGGGTAAAACTGCATTTTTCTGAAGGAGTATATTCAGTATAGACATTGCCTCACAGCAATGATACAGCATCTTGGTGCAAACGTGGTTCATCACCCAGGACTTTGGCCAGTCTAAAGATCAGCATTCCTTTCATGCTCACTGCACTTAGTGCCTGCAAGGTTTGCTCTCAAAAAATACACACCAGTCTTTGAACCCTGGTGCAAATCTGAATGCTGTGTCTAGAAGGTACTGGTTGAGGGTATAAACTTAGCAGCTAGAGACATGACTGGGTCTGAGCTTCCCAAAGTGACTGTGACCTGAACTGCCAATTTGAATCTTCCAGGGTCTTTTTCACAAGGAGAGGTATCTCTAGTTCACATGCAACCTTAGAACAAATTTACCCTCTGAGTGGACAAGACCTCCCATTTCCTCACTTAGACCAAGAGGATGGTAAGAGAACAAATGCCCTTTTGTTTCTGTGCTCTTGCCTGCATCAGCAGGCACAGGAAAAATGAGGTGCTTCTATCCTTTCACTTAACACACTCTTGCAGCCTTTGTCTCTGATGGCACAAAGAATACTTTTTTGATCATCAAAGCTATTTTGAAAGCAACCTAGTAAAACAAGAGGCCTCTCTGGACTGAATAAGCTTTATCAGGGATCAAGAGATAGAATGCTACAGCACGGATGCTTGATTAGGCCTGGCCTTTTATTGCTTTGGGGTTATCATGATTGTATTAGTGTTTGCATCATTAAACCATGACATACAGTGCTCATGCTTAACTGCTGCCACCTGCATCCTAAAGGAACAGTGCTTTCCAATTTTCAGCTTATATGTGCTGTGAGATGTCATGATTTATTCCAATGATACGACGTAAGGGAATGGACTGTGCTGCTTTGGCCAGAATTAAAAGACGGATAGATATTCTGTAACACAGATTGCATGCTGTGGATTCAGACAGCAAGTACCTAACCTAACGATCAGGAGCACTTCATTGAGAGAAATAACAACACTAGAAAGAAAAAAGTGAGGGGCTTTTTGAGCCTTTACCTGTCAGCATATTTTCCCTATGTTTGGGTCAGGATTCCTCTCTGTGTTTATTTGTACTTTGTTAAACAGCTGGCAAATCAAAACACATCTGATGAGAATGAAAACTGACTAAGCCCTGAGATGACTGGTCCTCTGTGTGGGTGAAAAGGAAGAACAGGCCAAAGCAGAAAGCATCTGTCTCCTGGTCAGTGTAACAAGGACAGCTGACAGCAAAAAACCCTGAGTATTGAAAAATACCACCCAAGCTCTCTGCTAGGAATAGCAAAACAAATCAAAAGACAGAGAGGTCAAATTCTACTGGTTTTAACTTTGTATCACCCACATGGTCCATCATTTTTGGGTTGTTTTTTTTAACGCTGTCTTTCTACCAGCTATGTGGAATAATCATGCTGTGTTGAAATTACATCTGTTTCTGTATTACGGCTAAGAATGCAAGAAGACTTCATTTGACTGGGAAAGGAAATTCTGTGGTTTAGGGAAACTATCATAAAGAATAAGATCCCCAGGTTCTATATGAAAACTATACATATCTGAAAAGTTTAACACATCACTGAATTGTTATCACCTACAGAGTAAAAAGTTCATTCAGGAGAGAGAGCAGAAGCATTCAGCATTTTATAGAAGGAAATTTTTAAAACTCAGTTGAAAGTAGAGCAAAAATTCAAACACAATTATTATGTAAATGGAACCGAACAGGAATCTGGCTCTAGTAATACTGGGTTTTTTTCTGGCTTGCTTGCTGTGGTGTCCGTGATGTGATAGGCAAATTCCAAATGCATAATGCATCATAATTTTTGCTCCTGTGAGCATGCTATCCAGAACTGAAAATTGCACATTACAAAAAAGATCCCTGCCATTTGAAATGCCTGTAAATAGGCAGCATTCTAGTTTCATTTCTCCTAGAGTAGAGAATTCCCTCTGAATATGAAAAGGGCTCTTCAAACCCCAGACAAAAGGACTGTTTGGCTGACCAGTTTCATAATAAACATATCCCACACAGTTTGGCATCCCTAATTAGAAGCCCAGAGTAATTAGGAGAAAGCACACTGCAGACAGCAATGTGTAACACAGCAGGGAGATTCTTCAGTGCTGCTATGAGAATACCAAAGACCTGAAGGTCATTATTTTTCACTGGTCCCAAGCCATGCTGACTGATGTGTTTCATTTTTACAACCCAGGGTTAGCGTGGCCCCTTGCACTGGGAGGACTCACAGAATCACAGAATGGCTTGGGTTGGAAGGGACCTTGAAAATCACCCAGTTCCAACCTCCCTGCCATGGGCAGGAACACCGTCCACTATATCAGGTTGCTCAAAGTGCCATCCAGCCTGTCCTTGAACACTCCCAGGGACAGGACATCCACAGCTTGTCTGGGCAACCTATTCCAGTGCCTCATCACTCTCACAGTAAAGAATTTCTTCCTAATATCTAATTTATACTCTCTTGCAATTTAAAGACATTCCCCCTTGTCCTATTGCTACATAACTTTCTCAAAGGAAGGAAATGGGCCAGCTTGCCTTTCCTTGTGCTTCAAGGGCAGCACCACAGCTTCTTGCAATGTCTGCCATGTGGTTGCAGGCCAGCGTGTGGGATGGATTGCTCCCTTGAGGGACCAAGGACCACTTCTATCATGGGCAGATAGAACCATAAAGCTACTTGGCTGCAGCTTGTGCATTTTATTTTTTTTTCAGCACTGTAGGGATAATCAAGCTCTTTATTCCACAGCAGTGGCATAAGCATACCTAGGAAACTGAACAACGATGAAATGGATCTTTTCCAGTCAAAATCACTCCCTATCATCTTCAGTGAAGAGAAAGACCCTTATTTCTGAAGGCTTCTCGTGGAAAATTCTGATGGGATAATGCCTTTCCAAAAGACATTCATCTCAATGGTACACCACACATTGTCCAAAGTACATGATATCTAATACAGTTTGATCAGCTTAAATCACGTACTTTCTTTTTTTCCCAGGCATGTTTCCCAGGCAATTGACAAAAAAAAGGTGTTAATATAAAAGAAATTCTGTTATGTATACTGAAGTGTGTAATATTAGCTTTGTGTTAATATAATTTGCGAGTGGAATGAAATTAAGTAAAAAGAGGCATTTACCTGTTCTATCATTCAATAAATAGCTGACAAGCACTGCAGTAAAACAAAGCAACTCCTATACAGTGTTCTACTTTCCTTCAAGTAGCTGGTTTTGGCCAATTTTGGTGAAGTAGGAAGGCTGCTGTGGAGGGGTGTCACGTATCTAAATGGAGATACACACTTGAATTGCAGATAAATCAGGAATTTACATATGGCTGAGATACTAATGTCATAAACTGATCCAAGATAGAAATGCATAAAAAATGATATGCCAGTAACAGGTCTGCAATCTTAATAGTCTCATAGGACTCTCCAGCTGACTCAGAGGCACAGATCACATTTGATCATATGTCAAATATAAGACTTTACAGTTGCTCTAGGAGAAAACCATATTTCCATTGGCATATGCTATAACCTCATCATTTGGCCTAGAAGCAGAATTCATCTAGACATAGAGACTCATAAAAACTTTTCTGAACTAGCAAATTATTGCCATCCCTCAGTAATGGTGCAATGAAAATAGTAACTTTTTGCACTAAAATTAAAGGAACAGCTTGCAATGTGGAGTCCTATTCGCAGAGAATCCTGTCCTTGAGGCTTTATGGTCGCCTTCTGTGCAGGTCCCCTTCTCCATTGCTCCCTTATTTCCTGTTTTTCAGAATAACAAAAAATATCCTTTTTGTATTTTTTCTTCTTTTAATAATGTCTGGTAGATGTGTTGTTTTCATTTGTAGCATATGTGATGTGGCCTTTAGAAGTAATTTATTTTTGGTAGTAAGCTGCTTGACTGCATGATTGCACCCATGTTGACTGTTATCAATTAACACCTTCTGGTTCACTATGGACAATTTCTCACTCGATGCTTTTTAAGGTGCTAAAAATAATCTCGACCAGCTCTACGTCCCATAGCTCCATTTCACTGATAGAAGGCTTTTCTGACTGATAGCCAAGGCTTTTCTTTTCCTTGACTGATAATAACACACAACCCAAAGGAGTATATGGAAGTATCCTGACAAGATTTTGTTGAGCAGAATCCTCTGCTGACGAGGATACTGAGGTGAGATGATATGTGTTAAAATCTTCTTCTCAGCTCAGAGGTGTTACCATGGACAAATATAAGTTTTGGCTGTGAAAACAAAAGGCATGAGAGGAGAACCTCAAGAGAAGGAACTGAGGAGGTCCTTATTGCCTATTAAATGTTTGACATATCAGCCAGATAAAATATAATTACATTCTTGCTTTAAAATGTTGCATTAGTGACATTAAGTTTACAGCATCATTCTCATACAAAGAAAACTCCTAAAAAATAATATTCAGACCTCAGAATGAGTGCACGAATGAGCACTGGACTGGGTGCTCTAGTGGACACCTCTTAGTGAGTAAGTGGATACCAACATCTATGCATGCTTGAGTCTGTGCATTCCTAACTGTGAAGAACCTTCACACTCATCTCTTTGGTGCAATAGTAAGTTCAACTTAAAATTACATAAAACAAAAACAAAAAAACAAAAACAAACAAAAAAAAGGCATAAAACTATCTGGCACAAAAGAGAAAGTTTTCTAGATTCCAGATACATAGTTGAACTTTAAAGTTTAACTGATAGAAATGGTGGTTGGATTTTGCATCAGAAAAATTCCAGTTTAGACAAATTCTTTATGATTTCTGCCAGAGTAGTATCCATGTTTTAAGGCTCATATGAAAATTTTATAAGAACAGATCTCCTTCAATGCTTTTGTCACTTTTTATTTCTGGTCATGAGAGCAAAATTGCAATAATATTGAAAAGTCTTACTTACATGTACTTCACTGCTTAAAACTATTTAGTCTACCTTCAAACTAGTTCCCCATCTAGAATCTAGAGCTACAACACAAGCTTTTTCCTTTTTTTTATTTTAAACATGGAAATGAAGCTTAAATACCTGTAGGATTGTGCATCTCCTGCACTACCTGATGATATGCAGATTCACTGCAAGGTGCTAGTGCTAACCTTGGCACCCATTAAAGTGTAGTGCTAAAATTATTTTGGGAAAAAAAAATCTCAACCCACAATATAAAAATGTAGTGGAAGCTGCTGGTTCCCATGGGCTAACTTTAGCTGCTGAAAGCTGAACATTCACTGCAGAAGGCTTTAGTCAGAAAAGCTCAGGAATCAGGAGCTTTAATCATCTGCTAATGATGATTTTCAGAGACCAGTGCAAATTCTACCTTTTCATTATCACTCAGGGAGTATATAGCAGATGATATGAACATCAAGGGACAGCTAAGTCAAAGGGCATCCACAGTAAATCAAAACTTGGAAGAAGTCTCTAAAGAAATAAGAATTCTTTATGTCTCAGGAAATTACAGCTTTCAGTCCTAGAGTGAATTAAGGGGGTTTTTTTGCCTACCTCAAGTGACATCTCCTTAAATAGTACATTTCAGCAAAAACCTCAGAGATTAAGAAAGCAAGGAAAGAAAAAGACAAAGGGATGCAGTTATTTTTTACTACCAACCAACTTATGATGGTTTGATTTCTGAAGGAGAAAGAAGACAATTTAAAGAATCCTCAATCTTGCACAGAGAGTAGAAGAAATCCATTTGGAAAAAAAAAAAAAAAAGCCTTCAGATGTTCTCAGCACTCAGAACAGAATCATTCCATATAAAATTAATACCATTACTATGTGATTTCCATCTGCTCATGAAGCCAAACGATTAGAGCTGCTAGAAAAACTGTCTTAGTGGAACAAACACAGATAATGAATTTGAATAAACACACAAGCAAAAAGACAATGTCAGGCTCAATCACTTGGCAATATTAAATGCCAAGTAAATATGTTGAATGTATAGTACTATACCATCCAGCAGGAATGTTATGCTGAGTGCCTGGACCATTGCTTTCATAGCCTCTATAGCTAATTTTGTTCTGGACTTTTTTGTACCAAACCATTTTTTTTTTTTTTTTTTTTTTTTTTTTTTTTTTACCAAACCTTTTTTTTTTTTTTTTTTTTTTTTTTTTTTTTGACAGCTGCTTTTCCAGACTATTCCATTGGTACACTTTAAATATGGTCTGGTTGTTCATATGGTCTGTATTCAACCACAGTCCTGTTCAAACACCTTCCCCAACCCTTCTCACTTGCCCAGAAAATATTTTCCACATATCCCTAACACTTTCCCATTTAGTTCCAAAACCTATCTTACCAGCACAACAGATGGCTCTGACAAATTCTCTTTAGCCCACCACTGTATTTTTGGACAGCCAGAAAATTATTTACAAAGTACTGTTTTAATACGTATTTTCATATGTGTAAAGCAGAGCGCCTAATATAATTTTTTAAAGGTCAAAATGTATCAGGTATCAAACATTGTTCTAAATAAACCCCTGTAATATACAGCAGTATGCAGTATGTATATGGATATACCCTCTCACAAGCCAGCATTTTCAAAAAAGTAAAATCTATTTAAAAGTCATAGGGACTTGCCTTTCACAGTATCTAAATCAGTCCCAAGAAGGACATTTCTGGGACAGAACTTAAGAACATCTAAGCAATCCTACACTCAGAAGAATTATTTTTAAACACAGTTCTCCAGAAAGATGCTACTAATAACATGTTTTAAACCTTTTGCAGAGCAAAGTATGTGGTAATGTTTCCCCCTACACAAACTGAAATACCAAGACACAGAAACACTGCCTGAGCAATCTCTCCTTATGTAAGAGCCAACATTCCTCCGCAGATTTTCCTTCATCACCTCTGAAAAATGTCAACAGAGACCAATGTTTATAAAACTTAAGTTGTAACACATTTAAATGCTTTGTGCTGAAGTATAGTGGTATATTTTTAACTGTTTATTTTTTTGCATGGAGATTCAGTCTTTGCTGCTTTGAAACAATTTATAGCATTGTATCACAGGACTGTACTATGAATGAAGAACTTAAGCTTCAGGATTGTTCCCAAAGCATCAAAAGATGTCACAACAAAGAATGATCCAAAAATAATTGTTCCTGTAACAAAACATGAACCTTTCAGTATGTTGATAAATACATTTTGTAGTTCTTTTCTTCCATAGAGCCCTTCTCTCCATATGTCAGGAGAACACATGATATTTTTTTCTCTTTAATTTTGCTTCTAATCTGTGTGTTCTGTGAAGGTGAATAAATAAAATGATTAAGAAAAAGAAGAGTGGGTGAGAAAGATACTTAAATGCATTCACCTCCCACACCTCATCTAGATATGAAATCTCAAAGAAAGGAGGGTTGTGTAGAAAAGACACAACCCCCCAAATTATATATTGATTATCAAACAGAGGATCATTAGATACATAATACCAAAGCACACTATAATGCATTTCTTGTTTTGGAGGTCAGATTGGTTACACAGGCCCTGTGGCAAAGCAGCAGCAGGACTGTAGAGCTGCTCTGTCCACACAACACTCCAGAGAGGTATCATCCCAAATTCCCTCCCTTCATTTCCTACTTCCCAATAGTTAAGAACTGGCTGTTATTTCTTTCTAATAGGTAAACTATTGAATTGCCATAATTGGCAACTTGAACTAGCAAGCTCTCCTTTGCTTGCATCTGAGCTCTCCTTAGTCTATGCAAGATGTAAAACAGACTAATATTTCCCATCAAGGCATGCTGTCAAATCCGAAATGAATCCTGAGCATATGGCTGTGGTCTAAGAGGAGCATTTCTATAAGAAAAAATTAGGAATTCAAAAGTACAGATGTTTCTTTTAGCTTTTAGATAGCACCCCGATCCTTGACATCTAACAATTCATTCTTTGCTAATGAAGACTTGCTGGTTTGGTTTCTTTCAGTTCATCCAATATGTATTACTAGGTACTGTAAATATGTAACAAATGTTAATGGGATATGTGTCTAACTCATATTTCTTGTTGTTGTTCCGCAAAAGCCTTTATCCTTGCTGTTTTCTACAAAACAGATTCAGAAAGACACTTACCTTGTCTGACGGCTAGTGTTGTTGTATAGACCAAGAACAGAAGGATATAATTGAGGAAGCTCTGAAAAACAGGTGTGTTGGCATGGAAATCTTCTGACAAATACTTGCTCGTGAGACCAATGCCACAGATGAGGAGGGAGAGTACCTGGCCAAGTGCCACAGACAGCAAGAGGTCCCTGAAAGGAATGAGAAAAAGACATAAAACACTCAGCCTCCTCACCAAGGAGGAAATGTTCATCCTCCTTGAGGAATCATGTTCAACACTGCTAGGACACGGGAAGAAACATGATGCTTCAGTCAATGAGAGGATCTGCTGGGTACAACCATCATAACATTTCCATTATTTCTGCTCTTATCGTGGGCTTAAACATTGCCCCAGCACACTAGCTTTTATTCACATATTAAACAACACCAGATGGTACATCCCTGCCATTTAATTTTGCACTATACATTACACAAAGGACAAATGGTGGTTTAAATCAACCAAAATACATCACTGCTTCCTTTGAGGATCTTCCTTAACAGAAAGACCCAGGAGAATTATTCAGACACAGCAGAAAACATAGATCTTCCAGGACTTAGTAGCCACAGAGAAAAAGGAAAGAATGGATTATGCTTCAGCATTAACATGAATTTACATTTCATCATATAAACTATTCTATCCATCTACTATGCAAATAGATTTATATTTTCTTTTATCTTTCTCACTGGTTACTTCCTCTTCTGTTTGGTAGGAATGGGAGGTTTAAATTTTCCCCTTCCTGTCTCCTTCTGGTTCTTAGAAAGGTATTCTCTGGTTTGGCTTCTTGCTTTAACCAGTTTTTTTTAAATTACCAGTAAGAGTTATCCCAGGTTGCCCACACATCAGTACACTCACTCTGAGCAGGCCTGCTCCACAGCTACACCTTCCCATGCAGAAGCATGAAATGAGAAAGTGTTGGCCTGGTAGAGAAACAAGCAAAAAGAATGCAAGGGAGAGCAAAAGGACATCCAAAGGCAACATCTTCCCACTCTTGCTGTCGCTGTCACTAGCTCCCAGAAAAGAGGGGTTGAGGTCCCATGGGGAACCCATGAAGCAGAGGGGAAGATGAGAGAGGAGCACTTTGCGATCTCTCATTTGATCCTGGAATGAGGAAGGGGACTAGGCAGTCCTAAGGGAATAAAGGAAGGACAGCAGTACCCTGCTCAACTGTAACAGTACTTCATGCATGTTTGCTGCCAGACAGTTAGAAAAAAAAAATTGCTCGAAGGCTGCTTTGCTTTCCCTGACAGATTTCCCTGACCTCGGCTCTCCGCTTTTGGCAGTGATAAGCATCTGTGCTCCCACAACTTGGTAAACTCAAGTGTCAAATTTGTTTCCCTTTTACTCATAAACAATCCTCCCACTAATGTGTCATGGTGTCATTCATGGCGTGATTCAACCAAACAGACACTGGAAAGCACAGGAGGCTGGGTAGTTAGATTCAGCTAACATACCTCACTGACAAACAGCCTGACACTAAGAGAACAAACTTTACTGTGTTAAACCCTGTGTTTTGATGGGAGACTGCTGGATAAGTAGCAAGTAGGACTCCACAACTGCTACCTCCACTTTCACATTACTCACTCTACTGTGAAAGAACCATGGGAAACAAACACACTGGATGGGGGTTACACCCAAGACTATGATGCAAACGCTGCCTACACTATTGATCCTCAGTTCCTGCTGCTACTTGCTCTGCTGTTGACATGGAATAGGAAATTTTGAATAGTGACCGCAAGTTAAATTCGCATATTAACCTTGAAAACTGGTTTACAATTCCTCATTTAGCTGGGTAGTTTTCTACATCCTTCTCCTGCAATGAAGTTCCAGGCAGGGTTGTCCTCTTACTTACTGCTGTTTTTGTAGTGTCATTTCATTAGTAAACTAATTGCAAATCTGTTGCCAGCTTTACATGGAATGCAGGTGGTTATTACCTGTTCCCCATATCTCAGCTATGCCCATGAATGAGAGTTTCATTACATTCATTGTGGCACTGTATCTATTCTGGAGAGAAGCATCTTGGATCCTACTTAGATTTACATAAAGCTAAATACATCCTCACTCAGGAAAGGATTTTCATATTAACATATTTTTTGCTCCCTATGGCTGTTAGCTATAGGACATCACTCACTAATCATTACATTTTTTCAGACTGGTGGAAGTTTGATGAGGTCTTACAAAAGGCATATTTTTTACCTCAGCTCTCTATAGCTAGGTGTCACCAGGCCTAAGCAGGCAGTACTGACCTTTGCATTAAAAATCCAACCAACCAAAACTGAAAAAGAGCAGGTAATGTTCAAGGCTGTGTATAATGACTATAGCCCTCTCTGGCGTACATTTGGATTCTATCATTGCCATTTTGCAATTTATAAAGCAGCCATATTTTTTCATAGTTGATTCTTTACCAAGTCGTTCAACCACATCTACAACTGGCAGTTTTCCTGAAGGGTTCAAGCAGACATCTACAGAATTTTATATATACATACAGCCTGTCCTCAGCTTCTTTATTTTACATTTCATAAACATATAAACATGAAGGTAATTCAAATTTCATGATCTTCTTCCTAAAAAGTAATTGAGAATAGTTTTCTATGCCTTCTATCAATTATAAAATATGTCAAAAATCCACTCACTATTGTATTATTGAAGACAATCAGTGAAGGCAAAGGGTAATTAGGATTTCAGTAAAAGTAGAGATGGACAAGAATCAAGACTATGAACCTGAACACCTCCAAGTCTTGTAGGTAAAGGTTGGATCAGTATAATCTCTGTAGCTTGAAATAGCTTTTGATTAAAAATTGTCTTTTGGACAACAACAGAATGTAAAAAATGCAGAAAACTACTTTCTGGAAGACCAAGTACAATTAGTACCATCAATAGCACCAGGCTTCAACACACTGACTACATAAATCATATTAAGTATGTACATATTGCTTGTCTCTGATTTTTGAACACATTGGGTATTTTTAATTACGTAAAAAAATTCATTCTGAAATCAAGCTATTGTGCTCCTCTTCCAGTCAGAACTTAAACATTTCACAGATTATGTGACACAGAAAGATATAAATCTTCTTTTATTCTCATTTCATCAGTGCAGAGTACCATAAACTAGATGTTTAAGCAGAACTAACTTAAATGCCGATGAAAGGCTCAGACTTGAAGCAAAGATGATACATTTTATAAAGTGTAACTTTTCCTAAGACCCTTCATGCCCACATTAAACTCTCCTGCCACACCTAGAGATATGTCCATTACAGATATGAATGGCAACTAGTGGCACAGATTTGAGATGCTCCTGTTCTCTCAGCAGTGTAGGTTGTGACACACTAACCATTACCATGAAAAACAAGTGACATGAAAAATAAATAAGAGAAAGCAAAACACAAGATCAATAAAATGCTCTTTTTTGCCTTGTGTGTAAGGAAAAGAACTCATCTCTCTCCAAAGAGAAAAGTAGAAACAAATCTTAAATTACTTGTTTTAATTAGTGAAATGTCAGCAGCAACACAGAAAAAAAACAATGTTTGGGTAAACCTAATAACCAATGTAAGATGCCTGAACTGCATAAAAACCGCCTGATAACATTATCTGTATTTCATTTTCTCCTGGAAATGATGATCTAATAACACAAGAGTCTTAGCTCCTGAGCCTTTAATACCTGGATAAGAATAATAACATACCCATTTTTTTTAAGAAGAAGCAGCAAGCAAACATTGAAAAGAAGATTTCAATGGCTGTGGAAAACCTACTATTTTATGTAGACAAAGTGAAAAGAAACTAACTCACTGCTGTCATCCCTAGCACTCATTAGTATCTTCCCTGAAAATCACAATACATTGAAATATGCAATATGGCTCCTATCTGCAACATTTTCTGCATTGCTTTTCATAACCCCTACCACTCCAAGACTGGCACAAAGAAGGATTTCTTCCCAAAGGCTTTGGTCTATCATGCTGGTTTCAGCAGCACATTCATTCACTGAGAAAGTAACATTCACCCATATCCTGAAGGTGTATAGTTTGAGGGCCTTCAAACAGAACACTAAGAAAGAGTCTCACTACAAAAAGCTTTACAAAAGTGAGAGTTTCTACTTTTCAGGATCCAATTTCTCTTTAGCTGAGTGATATTCTATTTCTCTACTTGTACTCCGTTTAAATCAAAATAAAGCAATTCTTAAAAAATTCAATTTTCCCTCACTAAGATCAACAGCACGTTCTCAAACCAAGTTAAAACAGGGAAAGGCCTTCAGCTTGTATCTAAGCTTCAATCTCATGAATGCATAGAATCACAGAATCATTTTGGTTGGAAAAGATCATCAAGTCCAACCATTAACCCAGCATCAGATGGGTATTTTGAAGTAAGAAACAGGTCAGAATTACTCCTAGACCTCCAGGTGTCACACTGCTAAGTGGGTTTTTCATGATATCCTAACAGAAAATAAAAAGTATTTCTTTATTTTCTCTTTAGAACTGAAGCCAGATGATAAAGGCTCATCTTCATATTGGGAGCCATTTAGTTCTGTTTAAATGCCTGGGCTGGTAGCTGCTGTACATCATTTTTACTTGTTCATCCAGGCATCTGGAAGTTTCTGTCACTTGAATTTCTGCTTCTTTATCAGCCATGACAATGCCAAATTTCTGAAGGCAGGCATTCTCATATCAAAGAACTCTGAAGCTAGTGCTTGCTTCCTAGCACATACACACAGGTGTAATAAAATGTACTGAACAGCTATCTGCAGGTTCTCCCGTAACTATTTTTCATGAAGTTAAAAAGTTTAGTTTTGAATACTAGTTCATTTCCATGTCCTCCCCAGAACATAAAAACACTATTCAAAACACAAAATCAATGCAGTGCAACATTCAGAAGCAGCCACACAATCACAGCCGCTGTATGCTGGAGAATCAGTGACATGCAGAGGGTGGTCAAGCGATTTAAACATTCAGGCCTATTCAATTCTGACACTAAATCCTGTTTTAAAGCACTCTCCATGTCAGTTTAATTTAATTGCTTTCCTTCCTCTCTTTTGTACTTTATCAGGTATCTTTCCACTGATAAGTCCTCACTGCATCAGTTAAAGAGTACCTCAGATGGCAAAGAAAAGAGGCTACCACTACTTTTAATCTCTAGCATGAGGTGTGTTAATCCTTCAGCACGCCACAGACTCCAGCAGCCGAGAATTCACTAGAGAACACATCTGTAAAGGCTGCTTTATAGCACTCTGAGAGCAGGCCTGCAGGCAGGACCATGCTTTCTCCATGATGGTAATGACTGCCATACAAAGTTACCGCTCCAAATGTTCCAAGCGTGTATCTAAAAAAAGAAAAAACAGATACGCTTCATTTAGAGACTGATTACTGCTATGCCATAGTGAAGTTGATGATGTCTGTCACAGCACTGTGATTTTGCCAAGCTTCTTCACTTGAGTGCATTTTAGTGTGTTTCTATAAAAGCGTGAGGAAAAATAAAACAAGGTCTTAAAAACTTCACCTTGATTCAAAGTGAGATGAAGTTATACTGCTATAAGAACTCAGTCAAATTTATTTAAATGCTTAAAGGTGGATGAGGAATCTTAAGATAAGGTTCTACGTATCGGATAAAGCTGCTGACATATTACCATTGAAAAAGCAGGATCAGCATGCATGTCCAAACCACAAATACTAACTGCCCCCACCAGCACAGACTGTTTCACTGCAGCCAAGTTTCTAAGTTCACACACCAACCCCCCATTTGAATAGCTGCTTAATGAGGACACAGACATTACTTCCATATTTTGTTGTTCCCACTTAATAATAACATAGGCAGCTTATGAAAGAAGAAATAAACAAGATTTGTTCTGGACAATCAACTGAGCTCTCATTGAAAGCTAAGGCTGCAGATTTTCCAATAGGTCTTAAGCATATAAAGTTTCTATTAGGACTGCATTGCTCAGCAATCGATTGCATCTGGAGAAAAAGATTCTACACTAATTTTGCGTGGAAACTTACCTTTTCTTATTTCCCCACTATTCTGACATGCATGTTAACCCAGGGTAGAAATTCTACAAGTTGGCACACGTAACCCTCCCCTTCTCTCTACCTCCTTCAATAAGGTAAGGATTGCAAGAATCTTCAGTTAATGCATCAAAGCTGCTGCACACTGCTTTAGAGCAATTTATAGAAACTGTCCCACTATTCTATGATAAAATGTCATAGCACTAATAGCAACCAAGTCCCCCCACATATATAGTGATAATAACACTACTGGCTCATGTGCCACATTTATTCTATTAGTCAATTATCCTACAGTCTACATTCTATGCAATCATTCTAGGTGATGTCTCAAGAAAATACAGTGGATTTGTAAGTATAAAGAAAAGACTTTTTTAATATTTCTGGCAAGGAAAAGCAAACCAACCTAAAATATTTTCAAAACACAGACATCAATCCATTGCTGAACAGTGAAATACAAAGGCTGAATCCCAACTAAAGCCATATGCTGCACTAAAATGTGAACAATACCAATATTAACCTAAAAATCAGAGTGTGAAACCCACGCAACACCAAGCTTATCTATCACTTAATTGCTGCTGAGCCATTATTTTGAAATTTTCAGTTGCATTTAAATGATGTCTAGGCTTTGTACTGGATCTCAGCACAAAGGGTGGATTTTCTACATGATTGCAGTGTTCTTGCATGGTTCTACAGAACTGCAGAGTACCTCAAGCTCCAGCTGATGCTTGAAAGAAATTCAGATTCTCTGCAGTATCTTCAGAGGATCAGCTCTTTCTTTTCCAAATGTGAACAATTTAATCCCTTTAGAAGAGGACAAGACTGTGAATCATTGCATCTCCAATCTTCAGGCTGGTCTGAAAAGCCCCAGGCCTTGAAGCTCAAAGCCTAATTTTTGAAGAAAAGCTGTTAGAGAATTAAAACGCCATCCACGAGTTCCTCATCTGCTTTCAGCTTTGTACCCCAAACAACTTCAAGAAGAGACTCCTTTTTTTTTCTCCTCTATTGCCACCTCCTCAGTGACTATCCACTTGCACTACGGCTCCACAGCTTCTTTCCTCAGTGGAGGTCAGCATCCTATTGCAGCAGCTCAGTGCAGCATCCAAGGGACAGTCCTGAGAGGCAGGGAAGGGACAGCCTGACCTGGAGACACAGCCAACAGTTCTAAGAGCTGGAGAAGCCCCAGCAGCCAACGTCTTGGCTGAAAGGACATCCTGGACATGGGGAGAGCTACTCATGTTTCTTATCTTTCACTTCTTGGCTTTCCTAGTTGCTTTGAGGTTTTTCTATTTAAAGTGCTAAGGTTCTGACTTCTATTCAAATACAACTGAGTTTGAATTTTAAGAGCCTTTTGACGAACTTACTAAAAATCAAGGTGTAGGACCATCTGCCTCAAAGCTTTGGCTGACTCAGGCTCTGCTGCTTTTCAGTGCTAGCTTGTGGGACCAGCACAGATCATTCACTTTGGGTGAAAACAAAGCAGAATCACATTCAGCAGGTCCTGGGAGTCTCTGAAGCAGTTTCTTAAGATAAGCTCTTACCTAATAAATTTCTCAATTCTTGTATATTGCTAATTACAGCAATTCTGAAAAGTGGGTTTCATTTATGATAAGCTTACACCCCAATTTCACACACACACACACACGTTCAGAGATATACACCCCAATTTCACACACACACACACGTTCAGAGATATATATATATGTGTTGTGTTTTACAACACTTCAGTAACAAAGGAACTGGAATTTTTTTGACTATTCTTACACAGACAAAACTTATACCTGCACTTAACATTTAGCTATATACTGCTGAGACAATCTTCTGCACTGACTCTAAAGAATGCACTTCTTTTTTTAATCATTATTTTTTAATAAGAAATACATTTTAAAATAGCAAAGGAATGTGTGGTAACAAAATTCCCATGCTATTATCTTGACAGAGTCCACTGCTAAACTACTATAGGCAAATTGGAGGTAGAGGTGTGGGAGGTGTTAGTGCAACTTGGTTATAGTCAGCTTCATCCTACCAGTGAGACAACAAAAAAAAATCCTAAAAACATTCCTAAGTTTTGAAACACCTGCCTTCCAATCACCAATTTCCTAGTTCTTTTTCAGCTACAAATCACAGGAGTTGGAGCCCTACAGGCTTTTTCTCTTTAAGAATGAAGGTCTCTCCATATACAGGTCTTGGCAACTTCCCAGCCTATGGAGCGCTGGATAGACTGAAAATATTCCAATCTTTCTGATGGAATAAGAAGTATAACTGTAGATGACCATGTGATAAAAGAACTGTATTTCAGGTTATTTTGGGCAAATAAACTGACTGAAGCTAGTTGCAGCACATAATTTTTTATAAATTTCACTATCTACCCAAGTATGACTGAAGAAATTAAAACTCCTAGATATAAATACTTCATCTAGATTGGAATAATAAATGACAGAATTAACTTTCCATATGAGAGCTTACAAAACTAGTAAAAAACCTCACTAATTGAAGGAATATGGTGCTTTCAAACAAGTAACTTCTTCCATATTTTTTCAAAAATTAATTCAAAAGTGAAATTTCCAGTCTTAGAATGAGAGACTCAATTATGGATTAAGAGTGAGTTGTAATTTCTCAGGTCAGAACTCCATATGAAATATGACTACTACTATGAGAGTTACTGAAAATATTACATTTTAGCCTGTGAAATGTAGGCAGTCATTGGGTTGCTGATCAATGTTATTTTTATGATTTAAAGCACACAAATAGATGGGGTTTTGAGATAGATATTTGTCCTTACTCTATTCTAAATATACATGTTTGAGCTTTCAGCTGTTGAAAGAAATGAGGACTTGGAAGGACTGGTGGCTCTCTTTCTCTTGGAGAAAAGAAACTGTCAAATTTCATCAGCTCATCTCACTTGCAGTCGGTTTTATGCCTGAGGACATTATCAATACAGTGACGAATATCTTTAGATAATATGAGAAACAGTTTTAAAAGTTTTCAGTTCAGTTAAGACCATCATTAGCTCCCAGTTTTCTCAGAGGAGCTGAAAGACTACAATAATAGACCTGGATGACTCCCAGCATCAAGAAAAATAGCTCACTAGTGCCCACAGAAGTACAACATCACTTCTTATTGCTCTCTTGCCATTACTGTACAGTGCTAATACAGTCTAAACTGATGGGGCTTTATGGACTCTTGCAGCTATTGAGAGACAGTTGATAAAGACAGAGATTAAAAGCATTACAGCTCCTTGCTATATCCCTGCCAATGATAAGCCAAACTTGATTGAACACTTTGATGAAAAATAAGTTCAAATGACTTAAGATTCTTCAAGTGATAGACACTACTGTAACAATTCAGTATGTCAGAACCACAGAAGTATGGGCTTGGGGATCCTAGAAAATATTATGTATGTGAGTCAGTATGATGGATGACTTCAGATTTTTCCTGATGCTCCTGAAAGTAACAAAAATTGTTCTTGAATTTCTGTCACCATAAAATACACAATTCTAAGTGTATGCATTTCTGAGTACTGACTGCATCCAAAATTGGGCAACAGAACTAATTATAGATTACTTGTAAAATTAGATGTTAAAAAAAGAGAAATATGAATATTTAAAGTGCAAAAGTTCATCTATGAAGATTATGGGTGATTTTGGAGAACTAAAACTACTAACTCAATTATTACACGAGGAGATTAATTTTTTTTAATATCAGTGCATTGCAAAATGCATATATTAAATAACAATGATTGTTCATTTTAGAGAGCATTTACTATCTAATGTAAAAGTTTAGTTTAAAAATCATATTTATCTGCCTACATTCTGCAACATCTTTTGCTTGGATAAAACTAACTATATTTAAAGCTTCAGAACACAACAATTACTTCCCTCCCCCTATTTTTCTGGTAACTATCAATCAACTTTTCAATAACATTGAAACACAGAAGACTTGTAAAATCCCACCTTCAGTGGGCCATGTATCCTCCCCAAGTAGGTATATGCAATTCTCATAAATTTGAATCTTCTTTACACTAAGTTCCAACTCTACTGTCTACTTGCTTAAAGCATGTAAAAGAAACTTTAAGAAAAATGTCCTTAAATTGGTCCCTGTACACTGGCCCCTTAATTGCACCCCTGGTACAGAAAGACAAAGGATACCCATATTAGCATTTCACTGAGGACAGCACTAAGCCACTGCACACTTTTCCAAAACTCCAGCTACTTCAAAGAAGAGATGCTCACCTGCCTGTGGCTCATTCTAACTTCAACTCTTGACGGCTGTGACCTTCTTTTGCTGTTTCCCATGTGTGAGTTGTATTGCAGCCACCTCATTCTGCAGCTCCTCAAGCAGGAGTAATGCTCAAAGTGCTTGCTCATGGATATTATGAGAAGCGCAAGGACATTAAAATTTTATGCATTATTTTTCCCAACAGTTATTTAATGCATGGAGGCTAGGATTTTCCCCCTTTGGGTGAATGTCATCCTCTAACCTCTTGTCTGTGAAGCTGGTATACTGAGTTTCATGGCGGCACAGCTTCCTTACAGAGGAGCAGAAAACACACTCATGAGATCTACCACTAATCTGGTGGTTAGTGCACCACAGGAGGTAGAGTGTGTGAGCTCAAGTCCTCAGAAAAAGACAACTGACACCACTGAGGCAAAAAAAATTAAGGGTTTGGCTGCTTTACAGAGCTGGATGCCACTTTCTGGAAGTGAAGTTTGTGCTCCAGGTCCAGCGAAATTGTAGAGGCACAGCTGGAGAGCGAATTTCTGGTTTGGGTCAGTAACTACTCCAGGGCTACAGTAATGAGCAGTTTCAGAAGGCTACACCCTTCTTGGTCCAGCTGGATCAACTGTGAGTGCCCTACTTAGAAGAATTCAAAGGTGTTGAGTTTTCTCTGTGTCTGCTACTGGTACTTTCTGAAAACAAGGTCCCTCTAAGGCATTTGAAGTCAGGTGCCCAAAACTGACTCAGTGATAACCCAGAGGTGCTTTCACAGGTCCTCTCTGCCTTTCTACTTCTAAGATTTGGAAGGGTCTGCAAAAAAGGAAGTACTTGATGAAATGGGGCACTACAAAGCCAGACACAAAGGGATGTGGAGTGCAGGTACTTCTTCCTCTCTTTGTTTTTGTTGTTTGCTCACCACACAGCAGTTGTATTATTCACACCATTATTCAGCCAAAACTACACAGGAGGTCCAAACATCTGCATTTAAATTTTGATTCCTTATAATTCAAAAAGAAAAACAGGTATTTTGAACGGAAATTACAACTGGAGAGAATTCACTTCCTGCTAAATGAAAAGTCCAACAACACAAAGTTATTCAATTTTTGGTATGAGTGCAATGGTTCTGGTTTACTGCTCTACCCTTAGGCTCCAAGATAAATCTCTCCATTCCTCTCTTCCTTTCAATTCGGTGAAACAGCATGACTGCCGCTGTTAACACTGCAAATTTACTACAGACCTGACACACAATGATGGAACAGGATCAGATGAAAAAACAAAAGGGCACCAATCTCATTGTTGCTGTTTTATTAGAGTTTAGAATTGCAGGGGTTTTGAAATAAATATAAAAAAGAAAAAAAATTGTAAGTGATCTGGGAAGTTGTCAGCTTCAGATTTTAGAGAGTCAAGGCAGAGAAATTCCTGGCCTACAGGATCCTGATGTGGTGCTGAATGTATGATGGAAGTCACTGATGAGCTAAAGAATGAGAATTATGAATCATTTAAAGTGAAATGAAACCTGTGAAAAAACATGCATTGTAAGGTCCTCTTGGAGGAGATAAACAGAGTGAAGTTTGATACAGCATTGATGTGCCTATGCTTCCTGTGTCCCAGGTTGCTTTACTGCAATTTCTTCACAATATTAGCATCTAAATTTCAGATATGCAAAAAAACCCAAACCCCCCCCACCAAAAAAAACAA
>VWZF01005177.1:1813290-1872274 GCA_013396755.1 Sclerurus mexicanus | reverse complement strand
AACAAAAAAAAACAAAAAAAAAAACAACAAACCAAAACAACCCCCCCCAAAAAAACCAAAAAAAAAAAAAAACCAAAAAACCCAAACCAAAACCTCAGTCATGTAAAACATTTCCTTAGATTTCCTTAGTGGATACAATTTTGCCGTGCTAGTGCTGAACTATGGAGTCATGCAAAAGCAATGAGTGGGCTGTAAGGAGGCCAGTGAGGGCATCCCCAGTGTGTGCAGCTGATATGCCATCTCCTTGCCATATACGTGGTTGTGGCATGACAAAATGCATTTCTGAACCAGGAGAACATGGATCAAAACCGATGTTCCAGCTGCAGTAAATGAGATCAGCCTCATGAGGCTTTCCCAGTGTACGCTGGGAAGTTAATGAGCACCACGCTACTCTCTTGACTACAGTGGATACAGAGGAGACAGAGCTCTGTTCTTCCTCTTACCCTTTAGGTGTGCCAACCTCTCCATCCCCGATACTGGGAAATGGCACTCCTGTACTATATTTCCCTGGTTGTTCTGTATGTAGTGTGTCACTGGTGGCACCCATATTGGATCACCCTCATGCACACTGATCAGAGAGATTCACAGAATATCCTGAGATGGAAAGGGCCCACATGATCATCCATCACGTGGACTCCTGACCCTGCACAAGATAACATCAAGAGTCACACCACATGCCTGAGAGCGTTGTCCAAACACTTCTTGAACTCTGTCGGCCTTGGTGCATGACCACTTCCCCTGGGCAGCCTGTCCCAGGGTCCAACCATCTGGGTGAAGAACCTTATCCTTAGGATATCTAGCCTAAACTTCCCCTGACACAGTTTCATGCCATTCCTTTGACTCCTGTCACTGGTCACCAGAGTGAAGAGATCAGTGCCTGTGCCCCTTGTGAAGAAGTTGCAGACTGCAATGAGGTCTCCTCTCAGTCTGAACAGACCAAGTGATCTCAGCTGCTCCTCATATGGCTTCACCTCTAGACGCTTTCCCATCTTCCTGGCTCTCCTTTGAATGCTAATGGCTTTACAAACTTTTTGTACCGTGGTGCTAAAAATTGCACACAGTACTTGAGGTGCAGCTGCACCAGTACAGAGAAGAGCAGGACAATCACCTCCTTTCATTAGCCTGCATGAGCTCACACTGCTCTCGTTGATTAAGACAACCATGTATCTCTCCAAAAGGATGGCTTCTCAAAACCAGAATAAAAACTCCACTGGGGTGCAGGGAGGCTTCCTCACACACCAGCTGCTTTTCTTCAGCAGAGGACCTTCTGCCTCCCAACCATATACAAGTGTGGTCATAAACTTCAGCTGGCAACCTTAGTTTAGTTTCCCTCCCAGCACAGTTTAGATCTGTGCTTGAAGTAAAGAGAGCAGGAGGTCAGCTTGACAGTTGAAATGAAAAGTGTGAGGAAAAATAAGGGATTAAATCCTTTTCTGTGCAAGGATGACATTTGAGACACTCTGTTCTAAAGCTTTACACAGCTACCATTACCAAATACATGCATAAACCCACTATTAGCATTAAAAATATTTTGAGGAATTTCTTGTTATTCAATAGAATTTGCTCTCCAGAAATCACCCCTCTGAAAGGCACCTCAGGCTGTAGTTATGAAGGATGAAATCCCCATTTCCTGGCCTTTCAGAATTGAAGTTAGCCATTAAATAGGATTTCACTGTAACAATATGCATTTCATTTTCCATTGATGGGGTTTTTTCCTAGTAAAAAATAAGACAAATGGAGACAAGGCAGAAATTCTCTCATAGTCCCATAAGTGAATCAAGTGACATACCCATCATTTACAGTACACATGCTGAGTTCAGTGCATATGTCCATGCGGGCCATAATGCAGCATGACTGTAGGTACCTTCCACGTTGCTTTTGAGCAATACAGACTGGTTAATTTAGGTGTTGAAGGGGTTATCTGACAAGGGTCACGGGGGGCTGTAAAACACCCAAATACCTCAGAGATATTAAAAATAAAAAAAAGCTAGTTTTTAATTTTCTTCCTTCATTTACTTATGGGATAAACTAAAATTTAACTCAATTGTAATTAAATTGCTTTGAATAAGTCAAATTCTTTTGTTTATAAAGCCCAGTCTGAACACACAGATCAAAGGTTATATCTGAGTTAAGCAGGTGCAACACGTAATGATGGGGCTCGCCATGACTTGGGAGTGCCCTTTCTTAAGGCCATTGCACTGAACCCTCAGTTCTCCCCATGGAAATTTGGCTGCAAGTCAAAACATCCTGGTGGCCTGTCCAGGCAGGAGCAGGGAAATCCCAAACAATACTGAAAAGTTGTTGAGACTTGTGAAATACGATTACTATGATTTACTAAACAGGATCACATTCTGCTTCTTCAGATTCTGTAATGTATCAAGAAGATTTCTTTTCTTGGGAAGACAGATGGAAAGGACATCATAAAAGACTGTTTGCAGCTGCAAAAATATTTTTACTAACCAAATTTGGCATGACAATGGACCTTCAAATTTTCAGCTTTACATGAAATTAATGAAGATTACTTTTTTTTCCTTGTAGATATTTTCCTATTGGTCCCCAAGACTGATCACTAGGCCAAGTGCCTGGACAGACATCAGAGGGCCTCACAGGGAAAATTGTCTGAAGAAAACAGCAGCAGTCAATGAGAAAGTTTTGGTATCAAATCATGCCACATTGCTCTTACAGCTTCCTTACTGCATGCACAGTATATGGCCCTTCAAAGACGACAGCAGTCAGAACCAGATACTACTTTTTGTTAGTTTTCAGTTTACGCTGTTGGGAAGTATCACACTTTACCTGTGTGTATTGTACAACTATGTGGTGTACAAAATATCATCAGTATCTTATTAAAGTGTACATATAAATAATTTCAAGCTCAACTAATATGATTATGAATATGCAGGCATACTTGAGAGATATGGGACCAGATGAGATAGATTAATCTTGTAATTAATTGTGTGCTTGAATTTAATTTATATGCTTTTATTATTTAGTACCTGTGTCAACCACTTAATTTGCCTGCAAATCATTTCCTTATATAATATTAATGAAACACGTTATATTGAAATTCATCAAACTATGGAAATCAGATAATAGGAAGGCTCATTATATCACCAATTTATCCTCTTATAGTTTAAAACAGTTCAAGACCTGTGGCTTCAGAAACCACTGTTTCAAGAAGAGTACTTAATTTCAAAGAAGAGCATTTATGGCAGAATGAACAATGTCTTTTCATAGTCAGATATCAGAATTAAAAGTCCAATTTACTCTCTGGAACAAACTACAAGAAGACTTTGAGAAGGAAGAAATAACAACAGTAATACTAATTTCAACACAAACCTTGCATAAAGGTCAATGTTTTTACAGCTCTGTACAGGTGACATTCTGAGCAAATAAAGATGATTGAGATTTATGCAATACTAAAAGTACAAATTGGTCTGCACAACCTGCTCAAAACATTTCATGCCCGAACAAAGCGATGGGACTGCTTGGGGTGCTGAGGAGCTGCTGACTGAGCACAGGGAGAGACCAAGTCAATGAAAAACATCAAAGTAATTGCTTGTCTAATCTTTTCTAAATTGCTTGCTTAATCTCTGGGTTAGTCTAATGAATGTTTAGAGCATTCCTGGAGTAGTCAGTTGGGAGGGTGCACTGCTGTATTTGAGGAGTCTCTGGAAATGAGAATGACTGGAAATTGGCACTGTTGTCAGGAAGGAAAGAAATTGCTAAGACGAGAACAACCTGTCTGCAGGGTCCTTGGGGGTCATACTGAGTCTGGCTGGGATCAACTACCTTTATCTCAACCCACAAATTTTTCATCTTTCTTTCTCCCCTCATCCTGCTGAAGTGAAGGAGTGAGAGAGCAGCTTGCTGGGAACCCAGCAGTCAAACAAGGTCAATCCACCACAGGGGTGGAGAAGATCTCATTGCAGATATATGTAGCCTCACACAAAAGAAATCTCACCTTAAGACACTTCTGCCCTCCCTCCGCCTAACACCAGGAATGTGGAAGGTGTAGCAGCAGCAACCATGCAGAGGCCACGATGCCTCCTGAGCTTGAGTCATAGCATTGTCAAGCAGTCAAGCAACCCCACATCTTCTGACACCTCTGGCATGCATCTGTTAGGCGTTCTATTGTGTCTGATTATTTTTGCAAGGTCAGACAGACAAAGACCTTTAGTAGTCCAGCCTGGCTTGTGGGATAGAAATTATAGTCCTTGGTCCAGAGTTCTCACCCTCACAGTCAAAATCAGAAAAACTGTGGGATTTTTTCACTATACCTACTCCCAGTTCTACCACAGATATCATGGATATCTTCAGCTCTCCCTGCCTCAATTTACTCTCCACTAACGGCTGTTGTTTCTATTCAGATCATGTCATCTTAGAGAAAGGACTCCTTTTTATATTAAATGATCACCACCTGAAAAGCCTTCCTTTATGTAGGAAGCAGAATAGGAATGGAGAGGCAACACAAACAGTTTCCGCAAGAAAATCCAGTCAGTGGAAGGTGCCTACCAGTGTTGGTGGTTCCACCCCTCCTAACTCTTTGTAGGCAAGACCTTCTCATCCTGCAAAGAAAAGCATATTGTATTTTCTCTTTTTCACTATATTTATTTGGGGAAAGTCAATGCCTTTAACTTTCCTTTTTTCCATTTTCAGCAAACCTTTTGTTGTGTGATGCCTTTTGGTTCTTTGTAATAAAAATGCTTTTGTTGCCTGGATATATTGATTTTCAGTTTCCTGAAGCTTTGTGCTTTCCTTCTTCTACCGTTTCGCTGACACAGCTTAGGCTGTGTCTCACAATCCCATTCCCCCCACTCCTGACTGAAGAAACAGTTCTGACAAAACTGGATGAAGCTCATCGGGCATTTAAAAATTATTCCCGTTCAGCTCAAGCCTCCTGTTTTGTCCATTCCTTTCATCTCTTCCATTTTCCTTCTGGTGTTTTAGGACAGAAATTGAATGCAATTCAGACTGTGTGTTTTAAAAGCAAACCTCTACCTAGGTGACCTAGTTCTGCAAACTGACCTATTGCAAGAGGACAAGGGGAAGTGGTTTTAAACTGAAAGGGCAGAGATTCAGACTAGATATAAGGAAGACATTTTTTACAATGAGGGTAGTGAAACACTGGAACAGGTTACTCAAAAAGGTGGTACATGCTTCATCCCTGGGAACATTCAAGGTCGGGGTGGACATGGCTCTAAACAACCTGATCTGCTTGAAGATGTCCCTGCTTATTGCAGGTAGGTTGGACTAGATGACCTTTAAAGGTCCCTTCCAACCCAAACCATTCTATGGTTCCATTCTGTGACACAATTATGACTGTTGCAATTGTGATCTATACACATGGGATTTTATAGGTAATCTTTTTTTCTCACAAATAAACAGGTGCTGAGGTCAGATCATAAATTGTAGAAATTCACATTGACAAAATTGGCATGTCCAGTCTCACTAGAGGTGAACATGATGTTATGTCTTTAGTTCTTATTTCAATCAACTGAAATAGGACCCAGAGAAACCCGGATTTTCTAAAGTGGAAATCTGAGTCAAAATTGAAAGTTTCAGCAGCCAAACAATTTTCTTGTCATTGAGAACACCCTGGAGAAAATGGCAACGCAGACTGCTAGGTAAGTGCTTTTTTGTTTCATTATCAAGCAAACAAACATCAGGTGTAATTTCATACCCAAAGAATGCAAGGTTCACAATTTGAGAAGAAACTCTCAAAGAAAGAAAACTTCACACATCTGCTAACTCCACATTTAGTACTAAGAAGTATCATTTTCAGATCTCTGAAGGACTTCACTGGCTACTTGCTAGTGAATACTCTCAAACTTGCCTCACTGCACTGTCCCAGAACTTTTAACATTCAATATATTTACTAAGATCACGTTTGAGAAAAGTAAACCATCACAGCATAGATGTAAACACAGTAGAAGGCAACCTCCACATATTTTTTTTCCACAATTCCTGCCTGTTGCTTTCTTAAGAAACCTAGTATTTGCCGGTTTGAATTCCTTAATTTTTTACAACAAAATTCTTTTGATCTCAATTCTAGCATTCAGGCAGCTTCACACCAAACAGCTAACCCGAGTAGTACAAGGTATTTGGAAAAATACACAGCTTGATACTTCTGATGCCATGATACTATAATTAAAATGGAAACAATCCATTCACGCAATCTAACACCAGATATCACACACCAAAACACTCTACAGAGCAACTCTAGAATTGAAATTAGCACTTCTTGCACAAAAGCCTCTTTCAGAAAGACATTCAGTCTTGTTTGACTTCAGAGCATGGGAACCCATCATATTCCTAATTAAGCTGTTTGAAGAAAAGCTTATTTAAACCTTGTTTCTAGTATGATTTCTTTCAGTTCCAACTTTCCACCACCAAGTCACATTATGGTTTTTATCAGCTACCTGTTGTATGGAAAGAAATTAAAACAGGAAAAAGAAAAAAAATTAGCTATAAACTTCAAGTTTAGCCGATAAATCAGAAATAAAGCTCAACATATGTTGAAGGAAAATCAGTTTCTCAGAAGAGCTTTATGAAGGACCAGCATCTGGTTGACCATGTAACCAGTTATGCTCTGCACAATGTGGCATCCTGGCTAAGCTACCTCTAATTGGGAAGATACTGAAGAATGTTTTTTCCAAAAAAAGCTTTTTGCATTGAAGCTGTCTGTTACAGTGACAGCTAACATGACTGCAAAGACACCTAAACCTAAAATGAATACAATTGCAGTCCTTGGTAATGAATACAATTACTGCAAGCACTTATTCTAATTATTTCCTTTTTTTCTTTTTGACTAGGTTGAGCTGTGTGTAAGTTCCAACAAAAGAGCATAGATACAAGCTGTAACGTTAGCAGAGATCCCCATGTCCATTTACTTTGACCTCCAGCATAAGACAGGCCATGAGACCTCTCAGAATTAATTCCAGTTTGAATCAGAATACATATTTTATAAAGGCATCCAATATTGTCCATTGTTCAGCAATGGAGAGACTTGACAAGTTGACAATTATTCCAAAGAATAATTACCTAAGTGTTAAAAATCTGTGTCTGTTATTTCTAGGAGGAATTTGTGTAGCATCAACTTTCATGGTACGACTGCTTCTTGACACTCAATTACCAACTTTTGCTTAACATACTTAACATACAAAAAATTCTGAGGTCACCCTCTAGTCTTATTTTTGTTTAAGCAGGCCAAGATTCTTCACCCTTTCACTATAAAGCATTCTTCCTTTTACCATTCTTGTGCCTCTTTTCTTAAATCTTCACTAGTTTAACAGTATTCTTCCATCCTGAACAATGGAATGGGTTGGTGTCCCAAAGCCAGTCACACCATAACTAAGACCTCCTCAATATTCCCTTGTTTGCATATCAAAAATTCTCATTACCCCTTTTGCACCACACACTCATAGTAGAAGGTCATACCCTGCTAATTCCACATGCAACATCTCAACTCTGTTACTGCGTCCTAGGACAAAGCCAACAATCAAATCAGCACAGCCCACAGTATTTATTCCTATATATAGTCCTCTTACTTGGCCTCATAGAAACTCCTACTGCTTTCTTGCATTTTGTCCGTTGCAGTCAGAGCAGATTACTCTGTACAGCAGCTTGTTCTGTTAATTATTATCACCCTCTTTAACTTTGTGTCATCTGCATATTTTATATGGAATAATTTTCTCACTTCTTCCACACCCACTGATAATAATGTAAAATAGCAAGCATTCATCATCGTCCTTGCTCAAGAAACACATTGAGGTTTAGAAATTGCCACTTTTAAAACCATCGAATGTGTTTACAATGTTGATTTTGTATTCATTCTAGTTTCTTCATCAAAAGGTTGTGTAATATCAAGATGAAAAGAGCTGAAATACACAATTTCAAGACTGACCCTAAACTAGCAACCATCTCAAAAGAGGCACAATGCTATTTTGACAAAAGATCTTCAACGTAAACTCACAGCAATTAAAACTAATTATTTTAACCTTTTCTTAATATTTGATTAATCAGATCCCAGATCTGCTGCAATTTCAGATCAATGGTGAGGTGATGGGACAAGGAATATTTGAATCATCTGCTTGGTTTTTAATAAACCAGTACAAGAGTAACTTATTTCCTCTTCTCTTGAACCTCCTCACTGCCAACCAGCACTAGCAGCACAGAGTGCTGCTCCAGATGCAGATTGCATTGGCTTGCTCATTTACAAGTATCAAGATTCAGTTTTATATCTTCCTTCAATACTGCTAGAACAAAAGTATTTTGTCATTGCCGTACAATACACCACTTGGATTTTTCTCAGAATCCTTCTACTTTTCTGATTTCTCTCTTGAAACAAAATGAACAAACAACTTTCCCCCTTCCCTGCAAGGACAACACAATCACCTACCCCCAAGCAAAGCAAAATCGCTTCTCCTGCTTTCTGCCTCTCCTTGCCTCACATGCTTCCCACAGTCCTCAGCTTTTGCTGCACATCAATTCCCATCTGCTTTCCTTTTCTTTCATTGGTTATACATTCACGTCTTTTTGTTCATTTTTTAATGTAGTCATGAAAGCACAACTGACTGGAAGGTAGAATATTTTTGGTGTTCTTTTAAGAAATGCTATGAAACACTTTTCAGAAAAACTAAAATGACGACCAGAGAAATATCTAGAGAATGTGTTCAATCAGAGAAATCCAAGCAAATTCAAGTAACGTCAAGACCGGTGGCATTTCTCAGCTCCATTAAATGCCAGGAAACTTTCAATCCTAAGAAAACTTCACTGTAGTCCAAATGAAATTTAGTTTTACTGTTCTCCCTCCATCACAGTCTTCCACTATATGGACTGAATAATTTTTCCCAAAACATAATTTCCAGAGGGATGAATGCTTTGCTATGCTAATCTGTAGGGACTGTGCTTCTCTAGCTCAAACTCTGAAGTTTTTCAAGATAGGTGAGAATAATACTTTTTTAATAATTCCACACAGCAGGTAAAGAATGTTATAACTCTGAGAAAGGTTATCAGAATTACATGAGTCTAACTGATCTGTCCCAGTAATAAAAGACTCATTTTCTTTCAGCAAACCAGAAGTTTTGTATCTGAACATGTAAGAAGTCTGTATTTCTTTAAATCTATTAAAATTTTAAAAATCATCTTTTCACAGAGAATGAGCATAATTAATTTTAAAATACTGCTTGAGCCATCAGAGAAAGACTTAAAACAAAATTAATTGCTGGAAAGTTCTTGTGAGGCTCTTCATGCCATAGAATGAAATGTCTGTTTCCCTGAAATCAATACAAGAGATCAATACTGACTATTGAACCACAGGTTTTTAGCTCCTTATTATGGCCCACATTGCCTTTTGAATTTCATTGTAACAACAGCTGGATTCAAATTAAAATTATTCTCCCTACTGCTTCACTGAAATAACAGTTGTATTTCTCTTTACTGAACCAAGGGAACAAACCCAATTTTCACTATTAAAAAGGATGGCACCTTACCTGCAAAATATTGCGTTGATTCTGGTTTACTTCTGTAAAAATACTTGTTTATATTTGTCTTTTGAGAAAGAGTGTAGTGAAAATGAGACCATAGTTTATATATATTTTACTGAGAAAGCCATAGAATCATAGAAATGCTGATTCAAAGGGATGTTGAGATGTCATCTGGTCCAACCTTCTGCCCACAACAGAACCATCACCACAGTAGATCAGATCAGTCTTAGTTTTGCTTATTCTGGACGTAAAAACCTACATGGATGGATAACCTATAACTTCACCAGATAACCTGCTCCTGTACTATAATACCCCTCTAGCAAAGAATTGTTCCCTAATATGTCATGCCCATACCTGCCAAGTCACAATTTTTCCTACTGAAGCTTTTCATGTTAAAGCTGGAACGATTCAATGTACTAAAACCAAATATAATGCCCAACGTCATGGGACACTGCTTGCCATATCCTCCTACATAAATGAATGGAATTAAAAAGCACTCAGGCTGTCAACAGAAAGTGTTTGGTTTCTCAGTGGCTTTTTCCATAAAAGCCTTCTCATGATTCAGCAGTATGTATATAGCATGAATAATGCAAAGGCCAGCAGTCCATAGTTCCACAACAACTAGGTCTAAGCGCTACGTTCCCTTGTTAATGCAAGTCAAAGCCGCACTATGGGTAGGATGCAGGGTTGCATCAAGACTGACAAAAGACTGACAGCTGTTTTCTTTCCTTCATGTATCTATGAATAAAATCAATTTTTTCACATGCAAGCCAGAATGTTACAGCTGTAACATCTTTTGAAACACAGGTATGTGCTGTTCATAGTTGCAAATGAAACTTATATCCCACTGCCCTTACTTATATAAATAAAGGCTCTTGATTTAAGTGAATAAGTATGGCCCTACACATGCCTTATTCTCTACTTTCATCACTCTTGGTTCAATTTGCTGGCACACACTAAAGGAAAGAAACAGTATGCCAAGATGTGGAAACCCATAATCTTGATAAAGAGGATGTTGTTCAGCTTCTGTGGGAAGATTAGCTGATGGAAAAAAGAGAAAAAAGGTTCTTTATTCCCACTTTCTTTTTTTTTATAAGAACTGTGCCTGATACAAGGATCTACAAGGCTAGCAGTAAACTGTGAAAAAAATAGAAAAATAGCAAGAAGATGAACCAAGGGGTGTATATGCAAATCGTACAATGCTATCATTTAGAATGTAGTTAGAACTATTTGTATTCCTGATTTCAGCAGTCCCAGAAAGCCAATTTCCCCTCGTAACACTGTTAGCTTTTAGAAAGGTTGCATATACATGAAAAAAAAAAAAGTGTCATTGCAGCTGGGGTTGATAGACCTTCCTTGACCATTGCTTCCTGCTGTCTTTTGTCCTCTATTTGTCATAAGCCTGCTTACGTGGTCAACCCTGAGCTCAACTAAGACAACAAAGAGTTACGCTTGCAGGGCAACTCTAATAAACATTAAAGCTTTATTTATCCTAAGAAAAGGTGTTGAAAACGAAGGCAACCAAACATTATGAAAGGGTATAAAAAATGGATGTGATAAAAAGTGGACTCAATCATCTGTGCCTCATCACTTACCGAAAATATCTCCAGCACTAGGGGAGGATGAAGCCCAAATGGGCATATCCCCTGTCCTGCTGTGTTATCTGCTCCAACCCCTTTTACAATTCACAAACGTTATCCTCCACTTCATGAGCACCATTTTGAAAGGGGCCATGATCCACATTTTCTAAAGACATGCAATACATTCCTGCCTTTCTTTATCCTCTTGACATTGGGTCTTTTTCTAAAGGCAAACATGCAGTGACTTAGCAGACATAGTGAAAAGGATAATTGATTAACCATGTGCTGGATGAATTATCAGCAGCAGTGAGTGAAACCCACCTGCGCATACAAAGTCTATAACCCGGTTGGACTATTTAAGTGTGATTTGCATGGTGCCTAGGTTTACTTCGCTTAGCTTTTCAAATGAATGCTCTAGTCCACCTTAGAAAAAGTGAAGAGACTTTGGAGAAAATTGCCAGTTGGCATCTTGTGAGAATTTAATAATTAGCAAGTGAAGCTGAAACACTCCCTAAATTATGTGAATCCTATGTAACCATAAAGCCCTCTTCTTTTGGGAAGCAACAATAGCTCTTTGTGTGGAATGCAGCAATATCTCAGTGAAAAAAACTATGAATTTTCCTTTTGCTCTTGGTGAAAGGTAATGATTTTGCTGGATGAATAAGCCTTTGACATTTTAATGCTTAGAGAAGGAAGTATTTGCATATAGTGTTCCCCCCACCATTTTCTCCCTGGTTAATGTTAAGCTCTGGCAGTCTCCCTCCGCAGGCCTTTTTCAGCACTCTCCTCTTGCTTCACCAAATTCAGTTTTCCTATGTTGTGATCAGCTCAAAGCACAGCTTTCTGGTCTGAAAAGGGAATCTTTCCACTTAGGAAAAAGGCTGGTAATTACATTAAATGAATGTTAACTTCTTGCTAATGAATGCATTGCATCTCTCCTAAACATTTCTGGAAAAAGAAGCAAGCAAAGAAACAAAAAATAATCAGACATGCCATTCATTTACCCGAAGTATTCATTTCAAGTAATTAGAACAAGTGACTCATTTTTTAAGTATACAAGATTCTTAAAAAGAAATACAAAGGTTGCAGCACGAACTGCGTAGATATATCTGTATCGAGTGGATAATAATGTGCAAAAATACAATATTACATACATAAAGGCTTTAATTTTGAAGGAAAAAAAAATCCTATTATGATTTTTACATGTCCAGTGATGGTAAATTACAGTTGCCATGAACTGCATAAGTATCAGATTGTTTTCACTGTTCAAAAGATGTGTCCAAGATCTAGTTTGCATTTACCTTGATTCATTCAGTCTTGGATCTTGTCCACTCTTCCTACACTAAATACTTCCCCACCATTTATTTCCTTCCATCTAGGTCTTTACTTACAGATAGCCCCTAGGTAAGTTATCATCTTTTCTCTCCACAGCTTCTCCCTTCCAGAAAATATCCTGTACAATAATGAATTAAGAAAAATCTTCAATTTTTTCCCCTTTGAATAGTGTTCCAAGCTCTCACAGAGTTTTAGTAACATCTACACTGAGACCACACATTTCCTCAGTGTTGAATCTGGGTAAAAGTTAAGCTGAATGGAACAAATTCATAAAACATCTCGCTTTAATATTTTTCAGTCTTTCTTTTGATTCTTTTCTAAGTCACTTTAACCATACCAAAAAGCCTGGCTGAGATGTGGCTCAGCTCCCAGCAGGTCAGTGTGGCTCTGGGACTCACAACCTGGCCTGGCCTGTTTTACCAATATCCCTACATGCCCCAGGAAGCTCCAGATCTCCCCATTCCCTCCCTATGGCATTCCATCAGCACACACACCTTGTCTCCTTTTTTTACCGCCAGATCTCTCTAACACTAAGGTCCACGTAACTTCCCAGTTTGCAACTATAAAATTTTTTAATCCATGGGAATAAAAAAACCCTCACCAACAGCAGACGAAAACATACGTAAGTATAAATCACTTCACTTTATTAAAATCTTTTCATATGAACCATCTATAATGTCAAAACTCACAGCTATTGAACAGCACTGGGCAGCACTACAAAATTTGACAGGTGAGAAAATGCCTGGCCACACACAACAGGAGCTATAGGGGAATTCAGCTAGCAAAGCTACACTGCAGGATGGGATGTTCCTGCCTGCCTTGGCCCCCATGTCTTCTTCAGTGACAGAGGAGGAGTTGGTGTAGCACCCCAAAAGGTGGCACCCCCACTTATATGTTCTGATGAATCTTTAAATGCCAGTATGTGCAGCATAACCACAGAGCAGGAGCAAAATTGTCAGGCTACTTCAAACTTTGCTGTATGTGAGTTTTTTCAATACCCACAAAAAAAAAAAAAAGATTATGTTCTAATATTATTGTACTTCAATTTCTAGGTATAGGAGAGAAAAACATGAGGGGACTGGCTGGAAATTGCACTCACAAAACAAATTGGTTACTCAATTATTTTATTATAATACCCTGTTAACAGCAAAATTTTTTCTTTGGATGTGATACCAGCTAAAAAATCACTGCCTGGGATTGCAAAGGGGACGTGGGAGATCCTTTTATTGGTTCTGCAATTCCTTGGGGCTTTATTCACTATGTGAAGGACTTGTTTTGAAATGGGATTGTTCTTTTCCTCAGAGGTCCTGGTGGGAACAGTAAGTCTTTTTTTACAGAATTGCAAGATAAATTCCCAGAAATGTTAGAGAGAGCTCAGAAAATGCAGAATGGTACAGTAGCATATCTATTTTGTTAGGTTCTTAAAATACACATACAGCAAAACTCTATGCAGCAATTCACTGTACATCCATATGCACAAACACAGAAATGTAGAAAATTGTGAATAATGTCAAATGCACAAAGGAGGGAAATGCAAAAATTAATCTTTTCTATCACTAATGCTTAGTTTAACCTCACTATTTATTTCATAGAAATGTTTCCTATTTTACATCAAGCATGTGCTTTCAAACCATGTTATATTGAGATATATGACAGCCAGTCAAGCAGCTTACTGACAGTATTTCTGGGCATGGCACTGTGGCTTCCATTTGGAAACACTTATATTATCATCATCACTCAGACAGAATGGAAAAGCATTATCTGACATAAAGAAGGATATCTACATTTGATCCTCAATAAATTTGAAGGAATAGGGTTTCTCTTCATGGTTCATTACCTTATCTGGAAGGTCGGTTTTCCTACATACAGTTTTATTTGTTCAGCAGTTTACAATGAACGAAACATGTTTAAACCCTCACTAGAGAAAGACTGCGCACACTCCCTGAAAGTCTTCTCCTGTCATATGCTCTGCCCCAGAGGAGGAATGAAGCCTGCATGATGATGATTTCCTTTTGAGTCTTACTGCATACAGTGACTCTTTTGATAATTTTACCAGTATCAAACCACATGCCTTGAAATCGTTTCCAAAAACTACATGCATTTGATGAGCGATCAAAAAACTTCATTAATAAACTTGGCTGTCAATGCAACCATCCCTACATGTTGCACAGGGACACTGTTTTGAGATCACATAAACTTCTCTGGGCCTTTGGCAGCTAAAACACCACTAGTTCCCTACTTGTTTCTCTACCTTTCTACCCCTCAGCTTACTTGGTCTTTCCCACTATCAGTTAGTGTCAGCTTGGATGCTTTGAAGTTCTATACTCCAAGCCCTGGAAACAGGAACTGTGTGCATGTGCCATCAATAAACTTAAATTCTGCTTTTTTGGCCATTATTCATCAAGTTCTCTCCCTTACACTAGTGTAATCTCCCTGCTAATGTTGTGGGGGTTTTTTCCAATCTTTTACAATCTCTGAATTTGTTTGGTCATGTTTCTCTCCTCGATATAAAAAATAATATATATGTGTGTATATTTATATATGTGTGTATATATATAAATCCAATTTATTTTCCCATGTTTTGCAGTCCAAATCTCAATACTAAAAAGACATAAATCTCTATTCATACTGAGATCACAAAAAAACCCCAAACAAAACAAAAAACAACGAAACAAACAGAATAGAGAAAATAACTCTTAGCTGAAATGTATCAATAGGCCATACTATGGTTTGACAATTTCACTTTAAAAATTAGAACTATTTATAGAAAAAATGCTATTTATTTCATACTCTGGAGAAAACAATTATGATGCATGTTACGTGTAGTTCACATATTGAAAAAATACTGCTTTTCTCTAGGGCACCCTCAGAGCAGTTTAGGGATGGATGGGTTTCAGTGGACAACAATAGTGCACTCCTGTTGTTGGCTAGCACAACTCCCAAAGAGTTGGCTTTTTTTCCACAATTTATAAACTGTAACACTGTAGGTCGGGTTGTTAAGCTTCATGTGTATGTGATCTACTCCATTAGGTACACTGAGATATTTCAATTTCAATCAACTTGAAAATTATACATCTTACTTTTGTTGACATAGTAACTGGCCTTGAGAGGCATCATTTATACCCTGAGCACAGAACAGATAAACATAATTATAATTCTTTCATGCACTGCAAATGTGTGTGTGTTCTGAAGGACTCTCAGGTGTCTCTGGACCTCAACAAGTGCACATTTCCTGCAGTCCATGTCACATCCCGTATTTGTTAAGAACAGCCTTTGGGTCTCTGGTGTCATCCATTCCTGTTTAAAATGGAAAAGCTTGAACAAAATCGGGGAGTTATTTTTTTTGTCAGTTTGAAGGGAGAACTACTTCCCTGGTGTTCTGTCCTGTTAACAAGTGTTGAAATTCTGCATTAAACGACAGAGGCTCTGCTGTCACAGTGGACAGACATTGCTTATCAGCTCTGCCCTAGAGTTACTCTGCAAAGCAGGAGTAATGCCCTCAGCAGGGCAGCTGAGGGTCCTGGGAGAAATCCTTTGGGTCAGAAAGTTTAAGGTGCTAGTGAATACAGTAAAGATGGTGTAGGGCCTCCAGACCTGCACTAAGGAACGATACTTGTATTTTTTAAAAAGCAGGATGAGTCAAAACTTAGTGGTCTTATTCAACCTACTCAAGTCCTAGTCTACTTCCCACTTAGTTCACATGAAGCTGGTCACCCACCTCCTTGTCCATCTTCAAAGCTCTCTTAGGTAACCCAAGTTCTGCACTTAGGTAATCCCTGCTTTACTATTTTATTGGGTCTGGCTGAGATGGAGTTCATTGTCCCATAGCAGCCCTCACAATGCTGTGCTTCACATTGCTAGCTAGAAAGCTGTAGATAACACACCAGTGTTTTGGCCACTGCTGAGCTGCTCTGGCACAGCATCAGCATCTCAACATTCCTTCCCTACCACTCTTCCCTTTGAGGGGTGGGTGGCAAGATCCTGGGAGGGGACACAAGTAGGCCAGTTGACCAAAATTAACCAAAGGGATTTTTCATACCATATGACATCAGCTCAGATATAAAAGCTAAGGAAAAGAGGGCATTTGTTATTTACAATGTTTGCCTTCTGGAGCAATCATTATGTGTGCTGAAGTCCTGCTTCCCAGAAAGTATACAAACACCACTTGCTAAGGAGAAGTAGAGAATAAACCTTGTTATTTTCCTCTTTGTTTATGCACATGCAAACTTTCACTTTTGCTTTAGTAAACTGCCTTATCTCAACCTGCAAGTAGTTTTCTATCTTATTCTTTCTCCTCTGTCTGGCTGGGAAAGGGAGTAATAGAACAACTTGGTAGGCACCTGGCATTCAGCCAAGGTTAACCCACCACAGTTGTCCCCCTGCATTTTGGAAGTTAAAGGTTTGAGCATGCATCTACAACGTGACAGACTGGAGTATGATCCCTCATCAGCTTTGCTGCACCTTCTTTCCTAAGCAATTAGGAAGACGGGGTAGAGATGGCTGGGTCAACATTTTCATAAGAGGCAATGAGTGGCCTGCTTTTGAGTTGTGCCCAGTTTAGCCTTTCAGAAATTCCTGTTCAAATCCTCTGCTTGCACCTTCTCTGAAAAGCCCACAAGAAAGACTCAAATTGAGCAATTGAGACTGAAGGCACCCACAATTGTCAATAACCAACTGTTAAACTCCGACCAACTACTTCGGCTAAAGCATTAATGGTGAGAAGCAAACAGATTCACGACACACACTGCTTCAGTTCATCTTTCATTGTTTCATTCCAGTCTTCCCACATTGTCCCCAACAGTGTGTCTGCAGATTCATGTCTAGACAATGCTATGAATGCTGTGAGCACAATGTCCTGGCTCGTAGCCAACAGACCACGAACTGTTCATCCCTGAATTATTTTTAGTTGTGTAAAGAAAAATAGCTGGGCTGGATCCACTTTAGGCAAACTAAAGATGGTGGAAGGCCTGTTGGTGCTGCAGAAGAGCTTCACATGCACCTGTGTACTGCCAGGCATGTATTTCTGGGAGGGAGGGTACAACTGCAGCCTTGGGGCATCGAGGAGGTCCCCACAGGCAGGCAGAGGGCAGGCAGGTTTTTATGTGGAGGAACAGGAGCATTCCTGCCTGTGATGAGTCTCCAGGCAATAACACAACTTCAGGAAAAAGGAATCAGCTAAGAAAACTTCCTTTTGGCCAACTTACAGTGACAGCAAGCTCAATGATTTTTCTTAAGAAAGGGAAGAGGTGGGTGGGCAGGAGGAGTCAGGGGTGCCTGATCTCTGTTAGTCATAAGAGAGCAGGTACCAGTCTCAGTCCATGAGCTTCTGTCATTTGCAGAGCACAACCATTGAGCAACCCTAAAACATGCCACCACACAAGTAACCACAGAGAGCAGGCACTTTGTCACTGGCCATGTATCTTCTGACTAACTAAAAAACAGCAACAGCAAAAGAGCACAGCCACTAAGTCATCTCATACCAAAATTTTATCACATTTATTCTCATACAAAACCCTGGCTCCTCTCCTTTGCTTCAGTTTCTCCTGGAAGCACCTACTTTTCAGAACTACCTCCCTACTTCTAGTTTAGCATTACATCAGGTTTTACTGCCTTTTAAATATATCTATTGTTAAATTTATAAAGGCCAAACTCCCCAGGGTCCTAAGATTCAAGGCCAATACACATTGCCACTATTCAGAAAGAGCTTTAAAAAAAGCCTGCTCTATTTATTTCCATGGTTGTGTTATACAGTTGTACACCAAAAAGGGACCCATTTTCTTTCCCTCACCTGGCAGTCTCTACTGTATCTACAGAAGCTTTGACACTTCCAACTTGACAGCCTCATCTATTCACCATGACAGTTGGATTTTCTTACTTCATCCCCAAAAGAAAAATCTTGCAATAGCACAGAAGATGGCATTTGTCAACACCAAGATAAAATATCCTGATGATGAGCCAGATTGTGCTCAGGCATTCCAACAAGCCAGAAAAAAATAAATGGAAAAAAAGCCCAAAACACTCAAGAGACATTCCCTTGCAGGATATCACACCCAAAGCAAAATACAGTAGTCAACACTGCAGAAATGCCTGCTCAGGTGAGCTCATGAATAGGCAGGCACAGGGAAGGGCCCTGACTTCTACTGAAATTTAAAAATTTAAACTTAACATGAGAAGCACAATTTTCAGAGTAAGGGAAAACCATCTTATGTTCCTTTGAATTTAGAATGCAAAACTCATTTTTTCAAATACAACAGGAGTTCACCAAATATACTTGAATGTGGATCACCAAACTAGCCACTTGCAACATGTGGACTAAAAACAGTCTAGCATAGACTGAAGGAAACCCTGAGCAGCTGTACGTAAACCAAGGTTTGTTTCAGTTGAATCCTGAGAAAAACCACTTCCCATCCTTCCATTTTACATATGAGTTGACAATATACATGCAATGCATAACATTTTTAATTTGCCAATTCAGGGTTCTCCCAGGACATAAAAAAGAGATAGTAAGGGAAAAGAAAGTAAAAGAAAAAAAGGCAGCCCCAGTTGCTTTCAGTCATCCAACATGCTCAACTGACAAAAAGAAAGGGAAAATTGGGGGGAAAGAAGAATAGGAAAAGACCTTACAAAGGTGTCATGATGCCTCCCACTATTTTAGCAAGGATGCAAACAGTTCTGCTTGCAGCAGTAACACAGCCCTACCTATGAGCCATGGAGCTACAAGTTAGTTGACTGCACTGTAACAGCATCCAACAGATCAGATATCATGTACAGTGCAAACATGTACATGCACAGTGTACATGTACCATATTCAGCAGTCACTGACTTACAGAAAACAGCAGGAATGCAACGTCTAGCACAAGGACAATGAAGGCAAGATGACCTAGAAAGGGAATGCCCTGGGTTTCTGAAAAAGGATTAGTCCTAACTGGCTGGACACATTGGTCCTGAGAATCACAGCAGGCTGTCACCAGGCACACGAAAAGCCTTAATATTTTAAGAGTACTGCCCCTGACATGTACCATCAGTCAAGTAAACAACAACAGAGACAAAGAAACCACAGGTGACAGCACAGCTATCAGGCACTGACACATCCTTAGCAGAACTCCTGTTGAGCCAGCACACACCAGGACCCCGTGATTTCCTCACTGTGGTACACCAGATGAAACTTGCTTTGGAGACCATACTGTGAACAATACACATTGCTGGCATAATGAACAGAACTGCATGAACTGTGCTTCTGTTCTGCCATGTCGTCCTACCTAAACAACTGCTGAGTCCAGTCGCCATGCTCTTATGCTCTCACAGCATTTCATGGGTCAGCTAAATTCTCCTTTCTTCTTAATTTGATCCAATCCATGCAACAGCTACAGCAAATTTGTGACTAGACTCTTCACTTTGTTTCTGGTGTCTTTATGTTGCTCTGATGGTGACCAGGAACCATTTCAGCTGCACATCTCTGTTGGGAGTATTCCTTAAAAACAGACAATCTCTGCCCAGTACTACTATACTGGCTCTGCCCACATCAGTGTCAATACTGTTCAAAACCACTGGGTCTCCACTTCTTTATATTGTTTTCACATAGCTGTAACTTCATTGATGCTGATAGACTTCATTCAAGCTCTTCAGAAACAAAAGCCAGGGGAAACCATATCAGTTATGCACCGAACGATACAGAGCATAGATGGCATTATTCATCCAACAACAGTGGAGAAGCATCAGATTACGCTAACAGAGTATTTGGTCCTCCAAATGAAATTATCTCATAACTGTAACAAAGCATCTGTCCATACTTTAGTAGGCTTTGATTTGGACTCTCATTGGATTGTATAAGTAGACAGCACAGTAATCTGAAAGCTCCTTGAGTTCAAATTCTAATTTTCCAGACACTGAAGATTAATTTCACGGAAGTCAGAGAAATGTTCTTTCTGAGTGCTTCTCTCTCACACCTTTTTTTTTCATCAGGAGCTATTCAAACAGCAATTTTATCTACCCCAATATCCACGATGTCATTACAAAATGAAGAGGACAACTAGGAAAAGAGATTAAAATAGCCAAATAAGAAGGCATTATAAAGCAAACCTAGAAGTCATCAGGCAATGCACATTTGGGAAGACAACATAAAATAGTTGCATTTTTACAACTCAAGAGGGGGTCTCTTTCCACCCCTCTCAGACTCCTCTGCCATGTGGCCTCTCCTGTCAGGTACTATTTTCACAGCTCAGCAAGCACCTTGCACTTGTGCTTTCTCTGGCCTTTACCCTGCTTGGTGCAGTGCATGCTGCAGCCCTATCTTACATCTGCCCTTCTCAGATTTGCTAATGGCTGAGACAGACAGAATTAAAAATGATCATGATTCAATTGTTTTCTTGTTGAAATGATAAATGGGTTATTATTAAGACCAGCATTTTGGTTTGGTTTTATTTTAATGATGAAAACTCAATCTTACTTAGTGACAGAGAACATGCATGTAGTAGACAGAACTGGAAAGGAGGTGCAGAATGTAACTGGTGCTTAACACCTGGAGGCAGCAGGAAAAGTCTTGCACATAAATTTAGCATCCAGCACCATTTAATGTTTTCATCTTAGGAAACTTTAGTCATAATGTAGAGGTAGCTGCAAATGCTCATAGTACAGGCTTCAGATAGTAACGATAACTATGAAGTGGAGTAGTGCAGACACTGAGAACAATTTGTCCAATAGTTATTGATAACTGAGTTCTTCTTGCAGCACTGTGGCTACTTTTTCTACCTGAGAACTTAAAGGATTTTGCCTTTGATTTTAAGCAGAGTTTTAAAAAAATTGAATTCACAACCACTGTGACTTTTAAAATTTGTTTCTACCAGAGACACATTTCAACTGTGCAGCTAGTAACATCAAATATCTTTGCATTTTATAAATAGATACAGCATTACTACTGCAATACCCAATCTGGTGATAGCCAAAGGGATTACAAAGAACTCAAATGAAATCCATCATTTAATATAAAATCCTTTTTTTTAATAACTCTTTAATACAAAAAAAAAAAAGAAAAAATAAAGTGGGTCTTATCTTCTCTGCTTTCAGAAGCAAAGCATGTCTTCTAGCACATGTTACCCAGCCTGGATGAAGAGATACTTTCCCAAAACACCAACTGTATCCCCCTTTCATCTAGAAGAAATTCTCCCATGGATCATTCATCTAGAAGAAATTCTCCCATGGATCATTCATGATCAGATGATGAGACGTTTACAGACAAGAGAAACAGATGTGGGTAATCTTCTTTAGAGAATTCTCTGTCTTGAGACAATAGATTCTTAACTAGATTTTGCAGCTCAGGGAAATAACACTTTTAAAGCAAGAGTCAGTTTGGGCTTCATTTTTTTTTTACTCCTGTCAGAAAGGAAGGAAGGCCATGTACATCAGGGTGGTCAAAAAATGGGTTTGCAGGAACAGTGTGAAAGGGCCAGAAATGTTTAGTAGCTTGTAGATAAAGCGGTATTTTGAAAAGTAAGACATTTGGTCAGGTCTCATCACGGAGAGTAAAGAATACATTTAATTTCTAAAATAAAACTATCTAGTAGGTTATTCCAATAAAATTAGTGAACCATTTTGTGACACATGAAGCTAAATTTTTTACAAACTCATTATTCCCTTTCTCTTTAGTGTTAGGCAGCTATGATTTATGTGCTTAAGAATCTCAAGTCTCCAGACCCAGAATCAATGGGATTTGAAGGCTTCATCCAACACCTACAAGTTGTGCATGTGTGCTAATACATAGGAAAGGAAAAGGAATAAGGATGTGGTTGATTATCCATGCTGCTAGGAGGGAAGTCTGACTCCCACCTTTTTAGGGCAAAATCCAAGAGTTTCCAGTACTTCCATAAGAGGATTTTCTTGACCCATTGTCATTAATAAGAGATCATTTGGAAACTGAAGCTTTCTAAGGTCAATCCTGCTCAGACCACTACAATGGGAGGATTATCACCGACTTCAGTAAGAGCAGAATTAAGTCTTCTGTTGACATAAACATATTTATTCCATAGCAAACTGTTTCTTTCAAATGTCTATGTTTATCTAGAACACACAGATACATTTTATATATGAAAAAAACCTTCCAACAACAAAAAATTCTGGATATTAGTAAGACATGATCTCTACTTGGTTTGCTATGAAAATGCAACATAACATACACACAATATACCATATATATGTGCACAGGTATGCATATACATATTTCCTGCTCAAAATGAGCATGGCAAGGTCCCTACACAAATAAGCAGATTGTGACACCCATGAGGATTACTTCACCATGCAAGAAACAAAACATCAAATGAAAACAGACTTTCACTTGTACCTTATAGTGACTCCTGAAATTTCATATTTGTATCACGGTCCTTTTTTGTTCCCCTCAGGTCAAGAGTGATGACCCAGGATGGCTCAGTTATTATCCTTTGCCATTTTACATGCTAATTTTCTTTCTTGTATGTGAAAAAAAGAGCAATGTGGCATTGCACTGGATTTTGCATCCAGACTAAGGCCAGACTCCACAACATGCCTGTTTGTCATCCAGTGCATTTTGGTTCAAGGAGGAACAGAGAAAAGCATGTGCTGCTACTGTGACTGAGATTGTGGATGCCTGGACATTTACCCCCTGTCCGCTAAAACACTTGCAACTTCTTTGGCCCATCAGCAGCTCCTGCCACCAAGGAACACTGACAATATCCACTCTCCTCTATAAAAGCCTGAACTAGATTATCCAGTTCTGTTGTTGGGTTTTGTTTGGGGTTTTTTTCCATGCCAGAACCTTGCATTTGGATGACTGAGTGCTCTTGGGCAAAAGCACAAGAACAGCTTGTGGCGCTCTGAGTAGTGCTAAAACTCAAGGTCCCCTTGTCCACTCAGAAAAGAATAGAAGGAGAGGAATAAATAGGTTCCCATGTCAGAGATTCCCTGAAAGGCAGCCTGCTGTTCTTCCTCAGTGACACCCAGCTCAGCCAGAGGGTCACTGCACATCTGTAATTCTGCCCACTGTGCACTAGATGCCACTGCACTGATTGTTTTTAGCAGTCAAACAGTCATTGCCTTTCCCCTGGCAGCCACACTCTACCCATTAAGAGGCCAGTCATTACCACTGCCTTGGAAGTTCAACGCACTTAGTCTAGCAAAACTCCCATCACTTAGGACAGAGCTATCTTTGTTTTACAGATGGCAAACTGGGGTACAGAGACTATAGCATGATTTTGCCATGGATTGGGTATGCAAGGCTGACAGTGTACGGATTTCAGCAGCAGTCACTGGCATTCACCACCAGAATGAAGTCCCAGTGAGCAGATTTCTGCCTCTTCCTCTGCCACTGCTGAAGACAGATACAGCTATCAACCTGAAGTCAGAGTGGAGCAACCGGAGTGTAATAGTCACAGTAGTGACAACAACAGTGATGTAACCAGCTAATAGCAAATAAATTTGACACTACATAGAGGTTCCCACAGCCAATCTCAGTTTCTCAACCTCCTATTGCCTGCTCAAACTCCTAGGCATCTTCCCAGGAACCACATCCACAGGTCTCACAGCCAGGCATCCTCTTGTCTGTGGGCACATCCCCATGTTCCTTCTACAGCAAAACTTTCTGGTGATGAAGAAGGAGAGGCATCAGGAGAGATTTCCTAGGAAGGCTTGAGAATCTTCATCACTCACAGTTTTTAAGAGGGGGTTAAAGGCAGCAGAAGATGGTGTCCCCAGATTGTGACACACACCATAACCACACCTCCCTGCTCCCCGCTCTTCAAAGCGGGTGTAATGGCCTGGGATAAGGAGAAGCTACTACAAATGCTAATGGCTCCAAAAAGCAGATGAGGTATTGGGAACCTCTGCAGTACAAGATCTCTTTCAGCCTTACTTCCCTTAGATTCTGGGATGGGATATACAGATCATGGAGAAACATTGGTTGATCTTCCTCATCACAGATTTCCTGACAGGATACTGTCTGATCCAGACATGGCAGATTCTCACAGACGCTGTACAGCAATCCCAGATACCTCCTAGTACACTGTCCTTCCCATCTGCCACAGTGAACTTTTATGTGAATCTACTCTGGAAAGACATAGGAAGCCTTATGCATCTCCTTGTTCTATGCTTGACACCATCAGTGATGGAGCATGTTCATCGCTTGCTAAAGTGTGTGCAACATCTAATTTATAAACTGTCATGTAGCTCAGTGGAACCAGCTGTTTAGAGCTGTGGTGACAGAGTGCCACTGGTACTTTGGGGGCTGGTACAATTCCCTCCATCTCCTGCAGCAAGAGTGGGTGAGCCCTGGCTGAAGGAGGCACAGCTTTGTAAATGTTAATCCCTGCCTTCTACTTCCCCCTGCCCCAACCCCACCAACCCAATCTAAGCTCTAGGTTTGGAGACAGGCCAGAAAATGTGGCTGTGCATTACCTCAGTGCCAAGAAACACGGCAGTAGTCCAGAATCAGCTGTGAGCACTTGCACACCTGCAAGGGTTTTTTTATGCTCACTCTGCCAAGTGAGCTCATTCACAAATTCTGTTCCTACAGCACATTTTACTGTCTTTCAGGAGCCGAGCAAATGAAATTAAGGACTCTGACAGAAGCAGATTTCATCTCGAGGCTAAGCTGTATGAAATAGGAAACCACCACAGAGTCTAAATTGAGGTCTTCATTGAGGTCTAAATCAATTAACCACAGGGTCTGTAAGAATTAAAGCTATGTTACAAAAGATTCAGCAATGATAAATTCTTGTGTCAGCCCTTTCTTTCCCAAACTGTGAGTTTTTAAGATGTACTTTTGTGGCTATGGTAATTTGCAGTTCTGTTTCAGGGGGGTTTTTTTTATTTCTGCTTGACAGCTGAAGTCTTCATTTTCTTTGCTGTGTGAGTTTTAAAGTTTACCCTCGCTCCAGCAGCCACTAGCTAGGTCTCCACAGTGGAAAGAAGGCTGATGGAACAGCATGACACAGCCAACCATGTTACCACATGGGCATGTTAGCGTGTGGGCAGCCACACAACCCAGGACCGTGCTGATCACTGAGTCCAACCTCAACCCAGCACTGCCAAGTCCACCACTAAACCATGTCCCTAGACTCCACATCTACTTGTTTTTAAATACCTTCAGGGAGATACACTTCCCTGGGCAGCCTGTTCCCATGCTTGACAACTCTTTCCAGGAAGAAATCTTTCCTAACAGCCAATCTAAACCTTCCCTAATATCCAATCTACACTTCTCCTGGTGCAACTTGAATCTCCTTTCAGGTAGCTGTAGAGTGATAAGGTACCCCCAAGTCTCCTTTTCTCCAAGCTAAACCCCTCCAGCTCCCTCAGCTGTTCCTAAGACCCATGCTCCAGACCCCTCACATTTTGTTGCCCTTCTTTGGACACTCTCAGTGTCCTTCTTGTGGTGAGGGGCCAAGGACTTCATGTCGTCACAACTAGATTTACATTTACACTCTGGAATAACTACCATGTAATTGGTATTTTTTTCTGGTGATAATTAAAGCTTTTGCCTGGGTGTTATATGTTTATTTTATGAATTAGCATATTTTGCATAGCTGGTGTCAAGTACTTGTGTCACAGGTTTACCAGCTATTGCTTGCTGCCAGCTAAATAATTCTGTAAATGGGATTTATATAAATTCTCCCATACAGTAAGTCTATGCACACAAGTGTCATTATATGAAAGTTATCTCTTGCTCTTTGCTTGTATGTAAACCATGTGTGCACATCCATCTGACATTCAGGCCATAAACAGCTCTTGCTGAACACAGAAAAATAAAAAGCAGCCTGTGGGAATGCATGTAGTATTTTGTACATCCGTAGAAGAAAGAAGGCAAAGAAAACTGGAAATGCCTGTAGGCAAATATTCCTAAATAAAACAGAGAGACAGAGACAGACAGACAGAGAGAAACAGAGACAGAAGTTACTACAACAATATGGCTTTTCTTATTCAACAGTATTTCTAACTCCAAGCATCCAAATTATGAGTTTTACCACCCAAAACCAGAGTGACACATTTAGTGGGTCATTGGTTTGAGCCCTCTTGTAAAATTTACAATTCAAAACAAACACCGCTCCATCTTATATTCCAGACCTCAAAACTTATTTAATCCAAGATTTCCAATAGCAGTGTATCAGTGCTGTTAATATCTGACATGATTCAAAGTGCCTTTTGTAATGTAGCCAGCTCTTACAGAAATTTTACTCCATGTTTTATTGCATTGCAATGCTTTTAGTCAATGTCTCTCATCCCCAAGTGCTGGCAAGAGTACATCAGCCACACTTGAAAATGATGCTGCAAAGACCAACTGGCAGACTTTGTATAAACCTTTGGTTACAGGCTGTAATGCATTTTAGGCATGGAAATTATTTGGAGCCCAGGCAAAACTGAAGAGCCTCCCACCTTCTTCTCAATCACCATTTCAACCACAGAGCAAGCACCAAGAAGTGCTGCAAGCACTTCTGTGCTATTTCAAACCTGGTTCAGCTTCTAACAGTTCAATTAGGACCAGAAAAGCCAGTATCAAACCAAAGAGAAGAAATACCAGCTCAGACTTTGACAGCTTCCTCCAGCAGGTCTCTGGTTTATTGTATTTTGCTTTTTTCACATCCTGTAGTCCAGCAAGGGCATAGAAATTATCATACATGATGCATATAGACATGCAGGCTTGGGATCACCTTCTAATATTTACATTTAGATTCTAGTCCTGGTTCCAGCCATGGCAGAACCAGAAAGCATGGCTAAGACCTGGAAGTTATTCTATACCATCTCATGTCACTGCTGGGGCTGGGGGAAAGGGAATCTCTTCAGCAGTTCCTTCCAGTTGAGTAAGCATTGCAGAGGGGCTCATCTGGTATTGTCTATTATCAGGGTGTTTCCATGTGAATAGCTTGTTTCTTGTACCCTCTGTCATTAGTATTGTTGTTGTTAGTTTTTCTTATCTCATTGTTGCTTCCAGCAAGTTGTTCTTATCTCAACCATGATCTTTACCTTTTGTGCCTTCAACTCTCTTCTCCAACCTGCCATAGGGGGAGAGGAGAGGAAAATGGGGGAGTGAGCAAGTGACACATGGTCTGGAGAGTCTCAGTGGAAGCACTAAATTGGGGAGTACCATTACTAAACCACAATTCTGCAACATAAATACCAGCCCAAGCATGAGTGAGACTCAGAAGGGAAGCACAGTTCTCTCAGGTGAGAAATTTATGGTGGCCAGGTCATAGGGCAACGTACTACTACTTCTCAAAAACACTTCTGAGAAATAGACCAATTTTCCAAGCTACAGCCTGCAATGCCCACAATTTCAACAAGACTTCTGAGGCACTGCAAGAACAGTTTTGACAATTCTATCACTCACTGTAATTTCATTCTCTGTTCGATTCATTTAGAGTGTAGAGTTACTTCTCTAAGGACTGCCTGTACTGTGGTCTTCCTTTTTTTTAATATCCCTATAGATGTCTCTTCCTTTTTTTTCCTGTCACTATTTAACTGAGCACACCTGAAGAACAAGCCTTCCAGGCTGCTGACCTTGAAGAGGATTTTTGCATAACTTTCACTTAAAAGAAAGACAAACCCCGACATACCAAATAGAAGACTTGATACCTGATGACATCAGTCAAATCCAACTCAGAGCTTTAAAAATCCTAGGTGTCACCTGTCAGTGTTCTTTTGAACTCAGGGTAATGCATACATGTATCTCTACCTGTTTTATTCACATGGGCCAAGAGTGAACTAGAAATCTTTTCAAATAATCTACCAAGACTAATATAGGAAAGCATTCAGTCAGACAAAAAAACCCCATTAATTAAATTCCATCAAAATTATAGACACTGTAGAACAAAGTTGTTTTCACTTCTGCCGTGTGAAATACAATGCAGCTGTTTTCTTTTCTTCTGGCTAAATAGGCTGTTGTGTAAAGAAGAAATGCATGTCTGTATATAGGCCCCAGTCCACCATAATATTCAAGTACATACTTGAATACATGCCAATATTATATTAGAAAATCTCCTAATTAAACTTTAGAGGCTTCATGCAAACCTAGCAGACATGCAAATTAATATGTATTATTAATATACACACACAAACACACATCCTCTGTTAGTTGGTGTTTGCCTGCCGGTGCTATTTGCACACCTAATTATGGCATTAGTCATCTTAACATTTTCATTATTCTTTCTAATGCATCCTGGGCTGCAGTCATCTAAGTCATACAGCTCCTATAGGAAAAACATGTTTTATGGGACCAGTGTCTCCAGAGTACAGTTTAATAATGTTAAAAAGATACCAACATAAAATTAATGACTGAATTTTTCATGAAGGCAGCGCTACATTTCCACTTAATTGTGGTTTAAGCAGTTATTTCTCTATTATTACTCTATTGCTGAAACTAATGTTCAGTAGACCATTGTATGATCTGATAGAGACTCCAAATGACTATTGGTGCTAATGACAAATATCCCTGGAGAGTAAATATCTTCTGAACACTGTTCTAATCGGACTGATTCTATTTCAGCCAGTGTAAAGAAATCTTTTCTGATGGTGTTTGAAAGAAAATGATTAAATAAGACTTCAGTTACTTTTCTGTGTCAAAGGGAGTATTTTCAGGCCCTGTTAACTTCAACTCACTACAAAGTGGAAACTTTCTAACCGGTGCTGGGCTTCAATGTCAACATACCTGGCATCAAAGACCCTGCATATTTAGGTTGGTGCAACTGCACAAGCAGCCAAGAGTGGTGTGCTGTGATGAACTATGGCTGGCTTTGCTGCAGTATTCCTTCCCACTAAAGAACAGAGCAGTCTGTTCTCAGCATAATACAGAAAAGCCAGAAGGATCTAATCAAGGAAACAGTGGTTTGACTCCTTCTGAAATGCACATGGCAAATCTTTTACATTTCTTCTGTGTTTAATCTAATTAATTGGAAGGTATTTCAGATATCCACATTATGGACCTATCCATATCCATCATGCATAATCCAACAGTGAGTATTTCTTATATAAAGGGAGAATATACTTTTCTTTCTCCTCCCTCCCATTCCTTTCCATACAGCATGAGAAAAGCTGGTCCAATAGCTGAAGGAAACAAGTCTTGTATCTCTCAAGAGGCGGCACAACTTGGAGACCATGTGCACAAGCTTCCCCACACAATTAACCCAGGGTTTTTCTGCTCCAGAGGGATGCAGATACCCCCTTTTCACCTCCTCATCCTTTCCTATGAAAGCAGGTTCTAACCTCCTTAGGCACTGCAGTTTCAGTTACTCCACACATCCCCCATGTTTTAATCTTTACTACTCATTCTTATATCTCTAAAATCTACTCTTTTCCTCCCCACCCCACTGCTTACGTAGCATCTGCTCCCATTTAGTCATTTTTCTTTCCAAACGTGATTTCTGTGACCTTGTAGCCTTTCTAATTCCCACATCTTACTTTACATTATTTATAAAAATAGATTTACTTCAAAGACATCTTACTTGTGTTTTGCTTTGCTCACATTACCTCCTCTTTCCTCACTGATCACACTCCCTATCTTAAAATATTTTCCCTAAAATATTAAATATATATTCCAAACACTACTTTTTCCACCACGGTTTTTTTGCTCTCTGCCACCTGAAGAGTGATGCTGTCTTACAACTTTGGTCTGCACATTTCCCCTGCTGCAATCAGTGTCTTTGGTGCTGCACAAGTTACTTTGAGCCACTATCTCTTTTTTCCTCAAACTGCCCGACTTCCACTTTCCCTAATGACTGCAAAGCCCTCCATGACTGGCAGATGCATCATCCTGTTCTAGCTTCTTACTTGCACACATATCCTTCAGAAAAACATTTCCATTCATCAACTGGGATAACAGTCTCTGGCACAAACACGTCACTATCCGCATCTCCTCCACCACCTTGCCACCATGGTACCTGCCTTGGTTGACCCACAGTGCATATCAAACAGGGTTTGGGTTTGATTTAGTGTTCTGGTTGAGGACATGAGTATGAAAATATGCAACCACTATAGGCAAGCATGAGACACCTGCAGCTGAGGTTGTGGCACAGCAGGCATTCATCCTCAGGGAAAAGAAAAAGCCAGTGAATAGGAGCTTCTCAAACTGGTTGCATCCCAAAAAAATGATAACAAGGAACTGGTGTCTAAGTCACCCACTCAGTTTTCCATGTCATTTCTGATATTGTATAATATATAATGGGTATTTGCCCATGAAACCAGTGTTGTGAAGCAGAGCTAGTGAAACCGGATCATGCCAAATAACTAGCTGCCAAAGCTCATCAAAAATCTGAACTAATTTTGATCTGAGAATGTCCCCTTCCTCTTCTAAACTGAACACAATGATTCATCTCAGCAGGCCACAACTAAAGCTCAGCACAAATCTAAGCTTGGATATCACTTCTTTACTGACAATTTTTTAGTTAATGCCACTTACGTCTAAATTTAAATTTGGTAAAATGTAAGCATTCACAAATTACACTTAGAAGGATGTGGAAAACTAACCTGATACAGAGACTGCATCTGGTAAGCTAAAATATTGGCTCAGGGCGGTAAATGTTTGACAATCTATCAGCCACGACATTAAGGGGAAAAAATGGACAGAGAGCCTATGGAAAATGTTTTCCTGGCTTGTGCAGGCACTTACAAAGGCCTAAAAGAAGGGGGAAAAGTGCTATTCCTACACAGGAATTTGTGAAGATTTACTACCTAGTTTACAACATACAAAGCCTGTAGCTCCCCACTTATATTTGCAAACAGCTCAAATGTTTTTCATGACAACAGGACAAATATTTCCTCCAAATCTGCATTGTGTATGATGACTTAGAGATGCTTTTGAACAGAGTATCACTTCCCACTCTTTTTGTTAAATATTTACTTTTATGTGACTCATTTTAATACGTTACGTTTCCCCATACCGATATTTACACTTTTTCTATCTTAATCACAATAATTTATTTCAATGATTTGTCCCAACATAACATTGTGATCCAGTCTTGCCTTTATCAATATTGTTATTATTTTTTTTCAAATAGGCAGAACTGCACCCATTATATACTTGTACCATTAGGAACAAAACAGAATGATAAAATAAATCAACTCATTTTATTCTGTTAAAAACAAAGTGCTGGAGTTAACACCGGTACCCTTAAATTGGCAAAAAGACACACACCATTCACCATGTTCTGGTAAAGTTGGCTTAAGAAGTCCAAAAAAAATCTTTTCCCTTCAATTTAAGTTGGACTCTTTCCATTGACTTGATTATAGCGGGCTAGACTGTACAGTTCCTTGGAGGCTGGAGAAGACTGAAGAAAGAAGGTGTCTATCATGCCTCACATGTACAGTTAGAAACCAGAGCAAAAGAACAGGCAGTGACATTGTACTGCATGTATAATCCTGTTCAACAGGTGGGTTAAAATCTTGCTTCATATTTTTCACTTTTCAAAATTATCATTTTTATATCAGAATTTCGGAGAATCCACAAAGCACTGGAGAAATCAGCCACTGTTCATTTTTTTCTAATGAAATTATAAAAACACATAGAAATATCTTTGTGGCCAATTCAGGATGCTTCAGCCAGGCTGTAAAGCAAGGGTGCCCTGAGCTATTCCTTTGTCTATTGGACCATTTGCTTTGTGTAGGATTCTTCTTCACAGCAGGGAGCATGAAGCCCAGATCCCCTTGAATCCTGTTTGACTAAACCCTAAGTCAGCCCTTGCTCTGTGACAGAGCCACAGGAAGTATAAATCATCAACAAGTGATAATTAATTGAAAACAAGTGATAATTATCTAGCAGCTTAGTTACTGGTGTAGATGTCAAGTTGCAACCCACTCTTCAAATGCCCCTCAGCCACTCACCATAACCATGCATTCCCACAATAAAATCAAAGACTTTAAAGTCCCATCAGAGCCACTGGAAAGCTGGCAAGCCATGCAAGACTGCCCACAAACTTTACAGGGTCCACAGGACAAACAGCACTGGAAGATGACAGTTACAGTATCTGTAAGGAATAAGGATAAGGATTTCCTCTGTAAATCAGACATACACACTGCCAGCCTGATCTGAGTTCAAAGCTAAGGGTCAGGTTTTCAGGAATGGTTTAGGACCACAACACAGTTCTCCCACTGAGACAGAAGAACAAAGTCTACAGTGACCGATGCTTCCACACTACCTACCTCAATGCTACCTCAGTGCTGAGGGTGTAAGAACTTAGGTAAAGTGGAATAAAAAAGCTTCTGACTTGTACACGTGGACACTGGAAACCACTTAACTATGGACCTTAATTCAAACAAAATCAGAAAACAAAAATTGAATGAAAACCAGAGACAACACCTCTTCTCCAGTCATGTCACTCTATCCATGGGAAGACTGTCTTCCGTGGGAAGCAATCAGAAGATATTCAATGGTGTCTACTGACAGAATGAAACAAAGATAGAAGCACTCTGAATTTAAAAATATATATGTATATTTTTAAAAAAAAAAAATACCCCCAACCCCCAACTTTCAAAGGTTCCATATATGGTCAGGATATTGGAGACAATTTAAAACATTTCCTGTGTTTCCCATCCCTCCTTACAGACACTTCCCATCCAGTCCTCAGAGCAGTGTAGTAGGTAGCCAGCATAGCCACAATCCTCTGACAGATGAAAAAAATATTTTCTGCCCTATCAGTTATCAGAAGCCCAAGTGAGATGACTTTTTCTCTCTTATACCTTACAATCTCTGCTCCTAAAAGTTCAGACAGCAACTGCAAATTTTCTTTGCCACACATCCTAGCAAGCCTCCAGCAGCAATGCCTGTCTGATCTGAAAGGGTACCACAATTAATCAGAACAGAAGTATATCAGGCCAGCTGACAGCAAGGCATGAAGAAAGAGTAATGTCCCATCCATGAAATAACACAGCAACAAATTTTATGTATGGTTTCATTTGTTAAATTCCTTTTGCCTGCTGACATTTAGACCTTTTTCTCTAGCTTAATTTCTTTTAAGAACGTGCCTTGGAATTTCAAGGTCAAGTGCAATGTGGTCTATATATATTCTTTGTGCCGGGTTCAACTTGCAAAATTTCTCTACTGTGGATACAGTTACCCCAATACAGCTTATCTCCTTTCTTTGTACGCTAAAGTAAATAAACCACTTTTGTAATGGTGTAGCTGAACTCAAAAAATTTTAATCATATCCATACTATATATTACTGCCACAAACTTAATTTTGTAGTCACAGTGTAAAGGAATAAATTGCAACCTTTTTTTAAAACCAGAACCACTTACATGGGTAGACAAAACCTCTCAAAGCAGTTAACTATATGGGAAAGAACTGGATTGTTAGCTTGCAAAAAGCACTTCCAAACGAAAATGTGTACAGTAACTTCTCTCCCCTAGTTATTAGAAAGATGGGAAAGGGAGGAGCTGGACGGACACTGCTTCTTGATGTGGCTAGTCTCCTATGCTACACAGCCAAGGAAAAAAATGAGCTTCCGAGAAGTGACCTGGAAGAAAATTATCCTTAGGCTTCCTGTTTCTAAGGGCCAAATAAAGCCAAAACTCCTTTCAGGGGTAAAATCTGTTGAGCTCTGATATTTTTCCACTCAAGGCCAACTATGTGACTCCCCAGGAACAGCCGCCACCTCCTCTGGACCTGCATCCCCACACATGCACAGGGCCAGCAGAGATCAACACTCCTAGCACCTCTCTTCCATAGCCCCACAGCCAGACCCCACTGGAAACACAGGCTTTATGCTTACATTTGTAAACCATATATCCTGATGCAATGCTAGAGCACTTATAGGGTACCAAACACAGCTTACTATCTGGGGGAAGTTTCTCCAAAATTTTCCTTTTCTGCAAATAATATCTTGGAGATTTTATTTGTGCATGTCTTCATACTGAAGTTGTTTTCCTGCAGAACTAAGCCTGCTCACGCCTTGGTGATTTTTTAAAAAAATCTCAAGTTAATTGACTGCCAATTAACTGCCAATTAATATTTAGCACCTTTTAAAAAAACAAGTCAGAACGCTTCCCCAAATATTTGTAATGGACTACATAAATTTGTAGTCTGGCTTAAGCTGTTCCCTAAGGTAAACCAGAAACGCTTGTAGTATACATTTTAAGACTGTACTAATTCATGGTTGACAGATAGGTTTTCACTTTCTGGAGAATCTTAGCATCGAGTTGGTTTGCCCTTTGGCTTTTTATACTGTGGGATTTTTGTAAAAACACCAGCAACAACTGCTGACATTCCAGCTCTGGGCCTACACCTACATAGCTTCCTCTACGTAAGTTTTTCCTTTAAAAAGTGCTGGAATTTAACCCGAAGACAATTCTGAGGATCTTAAATATTCAGATAAAAAAAAAATAACATTATGCACCTGAGTAGTGCAAGATACAGAGAGTAATTTTAGGAGTACCTATAAACCAGAATACATCATGTATATCAAATACCACAGAAGTATTTTATAATTTATGTTATTTGATTATAAGTAACCTGTCGTAACTGATTTTAAACCCCCATCCCAATACTTTCTACAATTTAATCATGTCAAAGCACTCTCTTGATTCACCAGTTAGCATTTATACTCAGTCTACATGTATACTTATTTGATTACAGGGAGGCATCATGTATATTGCAGTAATTAACTTTTCTCAAGTTACAGACTAGAATTTCAGGAATTTTTTCTCCCTGCTGACAGGAATAGATTCTTTTACCAAGAAAGTAATCTAAAATGGTTCATACCAATGTTTTCTTCTTTTTTTTTTTTTTTAATCAGAAGTCTACCTTTTCAACTGTACCTGAGAAGCATAAAGGCCAACTTGAACACAGTAACTAGACAGAATAGAGTTATCCCTGATTTCCCTATGTGGGTGGAATCTGTCTTATCTTTATAAAATCTAAATGTAGTAATTTGAAACTTCAGTAGCTAGTTTGAGATTGCTGTTTAAGTGCTTTCTCTTTATATAGACACACGTGTGTCTCCATCCATAGAAAGTAGTTGATGAGATGTATCACAATCCAAACAGAAAAGGATTTTCAGAGAACAGGTATTTACTCAGCTTTGCCTATGATGGTTTCCCTGCATCTAAAGACTCTGACGCACACTTTGATTAATGAGGATTACTTCCAGTAACTTGCAAAGTGGAAATAAAGAAATCTACATGTTTGCACTGAAGTTCACCAAAATGCAGCTATATTTAATACATTGTTTGGATTAACCTATCATAGCATCTGCGCTGCCAAATGTTTTGGGTGTAAGTTTCCTATTAATTCTAGCCTTATGCTGTTATTGATATGCTTTTACATGGAACGATCTGAGGAAATATTTAAAACATGCAAAATATTGGTAAAACATCCATTTCAATTGCAATTAGTCTTCCTAACAAGAGACTGCACATTTTCTCTCACATTTCATTTACTGTAGTCACCTAACAATCAAATCATACAGCTCTCCATGCTGTTTGAGATTTATGTTCTTTTGTAGTTTATAAACGTGTTGCCCATTTTAGCCAATAATGTCTTAGAGGAATGACCTTTTAGAGTCTGGAATATTTTCTTGCTAGCCCATCCAACTGTAACAACTCATAAGCAAACTTCTCGCTTTCTGACAATCCAGGCTTTCTTTACATAGAAATGTTAGCAAAGCCTTGGAATCCCATAAAAAAACTCCAGACACAGCAGCTAAAGAACGCTGGTGGAATGTGCTTTTCACACCCCAAATAGACAGATGGAGAAATGGGATGCCAAGGTTGATAAATATCCACCGCTTATGACAAAGTAACTGCCTGCTGTATTGCGTATGACCTTTAAGAGACCTGTGGAGAGAATCTCAGAGATGGATGCTTGGAAGAAACAGGCAGACTAAGGTGTTTAACACCTGCTGCAGAGGGGCTTTTTAATCCTACAATACATACTGGAAGATTTAGGCTATACAGTTTGGGGCCATGGCTTTGATGAAGCCAATGTTGCTGATAATCTCTGGGGTTTTCAGGGTAACATCTGCAAGTTGTTTGACAGGTTGACAAGATCCTGGAATTCAAAATCAAGTTCTTCCCTGTTGACACCATAGATGATAATGACAGAAGTGGCTCTACCAATATGCAGTCACACCTACTGTAGCAGCTGTAGAGCCTGAGAGCATACATGTGGGTCCTATGACTTCTCCTTACACTATTAATACTAACAAAGCTTTTTGGCTCTGCAGAAAAAGTCGACAGAACATATGGCAAAAAAGTTTGCTTCAAGCTACTCCAGTGTCTGGAAAGACCACAGCAGTCTCAGTCATGAGTTGCAAAGAAAATACGGAGATGTCTTTTTTCCCCCCCCCCCCCTAAGTGAGAACATCTGGAGATGTCCTATATAATTGCCTTTTTTGTGGTGATGAAGCACAAGGTTAAGTGGCACAGCCTAACAGCTGATGTGAGCAATCTTAGTAGCCCATAAGAATTGCACATCCAGCTGAGCAGCAGACAACAGAATAGCAAAGGGCTTCTTAAATACCAAATAAGATATAAAAGGCACATTCAAGAAGCAATTCTTTGTGCAGTTCCCAAATGCTCTTCCCCCAGAAGGAGCCCATAGCCCTAGCAGAGAACCTCAGCTGCTAGGTAATCTCAGGAGATACTCTCCCACTGACTCCCAGTGGTGGGTGCCACCCCAGCAGCAAGCACACAGGCAAGGAAGTGGCATTCACCCAGAATAAGCCACTGAAGCAAAGGACAAACAGGAAGTGAGAAGGACAGAGGAGCCAGCATATCCCCAACAGCTTTGTCAGGAAGGGGATATGTCATAGTTTCTGTGGATGAGCAACTCCTGTTTCCCAAAACAGGATGGACAAATCCATTTTTGTGAACCCAGGAAGAGGAAACCCAACACAAAATAACTTGAGGAAAACTGTAACAAATTTTGAATGCACATGAGCTAACAATTCAAAAGAACTGAATCCATGAAAAAAAAAAAGGCAGTTCATGAAAACAAAAATAGAACTCCAACCAAAAAAATACAAACAGGTTGCATGATCCATTCCCCTAAAAAAATAAACAGAAGGGCTTTCAGCATGTCTAAGATATTGGCAGCTTTCCGTCATTAAATCTAATTGCTATGCATTAGTGATTCCAGCTGACGCACAAATGATGGAGCCTTCAGTCAGACTGGAGCAGAGCTGGATTCCAGGCACTTACTTAAACTCCCTTTTGATTCTTTATAACATCAGCCCTACCCCATATAAGCCAGGTCAACTCACACTGGTGGTAAATAAATACATTTTCTGTGTGTTCTTTGGATTTTATGAGGCAAACACCCTTCACCAATGCTTGGCCAATGAAGCAACTGGAGATGTTTTCATAGCTGCTGGTTAACAGTTCATGAATTGATTGGGCAAGTAGATGAGACAACACTTCTTTCTGAGTTTTCAAGTATCGTGTGTGGTTTTAGACTATGCACACTCATGTACAGACAATAAATTTACCTTTTAAATAGTACTAAGGAGCTTAAGTTAAAAATATTTATCAAGAATCAACCAGCACTAGTGAACATACAGCAAAGAACAGCTCATCTTAGAATTTTGACTCTGCTCCTTTGTGCATCTGGAAAGTATTAGTTCAGGAAATTATTCCAAAATATGCTTAAATCCCTCTGAAGTAAAACGAATATATGTAAGCCTAAAGTTAAGTAAATACTTATGCAGCCTTCCTAGACAAGAGAGTGCAACTGGAACAACAATCTTTAACTATACGATCCTATATTCCTGCAGTATTATGACATTTCTTACAGGCTGATAAGCACCTCTATCACATGCGCTCTTTGGCCGGAGTCAAGTATAGCTCATGAATGTAATCTCATTTCACAGTAAATTTTACTTGCAGATCCTTCTATAAATTAAACAAAATTAGTGTTACTGCAGGTTGGTTGCACACATAGCCCACTTTGGCTATGTGTGCCCTTGAATTATCACAGTTTTACAGAACAGGGTTCTAAGACTCAGCTGTCAGCCCCTTCGAACTGGGAAATTCTGCTGTCAAAAGACCTCTGGGTGCCCCACTCCCAAGGGAAACCAACTGGATCCAACACTGCAGCAACTCATTTGATACCAGCACTTCTTCCCAAGGACTGTGAATGCCTGCAATATTTTTTTCTGCCATCTACCATTTTCTCACACTAGTTTTTGATCACTACTACCTCACCAACAGCATATATCTCTTTTGGCCTCTGTTTTAGAAAGCTGATTTCCCTTCTCTTTCACTCCAACCTCTTAACATCTCAGAATCAATGACATTGCTCAAAACAACAGTATCCTGCAAGACCTGCATATACGTATACACCCGCACACACATATATGTAACCCTAAAGAAAATCTAACAAGAAACAAAAGATGCCACTCAAATGGATCAATGCAATGCTTGTATCTGTCTTTTGCACCAAGAGAAGATTATTTTTCTCTTTGTGGAATCAAGGCAACTGGCTGGTTAACAAAGAAATTTAGTATACTAGGAAGAGAGGAAACCACACAAGTAGTCCTTGAACCTGGCCTGTGGCTGTGGCGGTGGCCAGCTGAGAAAAATGGAGGGATGTTTCTAGGTCTACCCAGTGGCCACCTACATACATTGCACTGTTATTCAGATTTGAGGCAGCAGGATTCCTTACCAGTATGGTAAGGCCTTCAGGCCAGCACGAAGAGGGATGCTTTCCCAGGATGGCATACTGACCCACTGGTGGGTTCACAAGAACAAATACTTCTCTTGACCATCTGACCTAATCTTTACTTCTTTAGCTGAAGCTATTTAGAAAGCAAAGAAAACGAAGAAAGATTAGAAAAGAATGTGCCCTGCCACCATTCATCTTACTCAGGAGCTCCTATTAGGCTTAACTAATAAGCATCCTCAGCTCCAAGCTTTAAGTTCTGTGTCTTCCAGCAAAAGCTTTCAACTGTTCATAAAACAGAAGCAGACTACAAGTTACTGGTGAAGAATCCTTCCCCTGGCACCCCCTTCTCACCTCCAGGCACGTCTTGGACCAGTCCCAAGAACAGGACTAGTTTGGGGCTGCTCTTTTCTTATGCTGCAGTCATGCATGAACGGGGACCAGATACAAAAGCAGCTTTGTATCAGCTTTGTTGGGGAGGCTGTAGCCTTGCTTTCCTCCTCCAAGTCATACTCCCAATGCAGGCAGCTCGCATAGGAACACCATGTTATGGATGGAGTATTTTTAAAGTTCCAAAAATAATTCCTCTGAGGAGTGGGAAACTGTGTTTGAATCCCGACAGAGCAACAGACAGGCTGAAGCCAAATGGAGGACAAGTAGATCAGAAACAGAGCAGTCACGACAATACTATTGAAAATCAGAGGACCTAGACAAGGTAGAATATCTCAGTCTGGGGGTGGAGGCTTTTTTTTTTCTCTTTCCTACACAGAGCTAAAAAGGAGAAAAAAATAGCAAAGGAGTCTTGATAATCAGAGATTTCTGAGTTATATCTGCACCCAAAGCACACCGAACAAGTGCTAACTCTTTTGAAGTCCTCAAAGCCTGCTTATAAAGAGGCTTGAGGACAAAGAACGCTGCTGTTAAATGAAAGGCAATCAACCCTGTCAGAGAGGCGCACCCAAGGCATTTCATACAAACATCCCAAAAGGGATCTACTCAGAAATTAGAGAGTACTTTGGAAAACATTTCAAAAATATGCCTCATGCTTGAGCAGGTAAACTGCAGGGCTGCAGACCGCACCGTAAAGAGCTTCTAGGCTTAGATCCCCATCGCTGTTTCAAAAGTTGGTTCAGTAATGTTGACAGCAACTTTCCTCGAATTGCACATTCTGGAGTTCATCCTCCCATTATATTTTCATTGCAGCAAAATTAAATTAAAACTGATTCAATAATAATAGCTGAGGATTACAGTCTATTTAAAGAGGATGTTCTTTCACTTTGAGCTAAAATGAAACACTGCCAAGGGCTCACAGAAAAAACAGCAAAGAAGGAACACGATTAAAAAGGAAAGCACTATTACAAAGACAAATGGCATACCAGCTATTAAAGATACTTACAGATATTAGAAAAATAATACAGTGAGCTACTGAAATGGTAGTTTTGGTCAGGCATATGAGATTACAAAAAGGTACTGGGGCTGTTAAAGTGGGAAAGCCCTTCTCCTCTAGGAAAGGGAAATTAGAGAAAGGCTTTGTACCATGCGCTGCTGCCAATCCATCAGGGTAGAGAGAGAAACCATCCCAAACAACAGTTCTCACCGAGGTGTCAGGGGCAACATGTCTTCACACCTCACTCCCCCTCTTAATTCTCGCTGGCATGACCCATATGCTGAGTCTCCATCTGTGCTACACATCCTCAGTTTCCCCTGTGCTGGGTGAGAAGTAAAAAAAAAAGCCAGCACTGGTCCAAAGGGCTAGAAACCTCTCTCAGCAAAAAGTAACAAGCAGAGGCAGCTTGTTTTATTCCCTGCTTTTTTTGAAGGGCTGCGAGAGTTTAAAAATGTGTTAAAAAGAATATAGGATTTTCTCCTAACACTTTAAAAAAGTTCATTAACACTTTGCCTAACGATTCTGCTCACGGTATTTACTTTGGGTGACAAATTCTAACACCAATAAAGTATGATTTGACCTTGTCTTTTTTTCTGGTTCTTGGTACATTTAAACCTGAAAATCAGGGTGCCATCTGGGTCAGGCAATAGGCCTGGCTGGAAATTGTGAAGCTAAGCTTTCAGGAGGCAGTTTTGCTGAGTCAACTCAGAGTATTTCTGATGGGGTGTGCAGGTGGCACTGCCAACCCAACCCTGAGGGGTACACCAAGGCAGTGACACCTCAGCAACCAGCCAGGATGGATAGCACAGAGCAGAGCCAGAAACCACTGCACCACAATCCAGCATGGTTGTACTGCAGCCAACATCTCATCACTTATTAAGATAAAGAAAACCTATTTAGCTGACATTTGCTTTGTGTGCCATTAAGCCAGACCCTGCCTTTGCCCACACTTGCCCAGTTGGCACGTATGTTAATGCACAAAAGAGTACAGACAGGCACCCACACTGCAACAGCCTTTCCTGAGGTTTCAAAAGGAGCTGGGCCTGGCACCATCACCCCAGGTCCTGCTTTATTCCAACTGTAAAAGGCTTTTGCAGCATGCCCAACTGGCACATCCTTTAAAGTTGCGACAGGGGGTGGGATGGGAGATGTTGGCTTTCATAAGCGAATTAATCGGTTCTGAAGAAGACAAATTTGCAATTCTGAGAACCAGACTTGTGTTTAACTGCAGCCTGGACAAGGAAAGTGGAAGGAAAGCAGCCTTTCCCACACCTTCTCCCGGCACCATTCGATGCCAGTCAGAGGCATCAGGCCAGCCAGGGCCTGTTTCTGCCAACCCAGGTGGTGGCTCAGCACCAGCCACGATGACGCTTTCTGTCGGATATACGGCTGTCCTGAAGCAACCAGGCTGCTGTCACCTAACAGGTGCCTAATCACAACTATCTCTGCTCATTACTGGTTTAAACCAGGAATTCAGAGGAGGAGAACAGATTGAATTACTACCTCCCTGAATTAGACTGCCTTCAACTAATATTGTTAACAGCTTATGTCAAATAATACAGGATGAATTGTGAACCTCTATTGGTTTCTGGGTAGACAGCTTCAAATGCTAATCATAGCTAATTAAATTACTTAGCTTCATTTGCCTCTGCCAATGGGCAATATGATAGGATGACTTTGGAAGACACTGCTCTTGGAGGCTGTGGCTCTTATACTTTACACCGGGGCAATGTTAATCACCAGAAAATGCAATTACCTTGCTATTGCTAAATCCATCTGTATGAAATAAAATGAACTTCAGCAACAGGGAGACATGAAATATCCAACTTGAATAATGACAAGAACTGCTATTTAATCTCCTCTGAACACTGAAATCTTGATTAGTAGGTAAGGCTCACTGCACAAGAGGAACATCTTTACAGCCAAACTAGTATTTAATATATTTATCTACCACTCATCTCTTCATCCCAGAGAAGTATCCAAGTGAACATTTGCTGTCACTGTCTCAAAGTTTCAAAAGGTCCTTACCAAGAACAAACACCAGTGAAGAACTCCACTCTGCGGGAAGTTTTCTCACACTCTGCCTTACCAAACAAAAATACTTTTCACATCTCCACTCTATGTCTGGAAAAGCTGAGGAAGATACATGAAATCCCTTCTCCCTAGATATTGACAGAAAGGCTGAGATCTCTCATGAGATCTTGGGCTCTATTCTTCTTGCACCTTTCTTCCACATAACACTTGATTTCTGCTGATCAATACCATGTTCAAAGCCTGAAGGCTAACTACTGTGACACTGGCCAGCTGTCCCTGTCAGTTGCTTTCATCTCTTCTATGCTAGTGGGCCTGTCATTTGAAATCCACCAGTGCAGTTGAAACACCACCACCACTCTGCACTGATATGGGTATGAAAATGCTTCTGGATGATGACTTTGTTGAAGTCAGGAACAGGAGTTATGCATAGATCATCGGCCAAAAAGCATAATTTGAGAACACTAGGTGACTGGTCACTGAAAATCATGACTCAATTTCCATCTGTGGCAACTGATTGATCAAGAAAACTCCTTTCCGTTGCCACGTGGCACACTGGCTGTACCAGTTACAACAGCACAATATATTATTCATGTAGGAGGGAGGTTCAGTCCCTCCATCTTTGCTGGGGTCATCGATGTCGCCCCAAGAGTGCCTGCTTTATATCCCCATTTTTTCTTTTCTTTAACATCAGCATTTATTCACATGGCTCTCTTTTCCCAAGTGTGGCATTCTTCACATAGTGTTTTTTCACTCAGGTATCCTCCCACTTTCTCCTACACACCCCACTGAGCCTGGCTCCAGCTGGGCTTGCTCATTTATTTGGTCTGTCGTGTATTCACCACAATATTTCTCACCTTCACTGTAGTCTCACATAGCCACTACAGCCTCATGTCTGTTTAACAACTGCTCACGATGTGAAACACCAAGGCCTCAAGCTCTCCAAATGAGGTTAGCACCTGGGCCCTCCCATGCAAACAGGAGGATTTGTAATGCTCTGTCTCCATTGGTTTAAGAAAGGGATTTAGAAACACCCTGCTCCTTTCCTCTAATGATGTAATCTCCCAGGGTCTAATTACAAGTGTACATTATGTGGCAGCCAGGAAAGCGAGTACATAGATCCAGGTAATTTAAGGAGAAAACCTGTGCTGAAAACAAGACTCAGAAAACCTGTACTGAAAACAAGACTCAGGGAATCCAGAGGTAGCAATATCCTCCACTGGCACAGCTTGGGACTCTCACAATTTGCTGCATGGCAGTGGGGCTTTGTCATAGCCTGAAAGTGATGGGCTGACATTGACATTTCTATTCAAAGTATATGCAAGCATACTCCCATGGAAAGGATCCCTAGCTTTCCCTTTAGGCCATTTTAGGAGGGTATGGCATTTTCACAATATATTTCCTGCAAAGAGAAGCAGGAAAAACATTGAAGTGTTATTACTTTGTGATATCTTACTAGCCAAGAAGATATTGAAAAAACCTTGTTCTGATAATATGTCACTATGAGGCACTTTTAATCAAGAGAAAACTGACTGAAATGTTCAGCCTGAATTAAAAAAATGCTCTTTTGCCTTAAATATGCAATCAGTCAAAGCAGCACAATTACACTCCCTGAATTAAAACACTTAGTGATTTGTACCTCAAATGCAGACAACTCCAGAAATACAATTATCCTTTCAATATTCAGAACTAAAGTAAAATGCTTCTGAACACTTAATAAATCTTCAGATGGAAAATTTAACATTCAGTAACATGTTATATCGGTTTTGCTCCCAGATGTATAAGTACCAATTTGTCTCTTCAAAAACAAAGGCAAGACTGACAGCATTTCTTAATTGAGTCAGCAGCTTTGCCAAAACACTCCACACCACTTCTTAATACAGAGCAGGGGCAGAGGGGAGGAACCTGCTTCAAACAGAAACAATTGCGCCATGCAGACTTTGAAGGTACAGTCTGCACTGAAAAGGTCAGGAAGCAATCCCAAGGTCCGCATGATCAATTGAGGACAGAGCAAAGACTTGAAGATCTGGTGCTATTTTGTTCATATACAGAAATATTCACCAGAGCAGAGTAAGGCAACTTGGCTTGTTTTTCAGTGATATCATCTTAAGTTGCACAAGAGAGTTCCAGGCATTAAGGTAATATTAAGATATATGCTAATTGTTTAAAATGCGATATATAGCTTTTTTCCTCCATTATTTCTTGTTGTTACAAAATTACAAAATACACTAGTAACTGTTAGAAATAGTTGTAATTAGGGTAAAAAGATGCATTCTTGCTTTCACCATGGAGTTAACCAAACGTTCTTTCTCTGTCAACTAGAAATGAAAACATGATCATACAGACTACTAATCAGCATTAATAAAGAGATTAACTGTACTTAAACCACTAAGCTCAATATGAAAGTTAACTTCAGTTACATGCCATGGACCATACATCACTGTCACAAAAAAATCCAGGCAGTTTGTAAGCTACAGATTAGAAGACAATGAACCGGGTATTATTGTGACCAGATACAGCCCTCACCCAGAACGTACCAATTTTAGACTAGAAATGAGGTTTTAACTGAGAGCATTTAAGCAAATTCTTTTTCGACCTTCATATAACAATTTGGGTTGGAAAGGACTTAAAAGATCATCCAGCTCCAGTTCCTCCACCATGGGCAGGGACACCTTACACTACACCAGGTTGCTCGAAGCCCCACACAACACGGACTGGGACCCTTCCAGGGATGGGGCATCCACACAGCTGCTCCTGGAAATCTGTTCAATTTGTAACTTTAAATTGTAACATTTGATTGTAGTGGCTATCGTGCTCTTGAAGGAATCACAATCACAGACAATGAGACGTCAAAATGAATCTGCCACATTTTAAAATATTCTTTAGAGTGAAATCTTACACCAGGAGATACTCCTCCATCATCATGTTCTGCCTCTAAAGAGTGCACACAAATTCTCAAGTGGTGGCAGGTAATCAAACCAAAAGGGATAAACAGAGCATAACACACCTGTCCATCACATTTGTACCAAACCATTTCTGAATAAAAGCCAAAACTTCATTCCAACAGCTGCCAGTTCTATAAAATAGAAAGGGGGTAGGAGCCTTGGCTGCAGATGAAAATGAATCAACTCCATGCATAGGCCCCAGGGAACTGGAGACAATGATGTGCTTCATCCTGAAGGGATCAAACAAGACACAAGGCTACTCTGGAACAGCAGCAACACTCTGACATGATTTACATCATGGTGCTGCAGCTGAAACTACTGTGGGAGAAAACTGGCTCAGCACTAGGATATAAGTCAAACCAAGTAAGTTGTAAGGAGATTTACAAAATGCAAAGCATTAGACAAATACCCAAGTTGACAGCAAGGATGAGGGGAAGAGGAATCCCAGAGTATTTGAAGATCATTTTCCTTGAGTGTACAAAAATTCTAAATTTTCAACAATAACAGTATGGTCAATGTACCTTCCTTTAGATAGCTAATATGTCATGTGATATGCACAATATAGAGGCAAAGTTTCATTGGACAATCTTAGCTCTCATTTTACAAACCAAAATATGACTTTGGATTACAGTTTAGCTTTGTAATGAGTAATTTAGCTGATCTGCAGAAAGAATATGATCTCACAGTGCTTAGACAGTGGCTTTAGAGCTGTGGCAAAGTCTTTTCAGACTAGTAATTTTTGATATGTTAAAATAACATTCATCATGTAAAAAGCTAAATGGATAACCTTTGTAAAGGTTAGTCATTAAATAAGATATGTTTTAATCCAGTGCTCCTGCACACATATAAAGTAATAATCCTTTTCAAATCTAATCCAGAATTACAACAATGTAATCGTAATCTTTTAATTAATGGATCCTCTGGGATAAAAGAAATGGTTGACAAGTATAAATGCAGAAATAGTAGCTACCCATGTGCTAAATAAATTCAAAAGAAACCACCGAACAGTATATAAGAAGAAAAGCCCGAACAAGGGCTAAGCATGGGAGGGAAAAGATGATTTCATGTTTGTAAGAGTCACTGCTGTGATCAGTGTTGAAAAGCTGTGCATCCTTCTGGTACATATCTTATATTCACAGAATGGTTTGGGTTGAAAGGGACCTTAAAAACCATCTACTTACAAATCCCCTGCCATGGATAGGTACACCATCCACTAGACCAAGGTGCTCAAAGCCCCATCCAGTCTGGCCTTGAACACTGCCAGGGACAGGGCACCCAGAGTTTCTCCAGGCAACCTGTTCTAGCCCTTCCTGTCAAGAATTTCTTCTAGTATCCAAACCAAATCTACTCTCTTTCAGTTTAAAATCAGTTCTGTCACTCCATGCCCTTGAAAAAGTCTCTCTTCAGCTCTCTTGGAGGCCCCTTTAGATACTAGAAGGTCTCCTTGGAGCCTTCTCTTTTCCAGGCTAAACAACCCCAGCTCTCTGAGCCTGTCTTCATGGAAGTGTTCCAGTCCTCTGATTCTATTTGTGGTCTCCTCTGGACTCACTCCAGCAGGTCCACATCCTTCTTATGTTGGTGGCCCCAGAACTGGTCGCAGTAGTCCAGGTGGGTTCCCACAATAGCAGAGTAGAGGGGCAGAATCACTTCCCTCAACCTATGGGCCATGTTTCTCTTGATGCAGCCTAGGGTACAGTTGTCTTCTCCAAAGACAGAAAATGCAGAAAAGGCTGCCCAATAAAAAGCCAGTAAAAAGGCTACAGATCTTGGAAAACACTTCATTGTGAAAGTGTAATTGCTTTACTATAAAAAAACCTGATTACAGTCTATAAATGCTTTTATAAAGAGAGACTATTGCCTGGCAAAGTATTCTTTAATTAGGTTGAGAAAATTCAGAGGAAAACCAAATAAATTGATACTAGCTGCTGAGAATGATGCTACATTTTCTGCCTGTGCTGTCTTCAAGCCAAAGCCGGGCATCCTACTCGAAGGTCTGCCTGACACCATCTTAAATTTGGGCAATCACAAAAGAGAAAACCCAGTAAAATGTAATACTTTGTCATGAGTTTACACCTTGTAGCCCTTCTGGGTTGAGCATCTCTTCATCTGAGAAGCAGACGCCACAAAAGCGCCTTCCTGAATGTTGGCCAGCACTGACACTGGCAGCAGAGTGGCCTCCTTGGCTCTCACCATTCTCATCAGCAAAAGCATAGAGCAGCCAAGACCAAGTTAAATGAATTAATCAGATTAAGAGAAACCAAACAACAACAACAACAAAAAATAGCAGCTTCGTAACTTTTCAAAGGCTTTCAAAATGAAATCTCATCTTTCAGTGCCTATGGTACAGGGTTAAAAGAGAAAGGACAACAGTTCACAACACAAATTGCTTGTAACAACCAGACCTAGAGCATCTAAATCCCTCTCCTGGACAAATTCACAGTTTCAAAATGTATCCCAAATACAGGCATGCTTCAATTATTCTTTCATGGGTATTTATTATCAAAGCTACTTATAGTGTGGAAACATTTCCATGCAATTTTTTCAAAATACTAAAGCAAATTTCAACATTTGAATACTTTTTTTCAAGATCATTCAAAATTTTTCTTTATATAACCTTCCTCTTAAAATTTTTGAGGCTTTTTTTTATACTATGACCATTATTAATAATTGCAATAATTTCTGTGGATAAAGAAGAGGCTGAAAGTCTTAACTAGGTTTTAGGCAAGATAGTTGCTGTTCTGCATCAAAGATGTTACAGTTTTATATTGCTGGTATAATTGCCTTCACTGCTTTCTGTTCTGCTCTCTACTATAATAGCTCTACACTTCATTGACCTTCCCTTATTTTTATAAACTGTACCAGCCATTTACCTTTATTTGCTCCTCTATTGCTACATTAAAACAATTCAAGAAGATTAACTATCCAAGCACAGGCTGCCTTTGCAGAAGCCATGCTATTTTGACCTCACTTTATCATGATTTTCCAGCTGCTTGATAGAAGTATTTCTTTTATTCCTTTTTCAGTTTAATCAGTTTGCCAGGTACTGAGACAGGGCATACTAGTTTATAATACCCTGCATTACCTTCAGTGCCTATAAAAACAAACAAACAAAAAAAAAACCAAACAAGCACCAGTATGCTCTTTGCCAGAGCTCCAGTACACATGGTTTTAATCAGAAATGACAGAATTTTACCAGTCAGCAGGAATATTCATCTTGCCAAATTTGGCACAGAGGCAAGGCTGCTGTTGCTCCATGTGTCTCTGTAGCAAGCAGTACATCAATAGCTATGGCTACAGTGCAGAAAGACAGCACAAAGAGACCAAGGCTGGACCTGACAGAGCACACAAAACAGAGGTTAGAGCATTGGCAACAGAGCATAATTGCCTTGAGTGGACAGCACTGGCACCTGCCAGCAGTTGACTGGGCTGTGCTGTGCACAAGTGTGATGTAAACCATTTGGTTTAGGCCTTCCCTGGTAACAGGGTTATAACTAAGGAAGCATTCCACACCATTCCTTTACATAATCAGGTGTATATAAGATGAGAAGGAAGGTTTCCTTTCCTCCCTCTCTCTCTTCCTTTCCTGTGCTTGGAGGACATCAGGTCTCTGTGTCAGCTCAGCTCTTATCTATATGAGCTGAGGTCTGTCTGAGAAACTGGTGTCGCAGCCGCATGAAGGTGGAGGAACTGCTTCTCTTGAGGGAAGTTTGGTGAGAATTTATTGTGTTTGTTACTTTATTGAGCTATTTCCCTGAGTTTTCGAGTGCGTGTATCTGTTTTGTTTTGGTTTTACCTATTTTTGTCCCTCTTCCCTTTTCCCCCCTTTTCCCTTTGTGGGGTTGTTTGGGATTCTTGTTCTATATATTCATAGTGTTTAATTGTGTATATATATAAATATACATATACACTTTTACTACAATTTTCTTTTGGTACCTTTTTTTTCCCCTTTTTTCTCTCTGGGCGGTGGGTGGAAATCTGTGTGGCCAACAGCAGGGTTCAGCAGGGAGCCAACCCGAACCCCCACAACAAGCCCACGGGTGTTGGCCCAGGTACCATGTCAATGCTGCTCTGTGTGATCCAGAGAGTTAAAGGACATGTTGTCATCATGTTCCACAATGAACTTTTCTTTAAAAGAAGGCAAGGAGTACAAGTCACACATAACTATGAGGGAGTCTTAGGACAGTGCTGCTGCCACACAGATCATGGAAACTTTGGCACCTTATAAAAATGCAGGTGGAAAACTCCAATACTGTTTGCCATTTTTAGAAGCTTGTAAAAATAATCTGTGTGCATTACTGAGTTGGAGATCTACAGAAAGTAGAGCTGCCTGTCACTCACAAATGAGCCCATCAGACACCACACCATGGCGTTGGCTCAGCACTACCTGCAAAAGGCAACGTGGCCAACATGTCTGAGCAAGGAATATTTGTAAAGTTTGTAAGGGCTTGTCAAGAAAGCTAAAGGCATCAGCAAAGCAAAAAAACCAAGTTACTATTCTTTTCAACATGGGAAAAAAATGAAAGGGGGCAAGGACAGGTAAAGCATGGCAAGTTAAACTAAACAGTTATCTAAAGTCCTTTTCTATTTTGGTGAGAAAATAAAATATTATTCTGTAGCTGACCTGAAATATTTTTGTTGTTTTTTTTTTTTTTATCCCAGCTGGGCAAGCTAACTCACAAAAAAAGAAATTACTTGTAGAGTATTACTTTATAAAATGTGTGTGTGTGATATTCTTACCAAGTTTCAAGTCTCTAAGCCAGACCACAGAATTACAAGACATTTTAATATCTTTAAAATAATTTTTTTTCTAAATCTAATATATATCTGAATGTCTTTTGCAGAAGTAAAGCAAACAGGTATTCCTCTCCCAGAACTCCCCCTTATCTCCAGAATTATTAGGTCCCACAGACAGAGGTGGTCAAATGGAACACTTCAGCCCACCTGGCAAAAAGTTAGATCCTAGTAGAGAAAATCAACTTTAAATAAATCTTAAAATTGAAAACATTGTAATTGTCATGAAATGTGATATATAAAAAAACCCCCACAAGCTCACACGATAGCAGTGGTTTAGTGGAGTGGTACTAAATTACACGAACCCGCAATCTGCCCCAGTGCATCGAGCAACTGTAAGGGATCTCTCACCTGACCTACCTGTCACATAGTATTTCTGCAGCCATTAGAGACTGGCATACTAGACAATCACCCGAAGACTATTAAAAGGGTACGGCAAAAATATTTCTGAAAGCAGCTCCTCTTAGTTATCAAGCTAATACTTCTTTTATTCCAAAAATCCAAAGAACCTAAATCAACAGAGAAACATTATTCTTTCAGGGCACGTTGACAGATGGAAGCTATAAAGGCTACAGAAAGAAGAATGAACAAATTAACAGAGTTAACTTCTCATTTGCTTTATATTCATAGCTTTTAAAGATGGTCATATTTATTGTTCATTCATTTGTTCTTTTATAAGACTCCAGAGGATAATGCTGACCTCTAAGACATGTGTTATAGCAGGTTTGTTAACACTATTCTTCATTAAATGTGTGTAATGCCTGACTGATTTCAGCAATGTGATGTGTACATCTAGATATGCAATAGCTCAGTAAAATCAAATCATTAACAAATGCAAATGTACATGCTCAGGTGTCTGTTATGTAAATGCATTTGTTAACTGGAGTCCATAATTTGCTAATAGTATGCAGTCATTAATGATGCAATCACAGGGAAAAAATAGGCATACTAATCCATTAGATAACAGTCTGTAAAATAATTAGCTGCTTCATAGCATTTTGAATTAATGCACTCAAACTCCTTTAAAACCTTCCAAAAAAAACCCCAACCAAACAAAAAAATATAAAACAAACCCAAATCTTTGTGTGCCTAAGAGTGTATATTTTACCACATCTTTATTTAATTGAAGCAATGAAGTGATATATATTCATGCCATTAGAAAAACCTACCAAATATCTTCTTCATCAACCTCTTAAGATGACTGAAAAGTCTCATTTTGAAAAGCGTGGTCTCTCAGACACATTTTTCACCCTCTCTGGACCATTAGTCAGCTGCAAGCATAAAGTGGTGCCATAGCAGCTATACAGACCTGGGAAGAACAAAACGCTCAGCTGGGCTGATTTGACCATACAATTTACACCTCAAGTGTAAAGTATCTGTAATAGCATTATAGGTTCTGCCTACAAGCCTGTTTAGATGCCTGCCTACCTTGGAAAACCCTCCTTCCTATATTATCTCATTGTAAGAGATCTAAAATCTCACCACACATCCAAAACAAAGCAAGGTACAGAGCAGAGCAAGATCAGTCACTGATGCTAATTGTCAAAAAAAGGCACAACTGAAGAGACTGAAAAGGTCACTGGGGCATTATACCCACATTATACCCTGTGGCTCTTCTAATCAATCTAAGGGGAAAAAAAGTATGAAGAAATTCAGGATGCACATTTTTTCATAAGGCAGCATTTGGAAAACAGATGTAATTTTGTGTCTTTGTAATTACAGCATCTGTACTGCAGACTGATAAAAGTTACAACATCCAAGTGTAGAGCTACAGTTAACCTTGTGATTTATGTTCTCATCTGAGTACCAGAAACTACACAAACATGTAATTATTCCTCTGCACTGGAGAAACACATGACAGGGGGCAAGAGTGGAGAAAACAAGACATCTTTGGGGCAGAAGTGCACACCAATCACGAGCCCTTCTCCTACTAGGGGAGAAACAAATTTCCTGATGGATTTGAGTAGCAGCATCTTGAACTTTAAAAAGAAAACCAAAAAAATCTCAATCCTAGACCTTGGATTTATCCTTTATGGCTTATGCTTACATCTCAAAAGACTGTGCTTTGAAAACTTCTTCTATCATTGCACATACGAAAGTTACTATAAGGATGCTGGGTTCAAGAGACAGGTAAAGTCATTTATTCTCATAACTTCTTTTAACTACAAATGTTCTGTGCAGAGAACACATGACTTGTTATTGTAGAGCTCAAGCAAATTTCTTCTATATGTTAAGAATTTGCTTTAAGGCAAGAAGGCTTTTAGGTGGGCTGTACGGAAAAGATGACAGAAGTCTAACGATGCTGCAGACTGTTTCAAATATTAGGTTTTTAAGCACAGGTGTCCTCCAAGCACTCTTTTACTGTGTGCTGGGAAAGTAGCAGTATTCATCAAAACACAGCAGGAGTCAATTCTAAAGCCAGGTACCTGACATTTAATCCGCCAATAAAATGCTGCTGGTGCACAGTGTTTAGGGCAGTCAGGTTAGCCGATAAAGAGCCCTTTTCATCCTCTGCTATCTGTAATTACCGCATTCCTGTCAGGAACAAGCAGCGTAGAACCTGTCCTGCACATGTAGCAGTGCAAATAGTAAAGGGTAAATTTAGCAAAGAACACCTAGTTTAGAAGAAATAACCTACACCAGAAAAAACTATTAAGAAAACAGTTTATTGCTACAGCTCAACAAACATTATCACACCTACTTAAGTGCAACTCTTCAGGGCCAGTAATTCAAATCTTTTGCAAAGCAATTGCTTAATAGCACCTTCTAGCAGACATAGAAAAGGTAATGCAAAGGAAAGAAAACAACACACAAGGAGTCTGGCTATGCTTCAAATGTGGTGTATGAGGAGGCTTCTGGCTCTGACTCCTGAGAAGACCACAACATGCTTTCTCCTGCATTTCTGCAAGGCCAGCTGCAGAAGTGAGCTTCATAGAGCCAAGACAGAGCAAGAGACTCAAAAATAAAACCACTGAATATAGGTAATAAAAAGGAAAAAAAGAAAGATATAGCATTCAAGAACTTTAGCCAATCTTTTACAGCCCCACCCTCTAAATACATGATAGGCAGAATTAGTTTACTGCAGCCAAAAGAAACCAAGTATAGAATAAACATATATGTGTAACTAATTTTGGTATTTTTGGACCACTGAATACAAGTGTTTTCAAGGACATATTGAAGTGATAACATTCAACTTAACCAGTGTCATTGCTCTTTGCAATAAGGACCCAGAAGTATACTTTTGAACTATGCAGTAACATGAGTCACTTGTGATTTTAGCATGAAAGCTCAAGATGCTCTGGAGAAACTAGTCTAATGCATCATAGAGCAGGCATTGTCTTGCATAGCAGGGAGAAATTTATGGCACAGAAAAATGGGAAACGTGCCAGTAGCGAAGATCTGGTAAGCTAAAAGATCTAGCTCATCAGCAAACTAACGAGTGTTTGCTGACTTTCTTGTAAATCCTTTTAACAGAATATAATGAAAACTCACCATCCTATGCCCAAGGAAGGTAACGCCACTCATAAGGCTCACTAATGCCATCCTGTGTATTCTTTCCTATCATCCTCAAACAAGTCTGAACTCTTGGGTCAGTAAGGCCTTATTTGTTTGAGTCTTTCAAGTTGCAGACAACCAGCTGCAGTAGAACTGCTATGCAGACAGTATTACTCCCACTCCTGATTAGTTTACTAATGAAACTAATTAACTTCTTTTTAGTCTCTGAAGTTTCAGTTTAAAAGCACCTACATTATCGTTTATTCCGAAGAGCCAGATGTATTGAGATCCTGGGATCTAATGCAGTTTGGCACTCTGCAAACAGCTGAAGAGCCTGCTGGCAGACCAGCGGAGGCAGAGACGTGAATGTATAATCTACCATTTTTCATGGAACCATAAATCACAGCTTCACCAATTTTAAATTCAAGGAAGACTGGAGAGTGAGAGAAGGAAGAAGATAACCCAAGAAGGAAGGTAGGCAAACAAAGAAAGGAATACCTTAAACCTTATGGAGAACATATTTTCATGTATCCCCACATCACATGAAAATTCTTACTTCAATGCCCACACATCACTTTCATGAAAATTTGCCGTGACTTTTAGTTACCTTCCTGGGTAGCAACCTGACCAGCAATCCCTGTGTAGGTTTTCCATCAAAGCACTACACTGGAAGTATTTTTTTCTCCAGTTGACAACATGAGTGGCAAAAACGGTAGCAAGGCTCTGTATGTATCAGTAATTTGATGCCTGAGGAGCCATCCATCCATCACACAACTGTTTGGCTGAACACCTCCCCCAAAAAAGCTGCATAATCTATTTCTGTGACACCTCATGCTGAGCAGTTTAGCACGGGCTCCAGCATAGCAACAATTGTCTTTGCCAACTTCCATCACACTTGGCATTTTATGGATGTTCCTCTGAAAGCAATCAGTCAAAAAAATTGATAAATAGGTACAGAATCTCAATACAGTAATCAGGACCAAAAAAAAATTCAAGTAAGTTGCACTTGTGGCCTTCAGGAAGATGCACCTTGTCAAAAAAGTTATTTTAAGTGCCTAGCCAGTGAGAGGAGCTTATTAAGGCCATGCAGAATCTGCCACCAGCAGAGAACGTGCTTTTAAATAAAGAAAAATTGATACTGCCTTAGAATACAATACATGAAAAAATTACTTGGTAACGTATGGGCCTTGAGAATGAGAAGGCAGGGCTACAACTTTGTTGCCTGAGGGGGCCTAAACTGGAAATGCTCTGCTGCTTAGAGAGAAAATGACAAACCTCACAAGGATGAGTGCCGTCATTTGCTTTAGTGCTGTACTGTTCTCAATTCAAAAATTAATTGTGTATCAGGTTCACTAACAGAAAGAATACCTTGTAAAGACATTATTCAATTTACTTCTAGCTCAGTCTACAGGAAACACCATTAATGAGATAAAAAATTAAAATGAAAAAAAATGCAAAGCTTAGGAAGTAACTTATGAGCTGGATACCAATCCTATGCAACCTTAAAAGTGGATGTTGAATATCCTTCAACATTTCACTATGGAAATCTCACATTTTCTTAATATAGGAAACATTTTCATTGGACTTTCTTTTAATCCATTAAGATAGTAACAGAATTATATATCATATATAAAAATAAGTGTTTTGAGAAAGTCTTAGCACCATCAGAACCTTGATTTCTACCTTTTTTTTCCTAAATCACTACACCACTTTCTCTATTTCATAAGTAAAAAGAATATTTTATATGCAAGTAGTCAAGAGGACACTTCTAAGTTGTCACTGGAGTTCCTCCATCATTATCCATCAGTTTTAGCAGATGATCTCTATTTCGATCTTGGCTTACCTCGATATTCCAGTAGCTTCACTGATTTTGTCAGGCATGTGACAGAGACTTCATTTATGCACATTTTAATGTGATTTCTGAATTCTGTACAAATTTAAAGTTTGAGGAATGGCAGTGTCCTATAACTGAAGAGGTGACAATCCCACCATCTTTGTCCACCCAGATGAAGTGTGAATTCAAAATTAGCTCTTCTGATGTAGCATGAGAATGGAAGTTTTCCATTGCAATGGATCAACTGCTAATCTTTGCCTCTTTCCATTTCATCAGAATGACTGGAATAAAAATGCAAGTCAGACTTTCACTTTGACTTTCATCAGACATAGCATTTACAAAGCAATTTCCATTAGGGGCTTTTAGTTATGTACTGGCAATTTGTAAAATAAATCTATTTCAGATTTAAAATTTCCATGGTCCATTTCTTCTCAGAGTTGTATGCCTTATGTGAAAACTTAGAGAGATAAACTGTACAGTTAAGAGAGTTGAGGTTTTCTTCAAATCTTTAATACTTGCTAAACAAACTATAACCACATTTTCAAACTATCAGTCTTCTGACTTCTGAAGCTTGGCATACTAAGGCTTTCTCCTCAAAACCAAAGCTGTTAATCTTGCTACAGTCTTATGTGGCTGAACGAGAAACAGGAAGCACCCAGAGATACGGGACTGTCACTGTGCACCGAGGCTTGCATTGCCTCTACACACCACTGCCAGCACCTGCTCTACAGCACAGGGTCATGGATCCATCTTCTGACCCAGCCATGGAAAAAGACAAATGATTGCATCAAAGACCAGCAACAGCACAGGGTAGTTCAAATAGTCAAATGATGTGAATTGATTTGATTACTCCCCTAACTATTAATTTTTACCCCTAAGTTAAATAAAAAGTGGTGAGGTTGTATGCTATTTCTTTTTCCATTAATCCACTTATCAAATACAGTACTGACAACACTTGGGGTTTGGGGTTTTTTTTTACTGGTTAGGAGTTAAATAGAAAAGGAAGTGTTGATACACTCCCATTAGAAGTCAGAAGTGTCAGTAAACTTTTAAATAATTATCCCACTAGTGATATTAATTCAGCCTTATTATGTATATTTAATATTTTTAATCTTCCTTGTCTCATTATTTATACAGCTTCACATCATGCTACATCTTGCACAATTTAAAAATACTGCAGAGTGAGACAATACTGTTGCTGAACTCTGACTTTCTGGTGTTTAGTGAACTGTCTTTTTGCCTCAGCGTTACATTCACAGTTTCATATCAGTACTGCTGTAAAGCTGAGCAGGTCCAGCTCTGGCAGCTCTTTCTTGTAGAAAAAGTCTTACTGATTGATTACTGACTGACACTGGGCATTCACAAGCCTTTAGAGTGAAGGCTAAGAAATCAGCACAGAAGGGTTTCAGCCTGGAGTGTGTGAAAATTTATAGATCTAAATTAAACGGTATGTCTTCTTTCATTTTCACTATTCTCATATAGAAGATCAAGGGCAGGTAGCCTTGGTTTTGAGGAAAATCAAGAGCTGACATCAGCATGAAACTATATTGGTTAAGATTTTTTCCCAGTAAATGACAAATTAAGCAATGTTTTCACAAAATCCATAACAGAGTCATGTGGGATCCAATTTATATGAGAGCTAAGATTTGCTTGTTTTTGAAAATAACAAAATTTATAACACTCAATTAAGAATAGAGTTAAAACCTAAACTTTGCAAACATGCTATAACAATAGCTTGCAATCAAAGAGTATGTCAGGTATTAAACAAGGGCTTTATGAAGCAGATTGAAGAACGGTATGGATAAAGGAGAATACAGTAGTACTACAACAGCATGAAATGCAAATGGTTTATATTGAAAATACAGAATTTAAACTATTTTCCTGAGATTGCACAAGAAAAAAAGGAAACAAAATCTATTTACTGCTTATAAGTGGCTAATGCAGAGAACAAAAATCAAGCTTATTTCAGACAATGAATTCAGTTTTTACTGTCATCTGGGTGCCCAGTCTACTAATGATGTGTCATTTTATTCAAAGCCAGAAAATCTTTCCATGGAAAAGATTATTCTGGGAGTTATTGAAAAGCATCTGAAAGACAATGTTGTCATCAGTCACAGCCAGCACAGCTTCACGATGGAAAAATCCTGCTTGTCAAACCTTGTTTTCCTTCTACAATAGGGTAACCAACATAGTTGAACTAGGAAAGCCAGTAAATGTAATCTTTTTGGACTTCAGCAAACCTTTTGATACCGATTGTCTTTCACAGTATGCATTTGCAAAAAACATCCAGCATACAGCTGGAAAACCACTTCACATGGTGGGTGAGCAACTGGCTCACAGGTTGGGCACAGAGAGTTAGATTGGTCAGATAGGTGACCTGTCACTAGTGAGGTTCCACAGTGCTCCTATCCTTGGCCCAGTTCTCTTCAACATCTTCATTAATGACTTGGATGCAGGACTGGAAGGAATAGTAAGTCAGTGTGCTGATGACTAAACTGGGAGGAGCTGTCAATTCCCTTGTGGACAGAGAGACCTCAGCAAATCAGAGATGGGCAATTACCAACCATATAAAGTTTAAGTATGGAAGTTCTGGATTGCCAGGAGGGCCAACTGTGTCCTGGGGGGCATCAGGCAAAGCATTGCCAGCTGGAAGGGATTGTCCCACTCTACTCTGCACTGGGGTGTCCTCACCTTAAATATTGTGTGCAGTTTTGGTCATCACAATATAAAAAAAGATATTAAAGCATTAGAGTGTGTCCAGAGGAGGGCCACGAAGATGGGGAACGGTCTAGAGGAGAAGCAGTATGAGGAGTGAGTGTGGTCACTTGGTCTGTTCAGCCTGGAGAAGAGGAGACTGAGGGGAGACCTCATTGCAGTCTACAACAGCATCGCAAGCAGAAGCAGAGGGGCAGGTTATCAATCTCTTCACTCTCGTGACCAGTGATAGTACTTGAGGAAACATCAGGAATCTGTGTCAGAGGAAGTTTAGGTTGGGTATTAGAAAAAGGTTTTTCACCCAGAGGGTGGCTGAGCACTGACGCAAGCTCCCCAGGAAAGTGGTCACAGCACCAACCCTGGTTGAGTTGAAGACAATGCTCTTAGGCACATCGTGTGATTCTTGGGGTGTCCTGTGTAGGGCCAGGAGTTGGACTCAATTCTGACGGGTATCTTACAGCTCAGCATATTCTATGATTCTACTGAAGAAGCAGATGGAACAGGCACAAACCATTTCCAACCCACTACACCTATGGCAGGTAGGCTGCAATGATTTATGGATGGTTGTGCTCAATTTCACAACCACTATGATGCCACCTTTATTCCTTTTTGCAAAATGCTGATCTTCTACCAGTGGCAACTGTGTCCTACTGTGACGGGTCCAAAGCTGACTGCAGATGATGACGGGTATACCCATGTATATAGTTATAATTTTATAATGAGATGTTTGATTTCCTGCTACCTGCAAGCAATTTTGGAAGTAACTTGCATCCCATTTTGAGG
>VWZF01005177.1:1752095-1813262 GCA_013396755.1 Sclerurus mexicanus | reverse complement strand
GGGGGGGGGGAAGAAGAAACAGCCACCAAAATACAAAGACCAAAAGAAACTTCATAAAAGTCAAAGTCCAGAAAAAAAACTTCCAATTGGCAATGCTGCCAATTAGGTACTGTAAAAAGAGCAAGTCCTCTTCAGTATCCATGGAGACCCTAGAACAGCAGTCCATATCCTAAGAATGAAGTGAGGAGAGTAAGACCAAAAAGTTGTAAAGTTCAAGAAAAGTGCTCAGCATTTGACATTGGTTGTCTGGCAGGAAGAAGGAGTCTCGCCACTGTTACAAGTGCAGCAAAAAGTCCTGTATAATGGAGTCGGACTCCTAGAAAAGCCATTGCTGCCAGCAGAACAACAAAACCAAAAGCCTTTGTGTTATTCCTTGAGGATTTGCAACAAATATATGGACTTGCATTCGCTCAGTTGTATCATGAATCTTAGTTGAATACACCGATTGAGTGTCTTCTGATTTTTATGAGAGACCATCATTTTAAGCCCAAGAATAAACAATCTGGGCTCTTTTCCAGTGGATTTAAATTGTTTATTTTCTTGTAAGAAGAGCCTCCTTCAGGAGAAATCAGTCTTAGCCCCAATATCCATGGGCAAGCCTTCTTAGAGAAGTTTGTGCCATGCTGATCAACTTTACCCACACTGGTTCCAGGTAATTTACTACAGAAAATTAGATTTTTCTGGAACTGTATTTAGTATTTTCACTGGCTAGAAATCATCCAGCATTGAGCAGAGGTTAATGAAAACCAACTCTAAACTTCAATGCAACCTGTGGATCGCCATAAAAAGTGCAGCCATTCTTACATGTGACTCGATCTCTTTTCTCAAGGAAAGTTTCCTATGGTCTCAAGCAGATAACCCATCCCAGTGAACAGGGACCAGACTCAAGTCATTGTGTTTAAAACAGGACTTGTCTTTTCACATGAAATGTTTCAGCCTGAGAGGCTTGCAGCCAGCCACACCACAGTGCTAACTAATAAGCAGCCAGCCCTGTGAAGCACTGCATTCATGGGTGTTTGGTGCTATCAGCAGGAGTGGTGGCTGGAATCAAACTCCTGTGATTTAAATTGATACCTGCTTCTAAATTACAATTTGCAGATCCATATTATATGACTCATTGAATACTTGCTAAGATATTATCAACATTAATGAAAACCAAAGAGGCACACAGCAACAGATCTAAGCATTGTGTGAGACTCAATTATCCTCTACACACAGGGGAACCTAAGTACTTGTAAGCCTCAACCATGCATCCTTCTTCACTATGCCAATAAAAGTACCCAATAATAAAGATTCTGGAAACTTGCACGGTGCTTTAAGTCCCACTAATGGAAACATTTATTTTCAAGATCTGCATCATCTCCTGCTCTCGTTTTATTCTTTCCAGTATTGGAAAAGTACTTGACACTACAAGCTCTTTGTAATTTTGAAAGACTACTCAGAAGTGCTGTTGTATCATACATTCCAGTGGCATTAATGTGAACAATTTTACCAGTACCACAGTGCAAAGCAGAATTTATTTTTTTTTAAGTTTAGACCTGTCTTTTTTTTTTTTCTGACAAAACCACAAACTGATCAGCTGTTGCTTTTAATTCTTTCACTGGTGTCTCCCCCCATAAACTACTGATGTTCTCTGACTTTGACTACAAAAGTATGTTGCTAGCTTTCTGTATGTGGAAAAGTTGGAGTAAGAACACCTTTATTAAAAAGGGAAACTATTTGGTCCTTCAGTGAAAGTAGAAAAGAAAGAAAAAACATCAAACAACCTTCCACAAAAATGAATAGAGGAACATCAACATTACTAACACTTTGAGAAAACTCAAGGAATGGTAGAGAAAAATGTATAAAGAAGGCCTGAATATTAGAACAAAACAAAAGGTATTTGCTTTTTTCCTTTGCCCACTGTTTTATGGTATCTGTATCATTAGGAGTAGTAAGTGCCCTATGATGGATTCCGTGAATCTCGCACACATACACTTCAACATACAAAAAGTAAATAAATCATTTAATGCATTCTTAGGAAAATGTGGAAAGTGACTGTGAGATGGGATTTTTGGGGGGAGCAATATGCTATTTCCTTTTTTGCCAACACAGTTATTGTATGAAAACATTTATGTAAACTGCAATCATATTTCCAATTAACAGACAGAAGACAGACATTGCTGGGTCGAACAGTATAAATTAGCTTTACACAGTCCAAGTTGTAAAACTGAAAAGCCAAATGCTTAGCATCATGTCTCCCCAAAGCAACATTTAGTTCATCATTCCCATCTTCATTTGCTGGCTCCATATGCTGGCTCTCACTTACCAGATTTCTCACGTTCACCACTTCACTAGGCTATAAGCGCACACTAAAATCAATCTGAAGAAAAACCCCGAGTAGCCACATTTACTGAACTACTTTGGCCCAAGTGAGAGACTAAGAGATGGCTTTGAAACTGAGGGACACAAAGGAAAGGGAGGAGAGCTGAGCTAGGTGGCACTACATTTAGGCAGCACAGATGAATCTACCCCATGACAACACAGCGACTTCTCCCAAAGTATAAGGCCACCTTCTCATCCTTGGAATGTGATATGTGGAGAAACCTGACTGTATCAGCTGCCAAGCTCACACCTGGCAAAAACATTTTCAAATCTGATAGAAAGCAGAAAAGTTTTACACTTCCTTAACCCAGATTTGGTGATTTTCAGAACTAAACAATGAAAACAGAGCAAGTGAGAATATCTTAGAAGCCTAGTTTGCCACTAGCGTATTTTGTTTTGGAAGCAAAAAGACACAAAGGTCTCCCCAAAGTTTTTGAGTTCAGCTATGAAGTGACCTTCTGAATTTTACTGATGTTCAGTTTTATCCAGGTACCGCAATTAGCTTCAAAATTTTAAAGTGCACTCAGAAGGCAGAAAAGATTGTATCAACTTCATTAATTTCTCCTTTTTATTTTTTTTGCCCAGTTTCATCATAAATAAACAGGACACTTCAGCCTTTTGTGGAATGGGAAAATCTCAACTACAATGAACTAAGTCTGAGATGTTGCAGCTGCTGTTCCACATCACATCCTACTTATCTAAGGAAAGCCAATAAGCCTTTCTGGTAACTGCAGGAAAATAAGACTATTCTGGATGGTCAGGCTTGCCTTATGTAGGATTCCTGTCTACTAGAAACAGAGTGACATTTTGTGACACAATACCTACTTGTCACTTTCTGTTTAAAGAAAGCGATTAGACAGAAATTTCATACACCCTCAAGCTGCTCCAAAACTCATCACAATTTTACAAACGCTATTATTCAAGAGCATCGCTGTTCATATTAAATAATCCACTATTTGGAAGTCCAGACAATCATCAAGGAAATTGTAGTTTTGATTTGTGGAAGTCACTAGTTTTCATTTTCATTTCAGCCCTTTAATTTAGTGACAGAATAGGCATCTGTCTAAGGGAATAAAACAAAATAAATCTTTGCTAAAAATTACAAGACTCCAAATCCCGTACATTAGCATACTGCAGTAAATTAAGAGATCTGAATGGCAAAAAAAAAACCAAAACAAAAACCAAAAAACCACCACTAAACACACCCCCCCCAAAAAAAACCAAAACAAAAAACAACAGAAAAAAAAACACAAAAAAAGCCAACTCCACATAAGAGAAGCAAACTTTGAGAAAAATCTTTTAGACCTGTACCGTAAGATTAAAGATCTGCAATGAATAGAACTGCCACAGCAATCACATGCACCAACCTGATGTATCACTCCAGGCAAAGGAGGACAAGGACTGCTATTTAAGCATGTACAGCTGAACGCCACCTGTATTTAAACAGTGTCTAGTGGGCTTCCTTCTTCCCCTGGGGTATATTATCAGGGGTGCTTCAGCATGTTATGCAGCCTCCCTTTCCACTACCTAGTCCTGTTAGTAAAGGGGAGGTGACACCCAGCACTGCTGTCACATTCAAAAGAGAGCAAGCATGAACCGCCATGCTCCAGGTCAGCATTGTTGCTTATTGCTTATGTGAAAGCTTAACAAATGGGACTCAGCTTTAAGGGCAGCCTTAGACATAGGTTAAATACAGAAATTCTTTTGCTAAACAAGACACCCCCAGAACAGTTTCCTGCCCACCTCTGCCTTCTTATTAGTTGCCTTTCCTTAAATTTCTCTTTACAAGTTGAGGTTCCTGCTGCGAGTCCAAATATATTCAATATAATATTACACTTGGATGAGGGATGTTACCTAGTCCAAGGTGCCCTCTGCTACAGCATCTTGCTTGAGGTACTGCTGCAGGCAACCCTAACTATTCAGGGACTTGTTTAAACTAGTCCTGACCGCACAAAGTAACATTATGGCTCCTGTAATAATCAAATAGAAGTCAGTTCAGCAGGGATTTAGAATGCTCACTCACGGTTCTGAAGCTGTCCATGTAAACACAAGCATAACACAGGTACTGAAAAAAATGCTAGGGAGAAGGAAAGGTCTCCCTTGAATGGTGGACTCGCAGGACTTGCTCCGCTGCAAACCTGACAGTCACACTTGTACAAAACCAAAGCAACAGCACAGAGTAACCAGACCAATTTTGGGTTGGGCCGGCAAACTAAACTAAACCTTCCCAACCCCCCAAAACTTGGGAGTGGTGGAGCACTACTGTGATCTTGGCTGGCTCTCCTAAAAACATGAGCAGCAGACTCGAGGTAACCAGAAGTGTGCTGGCAACAGGGTGGGCACCAGCCAAACCATCCTAAGAGCAAGGAACCCCTGCGTGGGCATAGGGCAGAGGATGAAGGACCACTATTTTTTGTCCCCTTCATCACTAAACTCATCTTAGGAGTGAGAGCAAAGGGCATCCAGGATATTGATAGCACAACCAAGCGGTTCACCTAACAATTTCTAAATATTTCCATTTCCAGCCTTTTTAACTTTTTTCTTTTTAATATGCCATGACAACACAATCATCCTTGAGAATCTTTTGCCTTAGGAACTCCACAAATTATTTTTAACACTTATTATCTACAAAAGTAAAATGATTCCTTAATATCTATCTGCATATCCTTTCAAAGTGATAAAGTCTTTCTTGACAGGCCTTCAACACACAATAAATGGAAAAGACAGAGCCAGATTTAGGTAGTAGCTATTACTCTTTCCTAAAGCATTTAGACCCTGTTTCTTAAGAAAAAGTCATGCGAAGAAAGGGATCTGAGGGAGAACAACAGAGAAACCCAAAACATACAAAAACACTACTGATGCTTTTCAGTTGTTGGAAAACCACAGGGGTAGCACATGATCCAATCAGCTGCTCTAAGATCCCAGCTTTATATCCCTGGGTTCTGAGAACATTTGGCTAAGTTTTTAAGGATTTTCCTGCAGGAGGCAAATCTTTCATATGAATATTGGACTGCTTATATCCCCATTGAGCTTGCCAAACTAATACAGCAAGGTGTTGCAAGGTTCAATATGCCCTGCATGGCTGAGCTGAGTTCCTATTAGATGGATACTTAAAAGAGAAAAACTAAGGGAATAAAATGGGGACACGTACTAGCAATTTTAACAGGAGTCAGCAGATGGATTAGTTTCACAAGGTGGGACTAGTGTACAACAGTGAAAAAGATGAAACATCTTGTTCTCCAGCCTTGAAAATACCTTTCAAGATGACATGACAGGAACTGTAATGGTAACTTCTCTTTTATATATATGTGTATATATGAACACAGGAAAAGCCAAAGGAACAGGGCTTTATAGATGACCTGAGAACATTTCCAAATGTGCAGGAAAGCAGCTTAAAAACAAAGCAAGAAATGGGGAACTAAGGAATAACTGAATCAGAAAACAATACAGGAAAGACCAGGAAAAACAAAGTATATAAGGGCCTCAGCTATAGTGACAAGAAATGAAACAAACAAAAACAAACAAAAAAGCCTCAGACACAAAAATCCAAATGAGAGAGAAAGAGAAGGTCTTCCTTAACTCAGGGTATGATTTCACCTTCCACTCCATTCAGCCCAAGCAGAGGCTGAAGTTAAAAAGGGTGATTCCCTCCTTCCTCTCGTTCTCCTCCGTCCCCAGGGACCTGGTACTCACGCACCTGTGAAACACCTCAGACTCACCAGCTCACCCAGCTGAACCCTACAAACCAAGATAAGAAGCAGGGGTTTTTTTCTTGGACAGCTGCTTGCTCCAAAACATTCCATGATACACACATGCTAGATTTACAGCCTTTTACCTACTAAAATATTTTTCTGCTAAACATTTAACATTTTTGTTAAGAAAATGTCAAAGAACTTGGTTTTGTTTTGAAACAGGAGACTTGAAAATTAATCTTTTCCCACAGTTCTGATTTCTGTGAATTAGCAGTGTCAGACAGAAAAAACTTCGGCTGGAAAATTCCTGACCAAATGTATTCCAATTGTGCAGCCACGCAGTGAACTGCTGCACTAATACTTTATCTGAACCAGAGCACCCGATTTGTTTCATAGTTTCTTCAGTCACATGCTGAGAGGTTTGGTAATTTACTACTTAGGTAAAACCCTATTGACTTATGAGTAAGGATTAAGTGGTGTTTCAGCATCCTTAGTTACCAAGGTTACTGTTGTCTTTGCTGTCAGAACTGAAGAGCAGTTGAAGTACTCTCTCCATGCCCCAAACCAATGCAAAACAAATCTTGCCAAATAAATGAAATGCATCAGTGATCCATGGATAGGCACACGCTTCTCCGGTATAGAACCACCTCTTCAGTGCTCCTTGCCCCAGTATGAACAAATCTAATTTTAATCAAGTGCTGGTGTCATGAGGCAGCAGAACTTAGTCAAGCAATGAAGTGGAGAAAATCAGTTGTATTAGCAACTAATGTACACACGAGTTTCACATAATCCTGCACAAACTAGAACTGAAAGGGCACTGGAGCAGAAACAACAAAGTTGATGTCTGACCTGGCATATTTAAACAAAGAGAATTACTTTACTGATCCCCATACACTATTATTATGGCATTAAGCAAGTAGAGAAAAGCAAGCAAAAAAAAAAAATAGCATGAGGTAGAAAACCGGTGTCTCATATGACCTTTTTGTCTGCAAAGCCTTGAAAAGTTCTATTAAGGTCACACAATCAATATACAATTATTGACAGCACAGTCTTGGCAGTTTTATGCTCTTTGGGCTCTCACTGAACAAGACCACAGTCTAAGTTACCCTTTCCATCACTGGCTCTTTAGTACTTAAGATTTTGTGTCTGAAAACACTTGCATGTATTTTAAAAATCCTAGATACTATCTACTATCTTATATATTGCCCTGGCTGAGATGTTCTGCAACAGTAGTACATAATACAGAAATGGCAAGGCTCAGCAACTGGACAGCTAATGACATATAAGGAAAATGCAGGAGCGAAGCAGTATATTGTGCTCCTCTGCTGCCCCAAGAATGCCTGAAAGCAGAGCAGCAGGCCTCCCCATTCACTAAACGCATCCTACATGAACAGAAAGGAAAAGTCAGGCATCAGACAAGGTTGATGGGGCTTAGAGAATGCACTGAACTTGGCGTCTTCTATGTACCATGTATGCAGCACTCCAAACTTGAAGAAAAACAGGAAGAGGATTTTAGCCATAAAAGCAACTAGATAAAGATATCTGTTAAGTAGCTCTCTCCCAGCAGCATCATGTAACTTTTGTATGTTGTTGTCTAAGCTAATCTTCTCCATGACAGGTGCTTAAAACTGTCCTGGCATCACTTACACTACTGTAATTAGGTCTCCTTTTTCGGGATATCATTTCTGCTCCTTCAGACTCAGCCAGATCCACTTACATCCACTTAGTTACACATAACTTATGGCACTTCATCCATCAACTCTGAATCCAGCTCAGTAACTTGCCTACTTCTACATTTAAATTGTGCTTGGCCTTCAATTTCGTAGTGCAAGTAGCCACTTGTTCCTTGCTGTGGCTCACATCTCTCATTTCCTCTTAGACTACAAAAGCTCCAGCAAAACAACATAAAAAGGGTTGATTTCAAGCACTTCAGTCAATGAGTACCTTCTACAGAAGAGCACTAAAATAACACCAGTGGGCTAGAATAACACCAGTTCCACAGTAGGACTAATACAAAAAGCCTACTGTTGATGAATGATAGAAATGTAATTAGTACGAGTTCACAGCACTGCTTAAATCACTATTATTTAGAAGAGCCCTCTATACCTGCAGTTGGGCTTTTGACATGCTCTAACTTTGAGAATGGGTAGTAACCAAAGCAGCGGCATCCCAGAGGAGCTCCGAGGCGTCACATGGAATGAGAGGGATTTCATTCGTTGATAACACACCAGGCCTTACTGCTGCTAGGAGATCTGGCAGCAGGCAAGCTGTGTTTATGACCTGAAGCTTTGTAGCATGCTGGGGAGGGAGGAGGGGGTGGGAGGCGTTGTGCTCTCAAGGAGTGCTGCAATTTTCATTCGTAGTTTACAAGGCTGTTGAAGAGACATTGCTACACAGCCAGGCATCACCAGCATGGGCTGGTACCACAGCAGATGTCAAATTCCTTCTGTGTCACCTGAGGAGAACACACATGCACCTCTGGAAGAGATACAAAGAACAGCAATACTGCCAAATGTCCTGGTTTTCTGTTCATTGTGATGATAGCCACAGACGCTGACAATCTTTCCCACAGTATTAATTAAAGGCGGTAATTACAAAACCTTCAGAAAAGTTCCTGAGATAAAACCTGATGATAAACCACAAAGATTCTGCATCCAGAGTTAATGAAAGGTAGGAAAAACAAAGAATAGTCTCCAGAGTAAGCAAAAGCATGTTTCAGAAATTAGTGATTTAGCCAGACTCATTCTAGCATTTCATTAACCGTGCACCATTGGTAAGCCAAACACACATCATAACTAAGTTGCCATTAAAACTGAGGTTTTCTTATATTATACTAGTTTTCTTTTATGTCTTCTGCAATTTCTCTACTTCTGAATCTATGCTGTCATATTCAAACTGCACCCCATTGTTCCAATACAGTGCTTCTAAACTGCCAATTACTCTGACATTGATTTTATTTTTTTTTTCCTTCCCCAAATCTAGGCTGGAATTTTACAGGCCTCTATTTGGTATAAGGAATGTTACTTTGGTTTTTATCTTAGAAAAATTAGGATGATGTGCCAGAAAGATGTACTTTACTAAACTGATCTGTTTATACTTTACATCACAGCATACATGCATTAAAATAAGCTCATAGTTGAAAACAAAAATTTTGATGGTTTAGTCCTTATAAAGCAGCACACAGAATGAAAACTTCTATTCCCTAAGGAATATGAGTCTGCCTGTTCCAGCACTACTTTAAATATTTATTTTTTCTTTAGGGAGTTTATTTTCTATTCTCTAGAGACCTTTTACACACCTCCCAAAAAAGTCTTCCCTATAACCTTCAAAATTAGAAGAACAACCTTTGATCCTATTGCTTATGCAATGTTCACATTTTACTCTGGTGGGATATACAGCGTAAGAAATATTTCTGCACTCCCTCTGCTTTCCCCAAAGAAAGGATCCTGCACATACAAAAGGGGGAACAGTAGGACACTGGGACAGCACCCACCAGACCTTCCTCTGTTTGCCATATACATCAGATCACGAGGGAGAAAAAGTTTAGGTTTAGCGCAATGAGCAATATATGTCTTTTTTTATTAGACCTTGCTGCTTGACTTTTCAAATGCCTTCTTAAGGATCTTGGACAAAAGACAATTACATGCCAAATAGATAATGGACCAAGAGAACGGGTGTCTTAGTGAAATAGGGAACATCAAACACTCTTGAATCAGTGAGAGAAAAGAGTATGCTTAGAGGATTATTTGGTTTGAAAACCTACTGGCTATTTCACTATTTCTAAACCTCCAACCTATGATGGCAGTGTCTTATTTTTTTAATTATTATTTTATAACCACACATTTATACGAAACCTTCAATTATCATTGGATTCATAATAGGTCATCAAACAGAGCAGTCATTCTGTTCTGGTCCTTCCCATTCTAATAGATGAGTGGGCACTGCAGAGGAACAATGTGCCAGGAAGGCAGTGAGTCCTCCCAGGATTTCACTGACCACATACCAAAATCCCAGGATGGGGATGTAAAGTTCTACAGTTCAGAAAACCTGGAGGCAAAGCTGGTTTTAATTAAACTGACATGTTTTAGACATTTATGCAAGCATAAATTGAAACAGTTAGGTGATCTCAAAAAGAGGCCTGCGCTTCTTTACTTGTGGTGGTAAATTTAATATGAATGATTTTCTTAGCACCTTGCAAGCTCAAATAGTTAATAGGAAAGTTGGTTCTCTGGGAAATAGTATGTGAAAGGGTAATTATATGACATCTCACCCAATACAACCTTGAGATTCAGAAGCCATGAATCAGTTTAACACTGCTCTGTTCTTCATTTTTTAGAAATTCTTTCTAGTATGTCATATATGGAAAAATTGGCACCTGGACAAGCATCAAAGTCTCCCAAATTGGGGATTAGCGTGAGCTCATCCCATCATGATAAGAACTAGTCTTTGTTCTCAGTGTGACATCTTGCATTAATAGGAGATCATTTTCTCACAATCACCACCATTCATCTGGAGTGCAACAGGGTCTGCATCGAACAACTCCTCATTGAATTGCAGAAAACAGGGAAATAACTGCCGAGTTTTCCCAGTTACGCTATTGATATTTAAGTGCTGCTCTCTGTGGGGACATAACAGCTTAACTCCAAAGGGGCTGTGACCTATTTCCATGATTACTGCTGCAATAATGAACAAATAGTTTCTAAAAGGATATAACCACAACACAGAAGTCTGGGGCAAGAGCGACACTACCAAGAAAAGGGTGGGTTAGACAAAACTCCAAAAAATTTGTTGCTTTAATTCTGTACTGAACAACAAAATAGATGTTTGTGTACACATTGACAAGCAAATACTTTCATATTGATACTGTGTTTTAGCTCTAAATCCTCTTGGCTCTGAAGCTATTCTAGCAGCATCTTGGGTTTGGGGGAGATGAAAGGGTGAAGATCTGAAAATACAAATATTGTCCACATGCCCAGCTCTACCATTGCTGTAGAGAGCGATAAAAGAAGTTCATACTAATGTAAAACATTTCCTTTTCACATGTCTATGTGTTCAATGCTGCATCTGTTTCACTAATGAAAGCCTAAGTCACAGACAAAAATGTCATTTTCATTGAGAATCTGCCTTTTCATCCTATTTGGCATCAGGGGTGGCAGGACTAAAAGGTCAGTAAGATCATGGATATCTATGAATGAACTTAAAATAGTACTTGAGCTCATACAGGCTCCAAGACCTTTGTTTTACATGAAACAAGCATCCAGCTTGCTTTCTTCATAAAAGAACAGTCACATGATGCAATTCTTCATCCTTAAGAAATTGTGCTTGATCTCATCACTGTGGGTTGCATTTGAACAGTATCAGGTGGGAATCTAATTCAATTGCCTATGAGAAAAACCATTATCTCTCTTGAGAGCGTGCATATACAAAAACTCTTAGATTACTATAAAGTTTGCAAGTTTCACTTGAGGGATCAGAGGCCTCTGTGCTTCTAATCATGGGCTGGGCTAAACTTAACACAGGAGCTAATAGACAAGACTTCTACATGGAAGATTTGCTCAAAACAACAGAAGTGATTCCATCTTTGTATGTGACAGAGGTCACATCTGCTCAACAGGGTCCTTAATGATCATTTGCCAGGTGAATGTCACAAAAGTGCAACCAAGTCCAGCTGTTCTCTCCCTAGGGAGGGGAACGCTTCACAACACATGATTTTTAAGAAACTCACTATATTAGTTTCTTTCCTTTCCCTATAACTGCCACACAACTTTCCAAAGCAATTTACATCTGCAAAAAATTTAAAAGAACTAGACACTGTTTTAAAACATGACCAAAAAAAGAATTTCACCTCTCTGACTTCAGCCCTGCCTAAGTTAAGAGTCTCACCTAAGATTTGTACACTATACAGTTCATGGATAAGACAGGCACCTCCAGAGTGTTATTAATCTCATCTGTCTTGAACAGCTGTATCCACCACTGGAGAGGAACATCCTGGTTCTCCATGGATCTCATAGACTATCTGATCAAGGCAATCTGGCACTCCAAAAGCCTTTCACGGAAAGGCATTACTAGAATTGGTGTGTTCCCCAAGGTGCTGTGATTCTGTTGAATCAGTACTTTCAAAAAATAGTTTGTGAAAACATAAAATCAGCTCCTCTCACTTAGGCCTTTCTTGCCAAGGAACTAAATCAGCAAACCTCTACAAATAGATTTTTCAAGCAAAACAATTTTAAAAGGGTATTAGCAGTTCACAGACAATTCCCTCTAGTCATATATCTCAACCACAAGCCTGCATCCATTGCTGGTATTTTCTGCATCCCAAAAAAAGAAGCCTTGCTCAAAAAGCAGCAGTAACCTCTTTGCAACAATTCCCAGCCTGTGGATTAATAAACTTACGGGTTATTCTACATGGCTGACCTAATACTCCTTGGGTCATTTACTGGCTAGGGAGTTGGAGAGTTTGGAAGCAAGCCCTTAGCAACTTTCTCTTGATAGTAATGGACTAGTTTCAAAGAAAATCAAAGAATATGCAACTTTTGTGTTCATCATTGGAGATCTGTAGACGGTAAGCCCTAGAAGACGCTGTCCAAAGAGGCTGTGGACTACCTACTCTTGCAGATCTTTTGATCTGAACTGCACCAAGCCATAAGCCACCTGCTAGAACTATAAAGTTAGTCTGACTTTGAGCAGGGGATTGGACTAGAGACTGTCAGAGGTCCCTTCCAACAGAGAATTTCAATGATCCTATAAGGTCTTCCAAAATGGAGTTGCATTTTTTTGATAAACATTCTCCAAATTGAGTTTGTTGCTGGTTGATGAAGCAGCCAATGTTAAATATATAAGTATTTGGTTAACTTTCTTGCCTTCACCTCTATTTACATTTAAAATCTTTCATTGCTGCAGGGCAGGGGGAAGTGGTGGTGGTTGTCTATAAACCAACCATTCAATATATCAGAATTGGAAGCATTAAATTTTGTTTTAACCTACAGAATTTCATAAACATGCAAAAGATTTTTTAGCTTTTCTGTTTGATTATAACATTTAATTCAAGGATAGAGAGCTCAAATAAGTAAATATACATCTCTATCACTGTTGAATTGCATATTATTTGACACAAAAGAGACTCCGTATGCAAGGATTTATTGATAACAGCCTTGAGCATTTATACCAAGCACAGGGATATTCAACACCACCATCACTATATACTGCCTAGTCTTCTGAAAATAATTTCTAAGTTACATGCAACTTCTGGCATACTTCTCCTCAACTCTGACCCCTAAATAACACAGAAATGGCAAAAATGGTAAGTGCCCTTAAATCCATTATACATGAGTAATTACAAGACTTCAACTGAAGATGACTACACTTGTGTAATTCTCAAACTATTAAATGCTTGAGACAACAAATAAAAGTTATTCTCTTAAGTTAGATCTAAGCCTAGGGCTTATAAATACAAGTCATGGCTCATCAGTGATGCAACAGACGAATTACACTACTGCTTTTAAGCATACTGAGAAATCTTACAATTGTTAGTGCTGTATCATTTTTTCCCCACTCAAACTTAGTATCACAAAGCATCGTCCATATTATGCTGAGTAGGACCCTTTATTCTGTTATCATTTTGTCTATCTTTATAATAAAATGACTCACACTTGAAAAATCAGACTTTTTAGTCTAATTACTTTTTATTGCAGTGCTCTAGTTAATGCCGTAATATCTATAATCTCTCCTGAAGTTTTAAGTTTAGATTATTCTTTCTGATAAATGTATGCATACTGCAAATTTTTTGAGATAGCTCTGTTTCATCTGTATTTGTGCTAAGAAGCCCTGATTCTTCTAGACCTTGTAGGTGTTGTTGTAACACAAAAGTTAAATAATATTCCAAGTGTTCCACCCTGGTCACTTCGAAGTTGATAGTCTTCAGCAAGGATTGTGAAAGGCTTCAAGATTTCTGATCTGTACTGTCTATTCAGAGTTCTACATGATCTCACCTTTCTGCAATGAAGACAAAAAGCATATGCACACACATGCTCTATAACAGAGAACAAGTCAATGGAGCTGAGCAGTTCAAGCTTCCTCCCCTGTTTTTTAAGTAACCAAAAATCAACACCTCTTTTGGGCTCCCAGATTCTGGGATGTTTTCCTGCTAAATGCCAGACAAGGGATAGACATCTACACATGAGCTATTTTAAGACACCCTTGAAATTTAGTGGTGATAAAGTACCACCTCTAAGGAACAATTCATTAAATCTTATATTTCTCATTTGCATTTTGCATGAAATGCATTAATCCCACAGGTGTCTTCCCTACACTGACTATATGGAATAGTCCAGACATGAGCTCAGGTGTAGGTGTCTACCTCCATGCTGATAGAGACCCCAACACTTCTGCTAGTCTTAAACCATGTATGCCCACTCCCATCAGATTTTTCTAATATAACAACTGGTTATCAGCTCAGAAAGGTGATGAAATAAAACCTTCCAAAGGTGGCTGGAACAGAGAAGTTTAGGCTAATTTCACAACACACTGGTATACAAGAGTACAACTTCCCAGATACTGATACCTATTCCCATGCTGCCTGAACTTCCAATTGATTATATTTTTTAGAAAATTACTACTACAGAGAAGAAAAAGAAAGAATAACTTGAAATCTTAAATGGCTTGACAACACCAATGCCTCAATCTCATGAAACGGGAATCCCTTAAGCATTTTTCTGACCCAGTTTTCCTCTTTCTGTTGTGAATGACCAGGCTGCAGACAACCTTTGCGACCTTGGACTCAGAATAGAGGGATAATGCCTAAATGTTCTCAAAGAACTGGTGCCTCTGGGTGTCTGTCTTGACATATGGGAACAGGGACAGATTTTAATGAACCATAAAAACTGAAGTGTCTGAAATCACTGCTCTTTTCTGATATCTTAGGCCATAGCCAGTTTATCTTATTGGCACATTTGCACATCAAATGCTTCTCACCGTACCAAATGAAAACTTATCTTGATTTCAGTCCTGCTTCTTTGCACTCCCTTTTACATTTGTGTGCTGTACTACATCAGTGCAGCACAGCTAATGGGACCACTATAGCCAAAATGTGACTCTCACTGCTTCCTTTGACCACACCCTTGCTCTCATAACACCACCACTCATTATGGGTTTGCTCAAAATCCATCCATGACATTTGGAAAACGTTACAGCCACTTCCAGTGCAGCACACAAACATAAATTGAACACATAGATAATACACTTAAAATCCTACAATAACAAAACTCTCTATGACAGAGAAATCCTCCCCTTCCATACCAGATTTAACAGCCTAGTGTAACTAAGGATAAAACAAGGAACATAGCAAAAAGTATATAATTTCCACCTTTCTCAGTTCTATCACAGTGCCAAGGTTTGTGCTATTCATCCCTGTCTTGAAGTCATCTCTGTCAGAGCAGAGATGGCTTTCTGTTGTCCTTTCTGGGCCTGATCCCTCAAGACACTTCCATAAGGTCTATTGATACTCATCAGGAATGGACTTTTGTTAACAAGTGGTGGAGAAATACAATCCTAAAACTAGCAACTTTGCCGACAACTAAGTGAAGGTATTAGCAGACTGATTCAATACATCCAGGGGAACTGCATTTCAAGCGCCAGCCTGCTGGGACCTCCTTCCTTCTCTAAAACCCCACATTTGATCCTAATCAACCTTCTTAGCTGCTTCTCAGATTCCTTCTTCCCATCATTTGTAAGGTAAATTCAACAGTGAAAAAACTGCATTTCTCTCCTTGCATTTTACCTGCTCTTGCCACCAATTTCATGGGTGTCCCTTTTACTAGTTTTGCTGTCATTGAAGTCTCCAGCAATTCCTTCAAATTCGAGGCTTTGACTTATTCTTCATTCGCCTTGGCCCATTTATGACTTTTAAAAGTTCCCATCCAACAAAACGTCTCAATTCACACTATCTACTCTCCTCCTGCTACTTCAGTAACAGGGTCTTGTCTAATGATTCTTGGTATACTTCTCTATAAAGCACCATGACTTCCCCATTGCTTCCTCCATTTCCTTCTCTACCCCCATAAAGTCTGGGATGAATGGTATCTCTTTTATTTTTTTGTTTCCCATGGGAGTACATTATACGGCTGCTCTATTCTGTGCAAGCGGGATGCAGGAAGGGAGGATCTCTGCCTGCCTGCTCCCAGCTGCAGCACACTGCAGGGGGTGGAAGTCACTAGTGGGAGCAGAAAACTCTTCCTTCCCCAAAAGCAGTGGGCTGTGCTAATCTGGGAAAAACCTTCCAGGCTACATGACATGCAAAAGTAAGCCACAAGAGAAGGAAGGAGGAAGGCAGGTGAGCATCCCAGAGCAGCAAGGGACTCTGTGGAAGCTATTCAAACCAGAAAGTTACCAAAATGAAAAACACTAACCCTGCAAGAGTGAACAGGATTTGCTTTATCACAGAATAGAATCACAGAATGGCTTGGGTTGGAAGGGACCTTAAAGATCACCTAGTTCCAATTTCCCTGCCATGGGCAGGGACACCTTCCACTAGACCAGGTGGTCTGAAAGTTCCATCCAACATGGCCTTAACCACTTCCAGGGATGGAGCAACCACAACTTCTCTGGGCAGCCTGTTCCAGTGCCTCACCACCCTCACATACATCCTTAGAACAGAATAGATTATGTCCTTCTGTTTTAATCTGTTCCTATTCAGAAGTGTGTGTTAACAGAGTTAACTGCACCCTTGTCACTTCTAACATCCATCAGCCAGTATTCAGGAAACCTTATCCATTTCTACTTTCCATGGTCCATCACATGGACGCTGTATCCAAACACTGTCCTGTTGCTCTCTGAAAGATTAATTCTATCCACTGAGTCCCTCTTCCACTAATTTCAGTAAACAGTACTCTTCCTCCTCAACTTCAAACCGATTAAGATCTGCTTCTGCCATGTATAAATTAAAATATTACATCTGTGACAATGTACACATACCCATCTTGATCCTTCTCACTGTACATTGCTCTGTACAACTGAAGGTGTGCAGAGCGAAAGATGTTTCCATTTAGGTGTCTAAACATAGGTGTCTACAGATGTACCAGTTGTGTACACTACCCTTATAATGCAGACCTAGTCAATACAATCCATGGATGGTGATTCAATTAATGTTTAAGTCAACATCTAAGTTACAATCCACCATCAAAAACATCACACATAGACAAGTCTCTATACTAACTGTCTAGTGTCACCTAGAATATCCATCCTAGCTCCCAGCTGCCTGTCCAAAAGGGCATGAAGCAGGTCTCCTGCAAGCCTATGTGGCACCTACCTGGCCGTGAAGACGTCCCAGATCCTCTGCAGAATGTCTCAAATGCCACTGTATGCTTAGGTAATTGAATTGAGCCCATACCGGTAAATAGCTGAACCATTGCTCTCAAGGGTTTAGTGGCCATAGACTGTAAGCTCTGGCCCAGTACACCCTGTAACACTCAGTGTGGGTGTCCTCACCTTGGCTCAAGCCATACCTGCTGCATCCTCCAGGATGCACTGGCAGCAATTAGTGATTTGTGACCGTCATAGTAATTCAGCAAGCAACAATAGCAAAGAACAATTGCCTTTATTTCATTGCTCTATACAAACATTTACGTGCTTATCTTTAATCAAGACGAATACTATCCATTCTGTACCTTGCTTGTTAGATGAACAGGATATGGGATTTTGACCTCGGGGCAGCAAACTGCTGAAGCTGCCTGTAGAAAAGCAGAAATTCTTGCAAATCCAGCATGATAAATAAGTCACTTAGCTTTCTTTGCATGAATGGATTCATTATGTGCAGATGTTCAGTGCACTTCTACAAGTTTTTATGAAAGAAAAAGTCATAGTTTCATTGTGTTATCTGACCAGAAATGAAGCATGGACTAGTGTAATCAAGGAAATAAATAAATAAGTTAAAAGTTTCCTGTGTTTTTTTACTTAGAACCTCAGGAGAATAAAAGATACATGTAAAATGAGCAAGACCTGGAGATGCTAGATGACTCCCATGATGAATAACAATTCATTGGAAATAAAAAACTGAATTTTTCATCACACAGCTGTCTCTATAACGTCCCCTAATCTGCTTTGACAATTTTACTACAACATCCAGAAAATCACTTTAAACTGCACTCTAATAGATCTTCTCCAAGACAAAGAAGGGAAAAAAAAAAAGCACAAACTATTTCATTACAGCAAGCAAGGAAACTAAGCAATTTTCTAATTTCATTTATGCCTTGGATTAAAAAGTGACTCATGCAAGCACTTAGACTGGCAACTACAGGAAAAAAGCTAATTATAAATTGTATCTCAATACTTTTGTCAAGTTAGATGACAAAGAGCTCCTTATTTTCAAATCTTACGGCAGCAGAGTACAAAAATCATCTTTCAGATACTACTGCCGTCCAGCAGTAATTCAGTAACTCAGAGGCATCCCCTGTGTAGTAGCAAGCAATCAAACCATCACCACAACCAAAAGTTTTCTAATTTCAACAACAGACACAGTCTAAATAGAAAGACATTATCTGGGGTGAAAAATGCTGCAAAGGTGTTACTAGGGCAAGGTAGCTGATGAAGAAAGTGTTTTACAGTCTAAAAGGCTAATTAACGCGTAAGATTTTTGTTAGGAATGTTGTATCTCAGAGAACGCAGCAGCAGGTTCTTCCTACTGCCATGGCACAGCAGGGGCCAGGATCTCCACTGCAGCCAGGAAGTGTGGGAGTCCCCCACCAAGGCAGGGCTACCTCTTCAAACTTTCCTTGATTAGCCTGTGGTACTAATGCTGTTGAAATACACAATTTCCAGGTGAGAAAAAGTAGGAAATACTTTTTCTGCGAACATTCAGGCTGAACCTGGCAAAAGTGAAAGATCCAGTCAGTAAACGGCATATACAAAATGAAAACTATTCTTTTTTTTTCCTTTTTTGAACATTAGTAATAGCACAATGCCACGTTACCACAACAGTACTGAGTTACATGTGTGCCTCCTACATCTGATTCTTAGGTGCTTCAGCAAAGAACATACATAGAAAAATACTCTGTCACAAATGTCCAAACCTGAAACCCTCAGAGTTTGCAGAAGGGCATTTCAGTTTGTAATTCTTCTATTTCTTCACTTACTTTGGCATGTAATTCACTGTAGGATTGTATATAGAGTAACAAAATGGAGGTGTGGTGATGGTGCAGAACTGGGTAAGGCAAAGTGCTAAGTGGACATCTTTTTACTACAGCACAGGGAAAAAAATCAGCACATTTATGCTCAAATCCATGTACACTGTACATGGTGAATTAGCCCTGTCTCTAGCCACCCTGGGGCTGTACAAGATTTGCAGGAGATGTTCACTCCCATTTACATACACCAGGTACTCTGCCCATCTACCCAAATACTCCAGCTAACCCGTGCTCCACCTAGGAAAGCACCAAAACAGTAGCTCTAATGAAGGCAGTAGATCCAGTAACATTGCTTAAAATTAAGATGTGGGGCTATTAAGATGATAAATAGCTTTTGGATTCCTTTCTATCAGAGTTTCCTGTCATCAGCAAAAAAAAAAGAAAACCTCAACTGCTAAATCCAAGCATCCAAAGTGAGCAGAATTCTACTACACAGTATTTTGTTTCCATTACAGAAGTCATGTCTGAAAAAGATACTAATTATGGCACTAGTGCAGCTGTATTAATTACAGCATTATTTAGAGCAGATTTCTGTAACTAGGTTGGCACTTCATAGTGCTTGTTCAATTTCAGACCTTTGTCCATCTTCCCTCAACAAGTTGGTGAACTCTTAAGTTAGTACTGTGGGGCTTCCACAAGTACCTATTTAAAGGAGATGATATTTCCTAAATGTTATGTCTTCAGCTGCCCTTGTGTTATCAAGGGAGCCGATGAAACTGGCTAGTGGGCAGAGCTCCATCTGTTCCTCCTATTACCTGCTACAGCCCTCAGATCTCACGATTTTGTCTCTCCCTTTGGGCTTGCCCTGACAAGTGTCAGTCTACAACATTCTAAATTGCTAAAAAATCTTCTAAATTCAAACTGATAATTTCAACAACCAAACCCCTCAGAACTTCCATTTACAGGCTACATGAAACAGGGTAGGAGAAAGAACACCTCCAGGTCAAGACTTCTCAAATCCTGAGCATCTGCCAATGCTCTTATTAAAAAAAACTCAGCACTGCAACAATGGAGACATTTCCTGTGCAAGGATGGGGTAAATGAGCAGGAACCAGACCTACGTGCAGTCAGGATCTTTTTGAGATTTTTACATTCTAAATCATTTGTGCCTCAGCCAGTACGTGCTTACCAGTCCAGACACTTTCATTCTAAGTATAAGAGTAAAGACTTAAAAGTCTACCACATATATATGGAAGAAAAACTGATGAGTAATCAACAGGATGAAGCTTTGGCCTTCAATATTGTCATTCCACTGAGAGTAAAAGACAGATACACCATATCATATTGAATTGGTACCATAAAGTTACTCCTGGGACACCACAGCCCCAAGAGATCCCATGATCAGACTGTGCAAGAAATGGAAGGAGAAAGACCACACAAGAAAGACTTGGGGACAATGTAAGGCTGCTCTACAGCAGTAAAGTCGGTATTTATTTTGGAGTTAGAATGCCATGACTTCACCAGATGGTTCCAGTTCTAAGTTCACAAGCAGCTAACAGGCTCTTCACAGCAACTTGAGACTTTGGTATATACTTGAAGCATTTAAGGTCTAGTAACACTCAATAAGGAACTGCAGATAATATGTTCATAAATGTAATTAACATTTTAAAACCTCTAAATATCTAAACAGACACAAATCACAACATATGCAAAATCATAGTGTTTCATTAGAATCAGTGTTTTACATAGGTGTATATTCTCAGATGAATTTTTAGCTAGACTCCGATGACCAAAAAAGATGGAAAAAGACAGAAAACTGATATGCACATTTCAACAGCACATAGCTATAACCTAATCTAACCAGAGTTTTGCACATTGTGATGACTAATTAATGTCACTGTTAACAGGAACATAAGTTAACAGAAACTCTGTGCACGAGCATATACATATATGTGCCCATGTGTGATACCTGAATTCTATTTAACAGGTCTCTACTAAAAATATGTTTATACAACAGGAAAAAGTTAACAAAAATTACAACCTCAGGCTTGACTGAAGAGGCAGTGAAGAGGCTAAGGCTGTGGAAATAAATGAAAACATAGGAAATTATTTTAACTCTAAATAAATTCTCAGGCCAGAAAAAACTCACTAATAAATACTATTACTGATAACACTAGACAAATTTTGCTTAGCAAAATGATTACAGAAACATAAAAAAGTATTCTGTCTCAAGATACCTACTGGCCTGAGAGGAAATACAGGCAGTAGTGAAGTTTGAGACATAAATTGCCTGCATGTGGCACACAGCCTACATGCACGTTGATTAACCTCCTATACAAAATCCAAAAATGCATTTCCTGCATGTCAGCCAAAACACACATCACAGGACATTCAGAACAGCACAAGGGATTCAGACAATCATTTACATACACCTCAATAGGCATTAGGAACTCTACTCCGCTACATTATAAACCACTTATAACAATACACATTAATCAGCAGACAACTTAATAACAGACATCTGTCTATGGTAACCCTGATTGTCAGCATTAACTACAGCACTTAATATACTATAGATGATATGCTGTCTAAGCCACCAAGAGCAGCTGTTAGCCACTGACACTGCAATGAAGCAGCAGATATGAATATACCACCTGCTGGTCTGCTCCATCTTAAATCCAGGTAAAACTGTCATTATCTCCTGAACAGTGACCCAGAGCAGATATTTATCTATGCTGTCTGATAGCTTAACACTGCTTCAGATTTGAATTGCATTATACTTAAGAATAAGACTCCCTATGCCACTAGACATACATAAAAACTAATCATTAGTTTTCATTATTGTAACCCACATAATTTACATGATAGGGTCCACTACCAAAATCTACTTGTAGCATCTTCTGAATTGGCAGCACAATCCACTGTCTTTTTCCATGTTGTAAATCACAGTTAACTATCCAAGAAGCCTTCAATCACTCTAGCTTGTCCAAAATGACAGAAAACTTCACCTAATATAACACACTTCCCCTAATCAAGCCTAAGTGTAGCACATTCATTACTTAAAGCAATAATGGGGCAAAATTTAATTGGCAGAAATTGGTTCAGGGATAACAAAGTCTGTGCAAAGAAGTATGATTAATGTTTGTCAATCATAATATAAACTGGAGGCCAACAGCTCCAAGAGCAAAAATAACCCACTTTACCTGTCTGTAAAGCACAGCTGGCTAGGTGATTTATCTTCTATGATCAAAACAATACACTGACTGTTTGCTTTGTTATAATGATTCAGTTTCCCTCATTCAACATTCTGAACTGCCTACTGCTAATTCTGCTCTTTCCCATGCAAGTTAGTTCAGTGACAACCTTCTCTTTCCTTACTCTTACCTACTGTAGCTATTTCTCCTGGAGTCTTGACACAGAAAGCTGTGACATCAAGGATTGATGTTAAACCTTTAGCGCCGTAACACTTGTTTTGTCTCTGGCTATCTTTCTCTTTCCCAGATGAACAGCAATCTCAACTGGTTACTCAAACTGAAATTTCTGCCCAAAAGTGATGAAAAGAATGAAGGTGCTTCAAAATCCCAAGCTGGGAAGAGTGAACGACCTTAGTGTTAAATTTCACCTGCATTCCTCTATGAAAAAAGGCACTCAAATGGTATTTAGGGGTGACATTTTGTGTATCAGAAACAAACAAATCTTTGCAAAACAAACACTGAGATTCAAATACAGCACGACACAGCACAAGCAGAAGAGGTAGTTTCACCTAGTGGCACCATGCTGCATTTCCAAAATACACCTAAGTTAAATACATAGGCCTACAGAAATTAAACCCCAAAGCAGAGACTGAGATCTGCTGCTCATGAGCAGTCTCCAGCTGATCAAAAGTGCCCCTAGTAGAAAGAGAGTACATGGAAGAAAAAGATGAGGCTGACTCCAGTCAGAAAAGGCATGAGGTCAGGTTGCTGCAGGTAAGGAGAGTCTGCTTAAGGAGGTTTCAAGAAGTCAAAAAGAGGCATCTCTCAGATAACTGGATGGCCTGAGTAACGATCATAGCACTTGGATTCTTGCTGTAAAAAAATAATAATAAATAAAAATTCTGATCAATTGGAATTTAATTGCAGCACAAGCCCAGTCAGGTTTTTGTTTTCATATCTCATATGGGCACATTTTCATTTATTGTTCATCTGTGTCACTGATATTTGTTGACCGATAAAGAAAAAAAAAGAACTAACTATTAGCACATGCTCTCTCCCCTACAGAACGTGGATCACACCCACTTCCTCAGAAACCCAGCAGCCATGGGATATAATTACGGGTCAGTACAATGGAGCGTGCAAAAACTCTTTATAATCCTGTCAGCAGTGAGACTCCAGAGAAATTTTATCTCAGACAGTCTGAAGAACAGATAACCAGAGACAGTCAACTAGCAATTTCCTAACAGCATCAGTGAAGTTAGTGCCTTACATCCAAGACATTTATTACTGGGGTGGAAAAGGAAAAAAGTAACAGATTTTGATTTTTTTTTTTTAACTTCTGTAAATAGCACTAGTTAAATGAAAATAGAGGAAAAGTTTTAAAGTATAGTGTTCGCCTTTTTTGTTTTCAGTATAAATGCCAGCAATTCATTAAAGAACATGTGCAGGGAACCAGAGCCAAAGCATTCCTACAATGGGAGTAAGTGAACAGGAGCTAAGGTCTGGTAATTATATAGGACAAGGAACCCTTTCACCTTTCCATTTTATGACGTTGGCATTACATGGGATACTGCTGAAAGGAAAAGAGAAGTGATTATAACTACTGCATTAACCCAAGTTATGTACACAATACTTAAACTCTTATTTTCTCTCTGCTTATTATCCTCTACTAAACCCTCCTATTCTGAATTCCCATCAGGGTGTTTGCATGGAGCTTTATACAGAAAAATCAAGCCACTACATACTGCACAGACTTTCAAGCAATACTAAGAGATCACTTTATTTGTAACAGCAGTAAAAAGCCTTAGTACTTTGCAATTTCCTTGGCAGTTTAGTAGAATATCTGATCAAAATAATTATTTTGAAATACTCTAATTTTTCTGAAATCAATCCCCCTGTAATTAATTAATACCCAAAACTCTAACTGTGCTTTCATTACAGAGCAAAGACTCTACAAAGGGTGCTTTTTGAAATTACTGTATCAGAATATTTACTGCGAAATAATTATTCAGTACTTTTCTGATTGTGCAGCAAAAGACTTTGTCTTCAATGACTGGTTCTGCCTGGGAAAGATTTTTTTTTATTTTTTTTTTTTGCAGTCAACATTTAGTTCTTTGGGAATTAAAGTTTTTAAATGAGCTGTACCTTCAGCTGAAAGAATGGATAGGACACACAGGGTACTGAAATTTTCTAGCAACAGAAGTGCTACCCTGCAGCACAAGTGGCATCAAAACCTTCTTCCCCAGTGATTGGGCAAAACTCTCCTAAAGAGAGTACTGTAAGTCACTTCTGTTGGATGAAAGCATTTCAAATTTGTTAACCTTTTTATTTATTCCTCCACGTCTCAACATCAACTGTGAAACATCTCCATTTTTAAAGCTCTCACTATTATGAAGGAAGGCAAAAAGGTTCCTGAGCACAGGATTCTTCTCTGAAAGCACCTAACAAAGCAAGGAACTCCTTAGATCAAAGATGAAATATATGGTACTCTCCTGGTCCAGATCTTACTGTGAGGCTTTTTTTGTCATCAATGCTCCACTGACTTCCCTCAACTGTCACAAATGCATCACCACAGAACATATTGATGACACTGATTTTATACTGCCACCCTCAAAAATTCAGTCCTAAAGAGTGTAATGCCATAGCTAACAACAAGTAAACCATGTATAGCCAGAGATACATCACTGAAAAACTAGGCATATCTAAGAAATAAATATCAGAGGAGACGCTTTGATGACATAGCTTTCAACATCTTTTAAGTAGATGACACCAAGTTTATTGCCCAAGATGCTGTTTCACACTACACTGGATGTCGGACAATTTCATTGTTGAAAATTACACACATGAAAAACAACTGTAGCACTACTGTTATTAAAAGTTATTTTTACTATTGAAGGCATTACATTCATTTTCATGTATGAAAATTTTATTTTGCAGGTTTGTTAGATGTAGCCAATCCCAAATCAGGAGCTAGGAGGCACAGCTACTAAAAGAGAATGAAAGGTTACTCCAAGGATACGTGCTGTGTGATGCACAAAAGCAGCTCAGATTGAAGTGATCTAGTTGAAGATGTTCCTGCTCGTTGCAGGGGGGGTTGGACCAGATGGTCCCTTTAAAGGTCCCTGATGACCTAAACTGTTCTATACAAATGAAAACTCATATATGGTTAGTTTTATTATTTAGCTAGGGATTAAATACACTAACTTACAACCTTCCAAAACTTTATGACCCACACAAATGAAGAGATCCTGAATTAAGGTGTCAAAACTCAGATGAAAGATCTCTGAGATATAAGAAATCTACAAACATTGGGAAATTATCTTTTCCTGTCCCTTTGCAGGTACTAATACTTTTAGGAAATCTAAAATACATGCTGAAAGATTGCTTCACTGCAAGAACATGACCTAGGAATACAGCGAGAAATTTTGAAAGTAGAAAAGGCACAAAGGTGTCTGACTCTCAGCAAAAGTCAACAGGGACTCAGTGCCAGACTTTAATCTATGTTCTAATGAAAAGCAAGAGCTTATTTGTAGGTAATCATGAAGCCTTCTCAACATTCAAACTTACTTCAATGAAGGTAGGAGAACAGCCTGGTCAGGCTTTTTAGTTACAATTGCCATCTCCAAAACAAAAAAAATAAATAGCAGAAGTGTTGTGTACAATGCAAACTAATTACTTGCATGGGAAAATTAATCACTGTGATCCCAAAAAGTAACAACGGTAAGCTGATCAGAGGGACTCTGCCCTCCCCAAACCGATTGAGCACATGAACACTAAATGAAATTCTAGCGGCTGCAACATGCAAGTGACCTCCCAGCTCACTGGAAATTGTGCTGTACCCAAGTGTCTGCAGTTAAGTACTGCTATGAGAGTACCAAAGTCCTATATTCACGGTAAAAAGACATATTACTGAACGCTGTTTTCAACACTCATTGCCTCTCCCTGCAAGCAAGCAAGCAAGCAAAAGTGGTCAACATCAGACCTTTGTCACGCTCTTTTCTTTTTCCTGACATGCTATGAGCAAACCACAAAGCCCAAGTTCTTGCACTAACACAGAGCTGGCAGCACCAGCTCTCAACTCCAGTCAATAGGCAGGCTGGCTGCTCTAAAGTCCCCGCACCAACCAATTTGAGATGCATGAGCTCCTGGCAGCAAAATAATTATTTCCTCAGAGGTTCTTATTGTCTCCAGCACGCCATGAATTCTGTTCAAGTTCAATGTCAATTTATCACTCCACATTACTAGCAGCAGCTGACATCATGGGTGCAATTGTTAAAGAAAAGGGAAATTATTTCTGCCCTCATACATTTAGATTCCCTTCCCCCCAATAAGTGCAGCAAAGGGAAAAAGCTTTGAGCAACCTGAAATTGTAGAATGACTCTTTCTATAAAAGCATTGCACTTGTCCAGCAAACTCCTCTATCTACCACCCCTGAATAATATCAGGTACCAGAGAAACCTGACAGGGAATAGAAAGTATGTACTCTAAAAATACTCCCTTTTTGCCTGTCAATCTATTTCTTTGCCGCTAACATGCAGCACATTCTTTGGGCTTGATACAGCAGTGTGCTGAGTGTGGTGGCCCCTCTCTAGCAAAGCATGGCAGTACGTGCTACTTAGTAATCACAGCCTGGCACAAAATAAAGTGCTCTGCTCTGAGAAGGCCAAAGTGCCGGCACCCCCACGGATGGAGACCACCTGCCTCTATATCATGATCCTGATAAACTGCATGATACATGATTTTCCTTGGAAATTTTTTTTAATTATTATTTTAAGTGGAGTAGTAGTTGACTTAAAAGTAATGAGAACCTCCAAAAAAACCCAAGGGACTTCTATGCACAGGGTGTGTTAACCTGTGTCAGTACAAAAGTATTTTGGTTTCATCTATCATCCACATTCAACTCCAAAAAGCAACTCAAAAAGCCACCATTTCAACAGAAAATTACAACACTAACTCCTTTCAAATAATAATTCTGAAAGTTAGTATTACTATAATTTTTTTCAAAGGAAATGCAAATTTTCAGAAAAAAGATGAAATATCAGACCAAAATTTCTCTTGTCCAGAAATTCTGTACCTGCCACTGAAATCTTGCAACCTGTTTGACAATACAGAAACCTCTCAAAATGGTATAAGCCATGGCCAAAACATGAGATGGAGGGAGTTAAAAGTGAAAGACTGAATCCAAATCACCATTAAAAGGGAAGACATCTATTTAATTCAGTGTGCTGAAACCTGCCGTGTGCATGGCACAATCCCACTGGCAATTAGCTACAGCCCAGCTGGTGGTACCAACTCTTCTCCCTGGTGCCCAATGGCAGGACAAGTGGCAGTGGGCACCTACTGAAACATCTTAAGACAACTTCTTTACAGCAAGGGAGGTGAAATACTGGAATAGATTGACCAGAGAGGTTTTGGAGACCTGACAGTATAACAGGCTTACGTGCCTACTCACAGTATTATTAAAATTTGATCAAAGGATCAAAAGTTCTAATAATTTCAATACCCGATAATGTCACAAATGGCACAAAAAATTCTCTTCCATTATGAAATTAATCTCTGCAGTTTTAGAAACTTCAAAGATGCTTCATTATTGATTGCCTAAGCTAACTTTCCATGTCTTTAAGGAATTTTTTTTAATGTTTACTGTGGCCAGATTCTTGAGCAGCAGCTTTACCCGTACACAGGAAGTTTTGATAGCCCAAGATGTCCACTCTGACTGTATTTAGCATGACAAGCTAAAACACTAAATCCATAAGTACTTGAATGCTTGTCACTTTGAATCCTGCATGACACATCCTTCAAGGCAGCCTATGACACTCCAAACTGACAAAGTACTCCTCTGCCATCCTGCAAATCCCTCCTTTGCTGCATGTTCTCCAGTTTCTGATCCTGGGACTGGGTCAAAAAGGTAGCAAAACTGTAGTACCATACCAAACATGGTCCTCAGCAAGTCCTTCTGCTTACTGACAGGGCAGAGAATTTGCAGCATGTGACTGTATTATCAGAAGCTCTACCACAGTAGAAAGGGGAGGCAAACTCAACATTTACAGGTCACTCATTCCGGCAACTGAGATACCCTTCACATGTAACCCTAACAGTGCCCTCCCCATGTGAGTGTTTGCAATTAAAATCACTTAGGTTTCCAGTCACAAACTGCAAACCCAAAATGTCCTCACTGACTGTCCTGCTATGCTGCTAAGGTTCACTGGCACAGTGGGAACTTACTGATCTGCCATTTGAGCTAATGCAGTAACAGAAATTGTTGTCATTCTCACAGTGGATCAGCACAGGAAAGAGAAAATGCTGTCTGCCATGAGATTTCAATTTACTCTGAAGCTCAGCATCAATGAGATCCAGAAAAATCACGTTCTCTTACAGATCAGGACAACAGTACTGCCATGGTAATGTATCATTCTGCCCACACCTGGAAAACATCCAGTCCCCATCTCCTCCTGCCTGGTTTTGGATTTCTGTCCTTCTCCATGCCCACCCATATTCTCCAATTTCTCATTTTCATACAATCTCCCCAACAAATTATCACCCCCAAGCAGCACAGTCTGTCTCAGTCTTACTCTCATCCCCCCCCAAAAAAAAACCAGTTTCTTCTGGTCTTCCAGATCATGTCCTCTCTACATGTGACCTAGGAAACCTCTGCCTCTAGACAGTCTAAGTACACAGCTGAGTCCTAACAGAAATTGTAGATGAAAGACAGGTCCTTTGTCCTTCATTCCAGTGGATAAATCTAGCCTTAATACACCCTATGTAAGCCAGGGCTGTAATCACTGACTCCTGGTCATTCCACAATTGGAGCACATCTGCTATAAACATAACCCAAAAAGCCTGCTGAGAACACATTGACTGCAATTTCTCAATGCCACAATTACACCAAATTGCTACATGTGGGAGACTGACAGGTGACACATACTGCACTTCTACCCTTACAGTTCAGAGTTTACATTCCAACTTTGGAGGTAAAACTGGTTTTAAACAAAACCAGAATGGGGGGGAGGGCAGGGGGCAGGAAATACGCCACCCCAGGGCAGCAACAAGCATCATGTCAAGAGGGACAATGCCAGGCCCCCATCACAGGCAGAGGCATCAGTCACAACCAACACACCTTCGGAGTCACTCCAGCGTACCTGCAACCTGCAGCCTCTCCCTATCACACAGCCCCAGCTTGGTGGAAACTCTGCCTGCTAAACACCACCCGTATCTTCCCATTTTTATCTTTTCATACTCCGTGCTACTTACAGCAAACAGAGCTCAAGATGAAGGAGTGGAGCAGAGTTCAAATAGTATGGGTGTCCATTGGAAGAGTGTAGTGGGGAGCTGAAGGACAGCCTTAAAGTCTGGGATTCTTATGCATGCCTGGTAGCAACACAAAGATTTGTCTGCATTTCTAAAAGTAAATAAATAGCCCCTTATTATAAGGGGGGTGGTATGTGACCATCAAAACCAGACACGTAGGATTTTGCATTGCTGTAGAAAAACAAATTCATCCCTTTGTTGTTTTTCCTTATCAGTAGTTACAAAATTAACCATTAGCACTATACCTTATTAAAACAAAGCAATAAAATGAAATACAGACAAAACCAAAATACACATATGCTGTTGTAGTACTTATTCTTGAATTAGTTAATAATACCATTTCTCGGGTTACAAGAAGCTGGGAAATATGCCATTTCCCACCAAATCAAGGCTTTTGCTGTAGCAATTTAGTTTAGTCATGGACAGGACTGAAATTTGCAAAAGAGATACCTGCATAACAAAGCAAACTTATGTGACAGATAAGCTAATTTGCACTTACATGCCATGGAAGAATTTTACCTTGCAGATAAAAATAAAATTACAAATTAGCACTCTGAGTCAGCAAGACCTTATGAAAGACAAGCCAATTCTTTAGACTGAGAACTAGCTGCTTTATGAAGAATAAATTGTACTTCTACTACTATATAAAAATAAAAAAAAATATTGATAACTTAAAAAGTTTATTTGAAGACTTGAGGTTTTACCTAAGGGCTGTTCTTACTGTATTTAAAGCCAGGGCAATGCAAAGGTAGAAAGATGATTACACTGCAGAGAAAAGAAGCTAAATCAGACCTCCACTGAATACTGACTTTTGTCTCTCTCATCTTATTTATATGCACACTGCATTTCTCTGTCTTTTTTCATACAAATAAGACTAAAAAAGACAAGAAGAAAAAATAAAGTACAGGATATACAATAAATTCCCATAACTGCAAGACAGAAAATGTATAAACCTGTACCCCTGCAAAATCTATTGCTTCTACTCACCATAGCCTTTGACAGAAAGTTGACATGCATTTCAAATATGCATCAATGAAACATTTTGGTAGTAAAAGTCAAACCAAAGGAAACACTATGGAAACACACATTGAATATACCATTTTCACCTCTGGGGTAGAAGGAACGTGACAGGTTCACAACCAACTTTTATGAGTATAAATCATCACAGCTTTGCACTGTGTTTCATGCAACCCTTTAGTGTGTATTCAGGAGGAAGAAATCCAATTATTTCTACCAGATATTTCCTAAAGCACAGTTTAAGACAGTTCTGAGATTAAAGAAACTGAAGTCTTTTCATATGCTATTGACAGATGGTGTTTTGGTTTGGTTTTGTTTTGGTTTTTTTTTAAGGTAAAGAAAAACCCTCCAGACCGAAAGGCATCCATGCAGCTGGAAAGGCAAGCATTCTTGTAAGCTGGATTGTGAGTTGGTTACACCTATTTCTAACACTTGCCTCCAAGATAAAGTGCAAATACAAAATCTCCCTATTACTTATAATCATTAAAGAAACCTTATAATTTTGGGCCTCAGTAGTTTATTGGCTTGGGGTCCTGGCTGAAATCCGGCATCAGTAATTATTTTGAGATACATCTTGTTACACTTAAGCTGCGTTCAGCAATACTAACTTCCTTTCATTTTTCTTCCTACACTTACAGAGAAAATGATGTAAATTCATATGTGTATGGGCACTCTCAAGAGAGCTTCAGTGAAGTTCTACAGATGTATGGAGAGACCCTCCTCCAGTAACCTTTCCGTCAAATCCATAAATTACAAACAACAAAATCTTAAGTAACCCCACTTCATATCAGTGATTAAAAGTATAATCAGCCTTCCTTAATATGACAGAGGAATACAGGCTGGGAGACAGCTATAGGTGCTGATGGTGGCCTTTGAATAATCCTACGTGGACAGGGAATATATTTTTCATCCAGGTAAATGAAAAAGAATTATATATTTTTCTGATCTGCAGTGATAGAAGCTACATCCTTCAAAAGCAGAACATGTAGTTTAGAATACCTCTGTGTGCATTTTAAATGCACTGAAGTTATGGGAGACCTGCAAGAGAGACTGATTGTTTTTGTTTAGAAATTATTTTTCTTCTTAGAACAGCTTGAGTTTGGGAAAGCAAAGAAACGTGCAGAAGGATGAGAGTAACAAGATTTGGGAAACTCGATTAAAAGGAGAGAAGCATGCAAGCAAGCATGAAGATAACAAAGTGATCAAAAAGCATGCTAGAAAGGACCAGAGAACCTAGGGAGAGGCAGAAAGCCTGGCACAGAGGTTAAAAAAGAACGCACACAGAAAGCAGGTCGAGGCCAGGAGTTCACAAGACAGTCAAAAGGTACAACATTTGAAAGAAAATCAGAGACTGAACATGATGCCCCACATAACCTTCACCCTACTGCTGAGCAGGGAAGAACCCTGGGAAAGGTTCTCCTCACTGACCACTAGACAACATTCTGTCTCAGCAGGTGGGCTTCTCTCTGACAAAATAAGAGCCTAAGTGACAGATCCAGTCTTATTTATTAGCACCCTGACAGGGGGGCATCCCGCACTTGCAACATGTCCTGGCTGGACCCTGGGCACAGAATCGCTTCTTCCTACACCACAATCATCACTGAAAGTGGAAATTGCAGTACACCTGATTCAAACCCCTCTGAAACTAAGAAAAAGACTGCTGCTACAAATTGCAATGAATCAAATCTGAAAAGCACCAGAAAACCACGATATTTACTCAGACTCTGTCCTGGGCTACTATCTGGGTGATGAGATCTCCAGCCCTCCACAGCTGCCTGCCCCACAGCACTGGTTGCACTGCCTCTGCAAGTTTCTTCAGGTACTCCTGAAGCTGAAAGCACTTTAAACTCTTACCTTGCACAAAAAAATAAGACATACATACTTTAAACTCATCTTGCTTTGAATGAGAGCTGCAGGGCATTTTATAATTAGCTACTAACCCAGGGAGCCAATGCTGCTGTATATCTAGACAAACAGATATTTTTATGAAAAGGAAAATGTATTCTATTTAGAAAAAGTATCAACTGGAATAAATCACTGTTTCCCATTGGTGCAGGCTGATTATCCTGATGCCCCAGGATTTATAGTAGCCTGAAGATCTGCATTAGCTACAGACCAAGCAATCTCAGTGCCCAGCAGCTTTAATACTAAGTAACAGCATTCAGCATTACTTCAGCCACAGCAAAGCACAGCTTTGGAGAACTCACTGGACAAACAAGTAGTGGAATGCTACTAGATAGGCAGAGAAACATCCAGCTGATAAAGGTTTCTTGCAATACTGTATTTATTACTGACAACTACTGCAATATGGCAAAGGCTTCCTGCATAAGTGGTCCTTGCTTATAAAGCTCAAAGTCTATCTTCTCTGGTGAAAAAACTCACAAAAATAAACATAGGAAGAAACAATGAGAGAAAGACAGAAATGTTCTTTCAGATTACAACTGTTTTTGATGCGGTCATTTATTGCATTTCAATAGCATCAAAGAGAGTAAATCACTTCTACTACAAAAAATTCCACAAAGATATACTTTCCAGTGTATAATACTTTTAGTTGTTCAATATTTCTTAGAAGTATTATTTGTCTTTTATTCCTCTCTCAGCATGCATATCACTTCACCAGACTCTCTCCTATTTCCTTTCCCTCTGGAAGAGAACACTTCCTGCCTTGCCCTAGAAAATATGAAACCTTTGGAACAGAAAAGCTCATTTTTCCACTTCATCAGATGCTGCTGCTGTTCAAACTCATCTCAAGAAATACTGCCTGTGTTAGCAGTCTGTACACTCTCTTATTTTCCCATGCCAAGAAATCAGCTAACAATGCCGGAGACAGAATTTCTTCCTGCTTCTGTCCAGTTCACGTGAAAGTCAGCTGTAAACTACCGCTATGGTTGCTGTGTAAAATCACGTAGAAAGGAGAAAAAATAGGGTGATGCCAACTTCAGTAAAAAGAATCTCTGTTCTCCTACATAGCCCTTCAAGATCTTGAAGAAAAAAGGAAAAAAAAAAAAAAGAAAAAAAGCAGCTGTAGCAAAGTTATTTTAAATTGCAAGCACAAATCAGATTCAGAATCCAACATAACCCAAAGCCCTTCTGCTTCTAACATCAGAGACTCTGGTCACTCTCTTATTTTACTGCTTTCTCTAGGGATGCTGCCACAGCGGTTTCACAGGTTCTCAGCCACTGGTTTGCTGTATCAGTACCAGTGCAGGCCTGCTCACATCACAGCATCAACCTCTGGCTCCCACTACAGGTAACAGCACTGAGGGCTCTCCTGAGCACCCCTGGAGGTGGAATTTTGTTTGCAGGAATTGGATCTCATACACCAGCACTGAAACCTGGCAGCACTTGACTCCCAAACTTTGACCTACATGTCGATTCACAAGAGTCAAAACAAAACAAAAAAAAAAAAAAAAACAGAAAGAACGGGGTAAATTCAAAGCCACATCTGGTTGCCACCTGGGCAGATGAGCCTGGAGAAGGCACTTCAAAACACATGCACATGGAGCGCAGATGGAAGCAACAGCCAGTTTCCTCTTGTAAAAATCTCCTCTGGGGAATGTTGATCCCCAAAAAGATACAATGGATTAGTCAGGCTTGCTTTGTGATCTTTACAGTACCAAAAACTTGTATGCAGGCACACAGGACATGTTTAGTCAGGCACTGAGTACATCCAGGTGTCTATAGTTCACTAGTTATCCCATTCAGAGAAATGTCTTTATAATAGACAACAACTTCCTCTTCAGTAAGCTTTACATCATATGATCTGTATTCAGTGGACAAGAGCCAACAAGTGGGCTGAGTTACAGTTCCCATTCTTGGGGGACAGGAAGAAAAAAAATCCACAGATCTTTACTGAAGATACTTCGAAATGTAGAAAATTGTCTTATCTGTTATGACTCTTTCCTCAAAACTTGCAACAAGGACCCCACATTAGACAAGTGGCCAAACCAAGGAGATGTTCCAAAGCTGTCAGCAGCAGCATGACTTTCTGAAGACTAAATATTATTCAATTTTGATAAAGATAGCTGTTGCTTTAAATATTTTGGTGGGTGACAACTAGATTTTATAGGACAACTGTGGAAATTTTTAAATGAGGCTTTAACTTAATAAATTTCACATTTTGTTTTTCATCGTTGTTTCTGTGGCTGGTTGCGTTTTGGCTTTATTTTAAGACAAAGATTAAAGAAAATCCTCACTTTGAATATTGTGTGCAGTTTTGAGCCCCACAGTATAAGAGAGATATTAAGCCATTAGAGAGTGTCCAAAGGAGAGCAATAAAGATGGTGAAGGGCCTTGAGGGGAAGCTGTATGAGGAGCAGCTGAGGGCACTTGGTGTGTTCAGCCTGGAGAAGAGGAGACTGAGGGGAGACCACGTTGCAGTTACAACTTCCCTGTGAAGGGAAGAGGAGGGGCAGGCACTGATCTCTTCTCTGTGGTGACCAGGGACAGGACTTAAGGGAATGGCCTGAAGTTGTGTCAGGGGAGGTTTGGGTTGGATATTAGAAAAAGGTTCTTCACCCAGAGGGTGGCTGGGCACTGGAACAGGCTCCCCAAGGAAGCTGGACTCAATGATCCTTGGGGGTCCCTTCCAACTGCATATTCTTTGTTTTGTAAAACTGGAAAACTTGTACTGGGACATAAGAAGAGTCCACAGAACTCATGAATTCTCAAGGTCTAAAAGGAACATCATTACAAACCCATAGCTCAGGTTTTGCACAGACAGTCTCAAAAGCATTTATTTTAGCTATCAACATTTGCAGCCACTACAGTGCCAGAGAGCAGGAGAACCCACCTCCTCTCTACTGACTGACAGAATTAATTTGATTAACTTGACAATTTTATGTTTTATAGTCTTCAGAGACTGTGCATGCTCTTTTTTTCTTGTAGGGACATTAAACTATTAGAAAAATCTTTTGCTAAATGTACTTGGCAAGATAACAAAGCGTTATTAGAATTAGCTACATTATTGCAGCTAAAGACAAGGGAGATCTTTCCTTTCCCAAATATATAGTTTTATAATTGAGTATGTCAATTAAGATTTAACCAAGATTTAGCAGGCAGTAGCTGAGGGTAATTACTGCAAAGTCGCTGAGGTAAAGATATGTGCCTTATTTTTCTAGAAGCTGAATTAATTTTATCTAGACATTTTGTACAGCACCCATCTTCTTTATGCAACTTTGCTGCTTATTTGCAAGATACTAGAGTTTATATTAGCAGGCTGTAGGATGGTACTTCCATATTACGGAAATTTTTATTACATTTCTAGTTAAAACTCCCCACCTTTTATTTATCTATGGGAAATCAATGTATTTTCCTTTTCTGACTCTCATGCTGTCATTTATGGTACCATAATTCCAAGTTAGATTTCCCAAGTTCAGTTTAGTTCCTGAAAAATGGAGCATATCTACAGACCTCTGAAACTCTTAGTAGGAGACATATTTCTAAGGGTTCCAGGTAATACTTGCAAAATACATTATTTTAAAGGCTTGATCCTCAAAAGTGCCCCATGTTCTTCCTGACCTAAATAGGGTGGAGAATATGAAACACTTCCTCAGAAGATGAAGTATTTCAATAGTTAGATGCCAGGCATCTATTTAATAACACAAATTGCTATTAAGGTGATGGTATCAAAAAGTGATGATACATGAATATCACATTGACAACAATTTGCAATACGGTATCTGTGGGTTAGGATGGGCTATTGGTGCTCCCCAATGTCAACAATTACTTTGATGGTGGAAGCCAAAAGCAAGCAGAAGATGACACTTTCCTCATGCTCAGTTGGGTGGCTCCATGGCACAGTTACATTAATTAAGTAGGAGATAGACCTGTGTGTTACTAGATGCACACTTAAGTCTAACATGTTGCCAGACACAAGCTGTATTGTAGGACACCTCTTTGGGATTTGTGATTTTTCAGATGTTGGACTCTTGGCCAAATTAGAGCAAGTTTTCATAAAAAAAAAGTAGATGTCATCCCTCAGCCTGCACACCAACTCAGTGTTGGTGCCTCACTGGAAGTTCTAAAGCACTCTGCTGATACAAGACTAGCATTAAACCTACAAGAATTATTAAATCGCATACATCTAGTACTCACTGCTGCTTCTCCATAACACAGGCACTCACCTAAACTTACCCAAAACTGATAGAAATTAAATCTGAAGTAACACTTTACCTATTAGCAACAAGGATTAGATCTGACAGCTTTCCACAACAATTCATTCATCAACGTGAGCGTTGCAAAACTGCCTTTGTATTATTCAGCATTGGAAAGATCTTCATCTGTCTCCAAGTATAAGGTAAAACATGGGATTATTTTTACAATCTTACTGGTCTGAACAGTTGCATCAGCTCTGAAAGAGCCCAGTATTATCACACAGCAAGGCAGCATGAAATATGGTAGAAGTACAGGGGCTAAAAGAAGAAAATCAATGGGTATTTAAAATACCATTTAGTTGATTTACCTGTGGCATGAAGCACTGCCATTTAAAAATTTCTCGTAGAGATGTCTCTTCTCCAAATAAATGTCTGTACTGAGGAAATCTTTTACTAAAAGGCTTCTAAATGCTGCCATTAAAAACAACACATTAAAATCAATTAAAAGGTTTTATAAAAACACTCATCATTTCTCATTCCCTATGCTCTTGCCAACATCATTGTACCCTTCCATACTCCTGCTAAAGCCAACAGGATGCTTTTCCCCCAATTCAAATAGCACAGAAGAAACCATATTCTAACCATTACAACAAAAGCTTGCTCTAGGCACCACTCAAACATTCCCAGAAAGGGGTAGGAGTGGGGGTATGGGTGTGTGAGTCCACATGTGTGCTTTCATTCAAGTTTAGGGCTCTCTTGCATAACACAGGTTTACCTTGTGTATGTGTTGAGGAGAAAGTAGACTGAGTCTCATCAGGTAGCATTTGTCAAGGATTTTTGATTCCCTCAAAAAGACAGACAGCAACCTATTAATATTAACTTTGGAGCAGAATGCATCCCACCTAACTTAAGCTATCCAAAACTACCTGCCAGGTCACTTCTGACTTTTCCACGAATAATAGGGAAAGGCACATATATTTTTTTAAACATGTACCCAGACTTAGAGCTTAGAATAAATAAATTTAAAACAAAAAACTTACACTGGCAATTTGTCAATGAAAATGTTTCACTTTTTAACACTTTCCAGCTTGCAGAAATAACTCAAGCTCCTGGTTGTGACAAGTCTGCTTCAGGTAGTTGAGCCTGCTTAGGTGATAAACACAACATTTGCACCAAGAAGAAAGAGCTGTCAAATGATTGCTGCACTGTGGTTGGCATCTTGAGACAGTCAAAAAGAATGGAGTTTCCATTCACCTTATTTTATTTTGGCTAACCTTTGCGGAGCTGAAGTTTTCTTCCTCTCTTCCAGCACAAAGATGTATACATTAAGCTGCAGTTCTCTACAACAACAAAATTATGGCTACAAGGAAAACCTCTCAAGCCTCTATTCATCAGCATCAGAAGGCTGATGGTCAAAAGCATCATGCATTCAAGCCCTATAGCAGCAGAGGGACAAACAAAAAAAAAAAAGAGGGGGGGAAAAAAAAGGTGCAAGCTCTGTGTTACTTTTCTGCTTAGCACATAAAAAGAAGCAGCCAGAGAATTCTCAAAGGAGGAAAATTTAAAATTCCTTTTAAATCACAAACTAATTTAACAGTTCCACTTGTAAATCTCAGAAATTCATCGTGTGTTGAGACTTCGTGTGGTAATTTGACAGACGTGCCATTCTCCATTCATAGCCAAGCAGTTGAATTATCTGCTTTAGAAGAAAAATTCCACTCATTCACAGCCTTGGAGCACAACTGGGGCTTCCATAAGAAATAATAATTAGAGTGGGGAGAATGAGACTTCAAGCCAGTGCTACTCTGCTAATTTAGTCAGATTTCACCCATTTTTTCTAGATGCGATATTTGCTCTCAGGCTGGTAGGCAAAGAAACACGTCCCTCATGCCCAGTTCATTTACTGTTTGGCTACTAGCACACCGCCATTGTTTCACATTTGTGATTGGGGGTAAAAAAACAACCAAACAAACAAGCAACACACGACTTTGTCTGGTGTTTTTTTAATTTTTTAAAGCAGATACAAAATGCTGTTTCACATCCTCACGCAGCAGGTCTTTGCCACATTTCTGCTTCCAAACGTTCACAATTCCATGGAAAAGTCCTCAGGGCCCCACAGTTCATGCAGTGTTTTGTGATGATACGTTATTTTAACACAAGAGATATAAAAGCTCAGAGCAGGTCCCCAGAGGCAACTTCCCAGCAGTTTAGATTAAGCAACAGAGGGCTGGGGCAGCAGAATTTGGCAGCAGCCAGCCTGTTGCAGAGGCCTGGATGCACTCGCACAAAAGCATTATCATTCTTTGAGGCTCGGGTTTTATCAATGAAGTGAGCAGATTCCAGGCGCTGTTCTCCCGTTGCCTAGCAGAGGAACACTCATTGAGGCTTTAATCACAGTTTAGGTGCCACAAAGGAGGGGACCAGAAGACCACGACACACAAAGCAGCCCAGCAGCACATCAAAGATGCAGGAGCTGTGGCAGTGCCTGGTCTCCTGTATGCTCTACCACCTGGCAGCAGCCACCAAGGACAGAGCTGTTCTGCTCCCCATCATGGGAAATCCCTGTAGGGGGAGACCAGCCATGGTCTGGCATGACATTCAAATTCCCACTACCACTCAGAGGGGAAGGGCATGGGGGGCTCTGTGTAGGGAAAACCAGAGCCCACTGCTCAGGGTCTTGTACCTGCCCATGCACAGGAAGGATGCCTGTCCAAAACTATACCCTGCACCAAGGGAAACAGAAAACAGCACACTATAGTGACATTTCCCCCATGTGGGTTTGGAAGGGCTTTCTGTGATTTAGTTTGGATTATATCTCTTCTTCTGCGAAAGATTAGCCCACATTCAAATAGATACCTCCATCAAGTCCTGTTCTCTATCACCCAGTCTTTTTATCTATCCTAATAGTTGTAATTATGTCTTTTTTGAGAAGTCCCAAATGCTTTCTGCGACAGCACAGGAAAGCAAAACTTTCAGGTTTTGTTCCTTAAAAATAAAACCAAGTAGGACATACAGTTTAGTTGGTATATGTTCTTTCACATCCTTCAGCATTCCTACCCCAGAATAAATATAACCTCTTTTCTAAGAGTATATTGCAAGACAACACAGAGCTAGGACTTTGCAGAAAATATCACAAAAGCTTGTAGTAAAGGGAAGAAGGAGAAAAGTTAATTAAAAAACAGAGAGCTTTGGTGGGATAAATCTATCTTTGACATACTGGAGGGTACAGATCTCTTTCAATGCATTTTGAGGGTAATTTTTATCCTAAATCACCCAGCAAAATTCAACTCAAAATACAGAGAAGTAATGTTTTATTTAGGATGTTCATAAATCTTGTGTTAAGCTTATTACTATAGCCCATGATGAACAAGTAGCTGTTTTTACATGAGTATGCCATGTCACTATACACAGATACCAAAACACTTGAGAATTATATTCTGTTTTTTTTACCATCTCCAGACGCAGCATAAGATGTGACTGCTGATTTTTCCTGCTCTGTAGTCCCAAATTCTACATGTTTCACAACAAAACATGTTTTTCTAAAATATTCCACATTAATCTTTATTTTCTATATGCCAAAGACAATCTTTTTCAAATATTTAAGACTGAAATTTCAGGTTCATTAACTGCAGTTAACATAGTTTGTCAGTTATTGTCTTTGTCCAAGTAACAGTCTGATGGAGATTTCTGTACCCTGAAATCTGAATCCCAATCTTGTTTACCTCAGCTTACGAATGCATATATTAGGCTATCATATCATGGCCAGGTCACTGCATTTGTAGATGGCTGTGTGCCCCTGACAAGGAAAAAATTTGTGTTCCATCTCTTAAGCAGTAAAGATACCAGTGCCTCAGAGACATGGAACTGAGACACAGAACAGACATTTCCACAAGTTAAGGAGAATGTGGATGTGCTCCAAAGGACGTGAGCTGCAAAGCAAACCAAAAACTGTACTTGCAGACACGTCTGGATCCGAGGCTGGACAAAAACCTTCTGCCCAGGTTTCTTATTATGTTACCAGGTCAACTTTACAGTGTAAAAGCTCTAGAAGTACTATGTTTATAGAAAACTTAACTCTCAATTTTACCTCTGTTAAAAGGGTACAGTCTATTTAAAATTATGTTAGAGACCAATCTTATTATAGCAAGTGATTCTAATGGTAAGAAAATTGAAGATAGGCAGTATAGCTGTCAGCAGAATGGCTTTTCCCAGTTTTGGGGTTTATGCATGTGCATTTATGTGGTCAGTTAAAGCAATGAATATTTCAGGTGCAATTCTAGAATACCGACCCAGCTGAGCTCAGTATTAATTTAAAAACTCATAACAATTAAGGGATAATTGTATATAATGACAGAATGCAAGCAAACAAGGAGGTAGCTTATTTACAGGGACTATTCTGTTGGCAAGAAAGGAAGCATTACCAAAATTAAACTAATAGAAAACTTGATGCCAATATTATACATAATTCAACAGTGTCCCAATTACATCGCCCTTTTATGTTTTCTTGAGCTTGCAGCAAGAGTTGGAAGAGACTCTTCCGTATGTGTGTCATGGCTTTTCTAGCCTCTAACTCTCCTTGCTAGTATGTATTTACAATACAAATTAGAAGCATCTATAAATATATTTCATGGGGTGTTCTTTTTCATTAAACAGTCCAAATCTCCTGATACAGGGCTGGTGTTTGTGCCCAAGCAAGAAAACCAGAAGCAAACCTGGGAAATGCCTTGCTCAAGAGGCAGAGACTGCATGTCAGAACATGGGTTAAAATTGAAGCAGCTTTGTTCTGTGTTCATACCACTACATTGTAATTATCCCACTATAGCATTTACCTTACCAGCTACAAATTCCAGTACAGATTTCAGTATATCCTTGTTAAGTTAAAACTGTTCTTGCACTAGAAGAGATGCTGTGCCTCACATGGTTTCTCTGCAGCTGAAAGATCCAATAGCCCTGAGCACAGGACACCAGAACACCAATGCAAAACCTTGCTGTGGCTGCTGCCACAAAGACATCATTTGCAATCCAATGGTTGCCACACTGAACAATCTCAATTGCGAAAAGCAAATCTTAATCTAAGTCTGTATTTATTTTTAATCAGACACACTGGTTTTGTGAAACATTCTATATGGATTAAAGTAATGGGAAAACAGACTCAGCTCACTTCTGCTCCTCCAACCCCCTTCAAGCCTGAATGTTTAAGCAGGGCCAAATAACTCCACGAAAGCCCAGAGAAGTCAGGGGAAATGATACAGGCTAGTGACTCTTACCAGCAGGCACCAAAGAGCCACTGTGCTATTTCAGTCTCAGAACCCTGAAGTACTTTCCCCAAGAGACCTGAGCACCTGACCCTTGCCTACGAATATCTTCTTCTGTGGGGAAGGGCAAGAAAAAGAGGCAGCCAAGACAGGGAGAAGAAAAAGGAAATCTGAAGGTGAGGCAGTGAAACAGCCACACAGAGAGCAGAGAGCAAGGGAAAAGGGACAACCAACTAGTATTTCACAAAATCAAAGAATTACAAGGACAAAAAAAAAAAAATTGTTTCCCAGGGCAGGTGGAGCAGGCATAGTGCTGCAGGGCTCGTGCAAAAGTCAGCCCATGGGAGGAGAGCAGGGCCATGGCTGGCAGCAGTGGCACCAGAGGCAGCAGCAGCACCTGCCACACACCACAGTGGCTCCTGCCAGATGGCTGGTGGCCCTGAGGTGGTGAGAACCCACGAGTTTTCACTACTAAAACTCAGGGTAGTATCAAACAAGAGCGAGTTTCTTCTTGCATTGCCAGCAGAGGTAAAGAAGCTGTTATATATCATTCTGCTGGGCTTCAGGATAGTGTAACTGGACATTAGTCTCAGCTTTCTGCCAGTACAGTAGGCTATCTCCTCCCAGCCTCCATCAGCCTCCTTGTACAATACCACTGGGACCTGGGAGAGTTTCACCTAAGAAAGGCCCTGAGAACCTGGCTCACCACTTCCACAGAAGGGAGTCCTGGCACTGCAATGGACAGAGAAGGATGAAAAGAAGTTTTCAGGACTTCTGTAAAATACAGGATGATGGTGAATACAATGCACTGCACAACACCCAGAACCTGCGTAATCACACTGACATATTCAAGGCAAGCACTGCTTACCTACACAGGGCTGCCTGAAGCAAAAATACCGTTGTAGTATTACATTGCATTAAACGGGGAAAAAAAACCCCAAATACATTGTATTGGAAAAAAAACCCCAACACACTAAAAAATAGTGGCTTCAACAAAGTTTCATGGGAAAAAACAGTGCAAGAGGCTACAAAGTGGGAGTTTTGGCAGCAGCATGGGTGTTAGCATACCTAAGTTCAAATCTTTGTTTTTCTGGGTCATCAAGAGTCATCCTGGATGCAGAGCCACTACAAGTATGGCAGGAACTGAAACTATCTCACCACTGCTGCAAGCCCTCATGCTGGACACCAAGAAGGGGCTCTGACTGTCAAAGGTAGGACAAGGCCAGATGATGTCTCAGACTAGTACCTCCAGCACTATTAGCAAGGAGAACAGGTATTACCTCGAAAACACCACCTGCTTTGGGGCTTTCCACTATCCACTGCTGACCAGGAAGAACATAGACCTGAGAAAGGGATTTTCACAGACACCATGAAAAGGAAGGCAGGGAGGAGATTGCTTTTTATTTAACTGGTTCTTGTTCCACACAGGAAAGCTGATCCTGGAGGATACAAACTGAATAAACAAGACCTTAGCCTGCAGGCCTTAAACAGCAATGCTGCACACTTTCAGTTTAAAACTCTTTTATAAGGGATAGAGGGGGGACGGCTGCAGAGACATACACTGTGGGTTGGGTCCACTTTGATTACTTGTACTGTAGCTCCAGATTGACCAATTCTGGAAAATGAAACAGGACTATTTCTTTAGTTTAATTATCAACAGTAGCACCCAATGCTCATCATGTACTGAAATTTCAAAAATAGAGTCAGCCAGTGTTATGCACCTATGGTCCTGTAAATGTCTCTGTGACCAACAGGACTAAACTAATCATCCGAAACTAGGATATATAGCACGCATTGAGTGCACACAACTATTAACATTTCTGATAATCAAAGTTACCTAATGTATTTTAGCATATTGACTCTGATCTCGCATGCCAAAGAATGCCAACATCTTACCCACTATCTCCAGAAAAAGTAATCATAAGTTTCCACAGACATACTTGGTATTATGATTGTGTAGGTATCAAGGTGACATTTATTAAAAAAAAAATGAAAAAAAACCCCAAACCTGTGCTGTACCGTACCTCTCCTTTGTTTAAGGTTAAGAGAGAATATTGTGCATTTGATAACTCATCCCTTTAAACTTGTTTTCCTTTACGGAGTTTGTTTTTTGTCAATTTTTTTTCCCTTGAGAAGCAACATCAAAGGTAACAGAGACTTTAATGCCTTCAAGGAAGAAAAAAAAAACAACTTTCTAAACTTCTGGACCAATTTTTCCAACTATTCTAATAAAGTGCCAAGGAAATTAAGACTGCCTTTCCAATGAATGGGGCTTCAACCTACAGGAAGACTTTTAAAAAGTGCATTCACTACTGTTCAGGTTTTGGACTAATGACATGGAAAACATCTCCTATTTCTCTCGTGTTACCTATGCAAACAAGCAAATGCAGAGTACAGTCTTGCTGTAGGTTTATACAGCACAGTAATTCTATGAGGTTTTTTTAAGGCACAAAGAAAAGCCAAAGACATACACATTAATTGCCTGGTGCAAATCTTCCAATGAAAAAAATTTAAAAATCCACACGACACCTCTTGAAAACTATACTTCTTGCATTTCCCAGGCATGCACAATCTGCTGGTCGCACGAAGACTATATGCACAGAGCTGGGAGCTCCCATAACCCTGTCTAGTTTGCAACTGTTCTTCACTAAAGTTCTCTGTGTCTCATCAAATCCAGGAAAGTGAAAGCCAGTCCAACAGCATATTCTGTTACTCTGTTGCTTTTTTTTCACGTGTAGGAAGAAAAAAAAATCCTCTCCATCCCATCTTTTGGGGTAAAATCAAATAAAGGTGCCTAAGGAGCAGCTTTAACTAGTCTTCCAGGCAATTTACAGGGATCTGTAGTCGACACCAGCCCTTAAAAGCCGCGATTAATTGTCATGGCAACCAGGGCATCACACCACACGCACTTGGGCTGGGATACAGGGACAGCAGTGTGCCCTCTTACCCACACACTCATCTCAAAAGGGTAACGGGCTCCTCGAGGGGCTTCATTGTTTGAACGCAGTTAATCCTCTATAATAGACCCTCTTAACCAGGCAAGGGGGACTCTCCCCATACTCCCCCTTCCTTTAGATGAAACCATGGTGCTGCTGTGGCTGCAGAGAGAAACTGCATGTAGGGGCAGGAGGAAAGGGGAAACGACTGACAGGCAAAGAAAAGAAAACTGTGGGTACCATATATTTTGATTCTAGGTAGGAATTCATCCTAAGAGCTGAGGTACCACTTTTTCCTGCACAGATGACATAGTTTCTTCACCCATACCATAGGTCTTTCTTACAAAAGAGATTTCCCAACTCTTTCAGTACATCACCGTAACTGAGTTTATAAAGACAGCCAGAGTGGTTATACCATAACCACACCTGCAAGTGAGTTCATTGGCAATCTCGGCCTACTTGAAAACAGAGCAGAGACATAGTTATTAGGAAGTGCTAAAGCAGCAAAGAAACAAGTACTTCTCTCCACAATAATAATTAATTTCTATGCCACAGAAGCATACTTAGAGACAGACAGGCAAAATGAAATGGAGATTTTTGTTGCGCTGCATTGCTCCACTCTCAACAACTGGGATTCAAACACTGGCAGAATTTACCTTCTTCCCTAGAATTTAGCTTCTTCCCTAGCTTCCTACTCACTCATTTTGGTATCAAAACACAAACTGTTGCATGTGCTCTGTAGCAAGGTTGCTGGATTTGGTGGGTTTTCCTGGTGTGTTTTGTGGTTTTTCTTGTGGGGAGAGGGCGCCTTAAGAAAGGTGTGTTATTTTGTTTTCTTTAAAAATCAACAGAGCCTGTACTCCTACTAATAGACACCTTCCCAGTCTGAACATAGTCACTGCATTAGCCCATGCAATGTGTCCGACTATTTCTGTGTTTTGTTAAGGATTTTTTAATCAATTAGATACCAACCTGGATTGTATTTATTTACAAGCTCTTAAAACTTCAACTGAAAGCAGGATTGTGGCAACACTAATGGTTTAAGCTTCCCAAAACAAGATCAGCCCCAGCAAGCAAGGTGTATCTTGGGGGTTGTACAGTAACAAGGAAGAGAGAAGAACCATGAAGCAGAGAAATTCCTGCATTAAAGCATAAGCCAAAAAGAAAAGAAAGTATCACAGCTGTCCCATGGCCAACCTTGCTTTCAGTAGTCACAAAAAATTACTGATGTTAAAACCCAGACCTCTAAACAATGACACGTTCAGTTCTTCATATAGAAAAAAAACCACAACCCTCTGACCCAAGTCACAAAAATGCAGTCTCCTAAAAACTCCATTTTGGAGATTGGAAAGTGGCCATCTATTCATAAAAATAATTTGCCAAGAAATTTAAGCACAATCTCGTATTTGCTAAAAGCTGGATAAAACACACCACCATTCATTTAATGGCATTCATTTAATTTTTTTTTTCTAGTTAAGAGAAAATCACAACCTAAAAAGGCTTTAGGCCCTGATCTGGAATTTCTATTATCACTTCCATCTTTTTTCAGTAGAATCACAATGAAGAACAGAACAATAGGAGATGTTCTCTGTCTGGATTTGTTAATCCTTTATTTCTCTCCAGGCTCAGTATGCAGCCATACTGTTTTATGCTTATTATCTTCTACAACACCCATGTTCCTCCTTTGTTTGCCTGTGGTTTTGGTTCTCTAAATACAACAGCTTTACCTGCTGCACAAGAGAAGAGGTTGTTTTGAAGGGCTACATCAGAACTGTGCAGCACCTCCCCACAACAGTACTGGAAGTGAAAATATAACAGCTAGGAGGATACAGGATCAATTTGGGAAGCAGAACTAACAGAGAAATCCCTCCAGATAACTGCCTATGTCAGTACAATCTCATGACCATTCCCGAGGTGACCAAATTGGTGGATATTTTGCTCTTAAAAAATTTTGGTAACCGAAGCTATTGGATTGCAGATTAGAAGACTCCCACAAAGGCAGAGCTTTTGGGAAAGCAAGTGTATGGCCGCTGGCTCGAGAAAGAAAAAGGCCAGGGAAGAGCAATAAACCTCTAAGGTCACATCAGCCAAATAAAATCAGCTATTCACAACGTACCATATAGGAGAGTCACGGAAAGCGAGACAAATCAGTTCAGTGGCCACTGATTTTGGCCACCACCGATTTGGCTATTTTTCCAATCAACCACAGTATAAGAAGTTACCACGCATCTTTACAGAGAGTCAGAAATGAGTCACAAAGCCCAAAGGAGCAATGAAGCACACTAGATATAACAATTTTAGACTGCTAAACATGTGCCTTTTTTAGTTATTATGAAAAAACTATACCAGGGATAAAGCTTCCCTTCTAGCAACAGGGAAGCACATAGCACACTTATACCTAAGGTTTTTCACAAATGCCCATCCTCACTGAACTCAGGCCTGCCTAAAAACAAATAAATTTAATAATAAAGGAGACTATTGTCAATTTAGGACTGCATCACACCTCCACCATCAACTCCAGCAGCACACACCAAGTACTCACAAGTCTAACAGCACACATTTTTTCCACCAGCTCCCTTCAGACTCATGCTACGTGATGTCTGGCAACCTTCTTTTTCCTCTCTGGGTACAATCATATCACTTCCCCCCTATCTGAGTGAGGAATTGGCTACAGCTGATTGTTTACCAGCTGTCAATACCCAACAGGTCTCACATGTGTTCATCACCACTCTTCTCAGCAATATCAGCACTAGGGTTTGTAACACTGGGAAAGGCAGGACAGCATGGGGAGCAGGAGGTTAAGGACTTTGTCAACAAGCCAGGCATGGCATTAAAATACAGATAAGCCAAATAAAAACCTTAAGACCACAGAAAGATATATTTTCTCTTCCTTCTTTCCAGTTTCTTTTACCTCCAAACCTTGTTTTCCCCAATTCCTCTGCCCTTGCTCCTCCCTGATCACAGCTTCCTTTCTTTCATCAGTCTAGACATCAGTCCAATGAAAAGTTATCTAAAACCCCAGCTACAACAGCAGCCTTTTCCAAGGAAGAGACAGAAGTGAGACCTCCTTCTGGCAGTTCATGAAACTGATTTAAGAACAAACTCATCCCTCAGCCTTAGCTCCTGTTTATCTTACCCTTTATCTTATCTTAGCTCTGTGAAATGACTGGGAGATTGCTGAATCTTTTGATCAGGTAGCTCTTGACCCTCTCCCAACAATTTCTAGGCATCAATGAAGGAGTGGCTGGTTTGGAAATGGTTTCTTCCCTCTACCACCATTTTTTTGTTTGTTTGTTTTTTAACAGTCTCCTATTAAAACAAATCAATATGTGTGAATGAATGTGCATTATTCATATAGCGCACATATTCATGTAGTAAGTATCCCAAATAATAGCATTGAGATGCAAATCTCAGAAATTATTACAGGCTTATCTCTAGCACATCCTTAGCTCCCTCCTTCCTTATTTTTTTGTTAGCAGAGTTTCATACACAACATGATGAGCTTCAGCCAGGATCAGCTCTTCACCAAGTGATCTCTCTTTGTTGCCATACACATCAATGAAGTCAGCATAACTTGTCTTTGGAGTCAGGAAAAAAGTTTAGCTCAGTAACACCTTCAAACCTCTGTGACAGCAACATCTTCTATGTCTGGATAACATGGTTTGTAGGATCATCTCCAGTGTCAGGAGAATTTCAGCAGCCCCAGACTCGTTTTATCTCCAGACACTTGTTCTCACCCCTGTACCAGACTCTTCACCATGTTAGTCCATGTGTTTGTAGCTGTATGATAAACTAAACTGGAGAAAATATCCATCTGGAAATACAAACCAATGACAGAATCTTTTTCCCATTTTTTTTCCCATCTGAATCAAACCCCCAACCTGTTTCTCCATGCCACTGTGCAGACAGCTCCACCATCACAACAAAGGGGGAAGAAGCTGGGAACAGGGTCAAGACTAAGAATGAGAAGCTAGGAGTGGAGTAAGGAGCTCTTCTACCACCTGCCAGAACATCACTCTGCAGTCCCAGCTTCATCTGACACCAGTTTCAGTGCCAGGCCACTTCAGGTGCTCTTGGGAAAGCTCCCTTTGTATTCTGACAGGAGGTACCTCAGGAAAGTTAGATGCCTTTGAAAGTTAGATATCTCTCCCTCATCTCCTAACGCCTACATGCACTGCACACATTACTAATTTTATTTCTTGGCAAAGTTTGCCCATAAAGTTTCAGAGAGGCATTACAGTAACTACAGAACAGATGCTTCTGAGTACTATGCTGTATTTTATAGCAGTGTATAGCATTTTACAAGCATTAACTAATCAACAACTCTTCCAGGTAGTTAAGTTTAATTATCCCCATTTTACAGGTGCTGAACCAGACCCAGGGAGGTTGAGAGATTTGCAGAGGGCCAAAAAATCCAATTGGTGTCCAATCTTGGACTGTAAATCAGAAGCTACTGTATGTAACTTCTCCCCAGGTTCTTTAGAATACAGTATTTCGCCGTATCTGCTGCTGCAGCTTCTCATGAAAACAAAATAGGCAAAAACCCACCCCTCCCTGCCCTGTCTTGCAACAGGTTGTTTGAGCTGTGTTTTGTCCACCAGCTCTACTGCAACTTTTAGTCAAGCACAGTCAGGATGACACAAATCCTCACACTCTGGCTTTGGTCCCAAACCTCACAGTTGGATCAGGCAGCCAGTATTCACAGGGCATATCCCCACTTTTCTAACTCTGATAATACTTACATATGATGAGGTCAGGGGTGATTTTTTTCCCTAAGTTTCCCTTTATCACCTGACTAGTCCTTTTGTGCGTGCTGTATTTTGTTTATCAGGCTTGAGCTTTTAATACTCAGTAACTGCAGTGGCACAAAAGCGGCAGCTACAGCAGCAGCATTTAAGAACAGCCTAAAAATTGGTGAGATAAGCAGTACACTCAGTGGATACAGCAACTTTTATTGGAATACAACAAAGAAAGGCTGTCTGGAGAAGACTTAGTTTTATGGAATTTCACCTTACAGACCACTGGATGAAATGTTATCTCTGTGTGTATGCAGCTGCTGGACATTTCTCCACATAAACATTTGGTGAGCCGCTTTGGATGGGCTGAGATCAACCAGCCTCAGCAATTCTCATCCAAGAGCTACAAAACATTTCTGCTCCATCCAGAGGAAGAAAGGACATTATCCTCAAGCACCACTGGTGCTGTGATGGGAACAGAAATGACAGTGCCAGGACTGCCTGAAAACTTATCTCTGTCTACCGTCAGTGTCATCTACCAGTCTTGAACTGGCAGCACAGGCAGAGGTGATCAAAGATCTTTCTTCCCCCCATGCTTGTTCTGACCCCCACCTCCGTTACTTCCAACCACGAGCTTTCAGCAGCTCCTGTCTAATGCTCAGGCTCTGGATGGAAACAAACAAGCCCCACATCAGTTACCCATTTCAGCTGGTCTTGCTACTGCTTCTCAAAGAGCACTGTTTCTGAAAGATAAATGCACACATAGCTGCTGCTCAAAGAAAAACACACTACATTTGGCAGGCAACTTAGTTGTAAATTACATTTATTCCCTCTCCTGCCTTGGGCCTGCCACACAGAAGAGCAGCCAAAACACATCTTAAAGATTAGGTCTGGTCTGAGCCTGAATATTGGAAGCACCTAAGTTGCTGATCAGTCACAGTGACCTGAGTATGAACATGACTCATTTGATGCTTGATGCATGACACTTTGCTCAAACAGAGCCCACATACATGGAAAAAAATAATCATTCAGGACAAGGAAGAGAGACAAATTTAAAATTGTCAAAGTGTATGCTTCAAAATAAATGGCAGCTAAATACTCTTGAGTGTAACAGTATTTTGGATGTTAGTGAGAATAATAATAAATTAGTAAAGAAATTGGTATTGATTCTGTGGGTTCATGTCTCAATACATCTATAGGTTGTAATGTGAGGATAAAACTAATAAATTAATCTAGCTGAGTAATAATAAGTTCCATTAACACAGTAATATTACCAAATTGATATCTATGAACAATTTCAGATATCAAATTTAACAGAAATTCTTCTATGAGTTAGAATGTACTAGAATTTATTTATTTATTTATTTATTTGGGGGGATGTTGAATTTGGGTAACTTGTTGTTTATCCTAAAAGATCTAACATGCTTACACACAGTCAGGGACACAAAGTCCTTTTTTTCAAGTGAATTATTAGGGAGTTATTTGATGTTTTAAACTCAAGTAACTTCTTTAGAGCCAGATCAACTCCAGATCTCAGAGATTTCACTTGATTAATACAAATCCAATGTAACTCCTCAATTTCTGGCAACCCTTCAACCACCATTGCATGGCACTGCATCTTACCCTGACCACTCTGCCTCACTCCCTGAGGGCATTTATGCTACTTAACAGTAGTTCTGCTGTCATCGTCTTGTTTAAATGAGAGAAAACCCAAGATTTTCCTTTTCAATGCCAGTAAGAGGTGCCTTCATATGTGTATGACAATCATCACACCACCTTGCCCCTGTGCTCCTATAGTAAGTCCTCCAAATGTCCTGGAATCTGCTGAATGTCTTCCAAGACATGACTCCCCCACCACAAACTGAACCCAAAAAACCCCACTGTCAAAATGCTGGTGAGTACTAAATCAAAGCAAAGCATCTTTGATAGAAGAATGTGAAGAGGAGGCAATGGAACAAGGTCTCCAGGGCTACCCACAGGTGGTTCTCTGCTCTGGGACAAGCCAGACAGCACTTCTGCAAATGGTAATCTCTAAATTCCAGAAAAAACAGTCATTTTTCCATGAAGCATCCCCTCAGCACAACAGGCACACAATGCAGGGGCCAGATATCCAAAATCTGACTTCAAGTTACACATGCATATTGAGTAAGTTATGCAGAAAAAGTATGCACTTCAGTTGATCGTTACATATATTTGGGTGCTGGCTTTTCCCCCACTACAGTAGATGAAGCTTGGAAACTTTTTCTGCCTGACAGTACTTAATCTTCATACACAGTCTAAAGAAAATTATATCTACAACATTAAAGTTTTATTTTCTTCAAGTATCAAATCCTATACCCATTAAAACATTTTCCAGCTTCCTGCTTAACTCTTCCCACCCTACCTGCTATTTGCTGTCCTTCCTCACTTTCAAGCTACTCAGGTCAGTCCCTACAGACCTCAATATACTGGCAGCAGGGAGTTAAAAAAAACCATAATCAAAAGCATTTCATGTCTGTATCATCAGCAGAGAGAAAAGGAAAGAAGCAACAGGAAAGAAACAGCTTCATTATGGTGCTCAGCTTCTAGCAAGAAGAGATTTCAGAAGGCAAATGGCCCAAATCAGGCTGCAGAAGCCACTGAAAACTATTTAAAACTCCATAAAATACCTGGCCTTAAAATAACGACAAGGTAATTTATTTAATTTTAGTAAGCATCTTCTAGCATTTGTCTCACCATCATAGGGCCAAAAACCCCACCAAGATCCATGCAGAAAAACACTGCACCTTGAGAAAGTCACAGGGGCACCTGAGTAGACAAAGACCAAAATCTTGGTAAATCTTGCAGAAAGCATAGGATAGGGTACAGCTTATGCTTTACCCTTCCTTGGAGCATTTGACCCTACCTTACAGTGACTTATTTCAGGCCTCCTCTTGGAGAGTTAGACATCTACCTTCTCCTTCAAAAAAAAGGCAGAAGTTCCCCGCTTCCACCTTGTAGCCACCACCATTCAGCTCATCCCAACTCCCTCAAATTCCCCCTTCCCCCAGAAAAGCCTTAGCTAGGCACCCCAAGGTGACATTAAGGACCAGAATTTTAGTTATTAGGCTGGAGTGATCCTGGAGTGGAGCTGTGGATCTCTCTTCCTCTTCAAAGAGGTATCAGAGCAGGAACAGACTCTGGTATCTCACTCCCACGCTGCTGCTTCCTCTCTATTTCACTAAATGGGGGGAAACATTTAGTCCCCTCTTAACTCATTTTCCATTTCTACCAAATGAAAAGCAGAAAAAGTCAGGTCACACCAAAACTTTGCCAGATGAGAAAAGTAATGAGAATGAATGTGGCACAGAAGACAACACACTTTTAAAATCAGTGCAGCCCAATAAAATGCAGTGAAGCAAGATTCTGGACACAGGCACAACAGCTTCTTTGACAAATGAACACTAGAGAGGACTAAGTAAAATAACGACCATCACTATAAATGTTTCAAATTTTGTTTTCATTTCATCAGCAGCTAACAGGTTGCAATTAACACTAGGGTTTGGGAGGTAATAATTATGGTCTTGCTACTGGACATAAATTACTTAATTTATCTGTATTAGAGATGCAGCAGTATGTTTCAAGCATAGTGTGCTTTCATAAATGAACACCTTGAAGCCTGAAATGTCTTGGGAGATGAGCTGGGCAAAAACATCTTCTAGTTCCAAGCTTTTAATTTTCAAAACATTTCACGTTTTGCATTAAGACAAAACCACAGGCTTTTGAAGTTCTTCATTCCAAGAGAACATCAAAGTTTGAGTTCACAGCAGCCCTCAGGGATGTAGCAAAGCAGAGTTAAATCTGGTCTCCTACATAAGTACTCCCATCACCATGTTACCATGAAGTCTTACTTGCTCTCCATCCAAAAAAATCTGTACACAAGAAACTTTATTGAACATGCAGTCTTGAAAAAGTCCTATCCTTCTTAACAAGGTTTTGACTCATCTACATTTTCTGACAGGAAAAAAAAATTATAGCAAAAGAGATGATTCGCTATCCATCTCCTACGTTCCTACACGTTGACACAGGTCAAGCCTGACTGAAGATGGAGTGTGGCCTCTCATATCACATGGGGAACAGGCAGTGTAAGGAAGCAACTGACCACCACACCAAGAGGAAACTGAAATTAAGGACTGAAATTACTGGATCAGCTACAAACAGAAGGCTGGCTTTATAAATGTCCCTATTTTTTACTGTGGCACCTGCATGGCATCATTTGTGGACACACCTTTCTGGTGAGAGCAAGGGTCATCCACCCACTCTAGGAAATTATTTGGTTATCCCTGTGTACCATGGCACATCCTAAAAAGCCGGCACACTCCTTGCAGATGTACTGCACAGTACTGTACTTGTACTGTACAACTGTACATGTACTGTACAGTTGCTGTACAGGTGCTCTCCCCGAGCACAGCCAGGCTGTGGGGATGCTCCCTCCTTACATCTCTGGCTCTTTAGTTCCAGCCATATTGAGAATGTGATGCATGGGAGTCAAACCTGCTGCCTCAATCATTTGGTGTCTCTGAGAAAAATGACTGAGAGTGAATACATATTGAAGAAACGTTTCCTTAAATCACGAGAAAAACCAAGTCAAGGAAAGCTGAAAGACAAGCTTCAAAATTGGTGTGTTTATAGTTAAAAACTCAGTGAGATGGATGACAGACATAAATAAGAACAGACAGGTAGATTAGACAGTTCACAACAAGAATTTGAGAACTACCAATACTTACACACTTTACAGTCATAGCAATTTATGACTCCCCATACAGCTGTTCTTGCAACAGGTGATTTCAGCAGAGTTTGAGCTCAGTTCCCAAGACTGAGCATGAGATTTCTGTCGTTGTTGGGTTTGGGGGGGGCTGATTTTTTGTAGTTTTTAAAGTCAAGCTTCTTCAGCAACTTCTTTTTCCTAAGCTTTCTTGGTAATTAGCCCTAATCAGTATTCAAATGCTGATCTGTCAGGCTATCTGCTGACTTAAGGAAGGGAACACCTCACTAATAGCCCCAGTGTTTCCCTTTGCCTGCAGAAACAACCCCGATAAGGACAGAGACTCCAGCCATCTCCAAAGAGACAGAGCCACAAAGAGCCCTTCTGATCGCTGCTGGCATCTGGCCTTCCCCTCATTAGCACATTAAAGCTGCTCTGTCCATCCCATAAGAGCTACTCTGTCCATTCCTCCCTCTTTCTCTATGGAGCCATTTACGGTGATGCTCCTTTGAAACCCCTCTGGTTCAAGAGGCAGTAACCCCTTCCCAAAGCCCACAGCACAGCCAGTGTCAAAAATTCCCTCTTACAGACAGGCACCCAGTCAGTACCGGCATTTTGAATGTCATAGGTAGACAGAAGACACATACATATTTCGCCTTGCCGAATTGCCCCTCCTAGGGAAAGTCTTTTCCCAATCAGTATGCGCGCTGTCGGGTTTGGATTACAGTGCACTTACCGTATCAAATCACTCCAAACAATTCCTGTCTCAGAACAGGACCGGCAAGGCTTGGATCTTCTAAAGGTGCAAATTCTCAGGAGCAAAAGCAAGGCAAGGGGGACAAAGCTTTCCCATCCTTGCTTCTAAACCTGTCAGGAAAGCACACTCAGAAACTTTGAATCCATACTTGGACACGTTTCCAGTATGCACTACAGCAACAACTTGGAAGCTTTCTGTACTTTAGCTCAACTTTGCTCCTAAATCAAAGCATTTCAAGTGTACTATGGTATGCCAATTAGTAAGTCTGCATTCACTGACACAGGTTCTTTGGAGAGGAAGGGGAAGAACTTCTTTTTCTCATGTTTTACAGGTATTTCCCTTATGCACTCAAATTTTCAGGAACATAGCTAATTTGCAGAGGTCATTTGCTTACAAAATGGCAATTAAAGGTAAACTACTGAGGAAAGGAAACAGCAGACAATTTTTCATCACTTGATTTCTATATCTTCTGCCAGGATGCTTTCCTGTGGGCAGATATGACCTTCCCACTTCCTCAACCAAAAAGAATAAAAGTAACAGGCACAAGAAACCTATTTGCTTATCTATGCTCTGAACTAATTTTCTTTAACTTATCTCAGAATGGATAAAAATTTTTATCTAAAAGGAGAACTACAGCTATCTGAATTGAGCTCATGCTCATTCTTCTACAGTCACTGTTATTCTGGGTGGACTTTGAGAAGTTATTTGTACTTTTAAAGAATAAAAACTCCAAAGGAAGTAAATTCTTTTGTTTTGAAGAAGAAAGCAAAACAACTGAAGGTCATGAATACTCACTCTTTTTTGGATTCAAAAATTATATGTTTGATCCTTGACTTGCTTCTCATTAACAAAAAAAAAAATGCCATAAATTATTTTGTTTGTTTGCCTCTCTGATCAGTCAACTGAAAGATGTTACTGCTTTGGGGCAATGAAACACACTGCTTCAATTTCATTATTATTCAGTTTCAGCTTCTTTCTAGTATATAAATCCCTCTGTCTGATTTACTATGTAGATACATGTTATTAGAAAAAAAAATTACGTTATAGCTTTTGATACTTGCAGCACCATATAAGCAACTCTCATCTCTGAAGAATCAGTAGCTTTGACACATGGTTCAAGTTCAAAGTTAGTCAGCTGGCAGGCCAAACTCTTCCTAACTCCAGTATCAGGGATGAATTGGGCCTGTAATATACTGAAAAAACACTTTTACTCTGACTGCACCCAAACAGCCAGACTTTCCAACAGAAAGAATCTCAATTGTTTTTCTTCATATAATTTTGTTCAATAAATCACTGCCTAGCTTAATAAATTATACTTTTTAGCAACATTATTTTTTCTTCCTGTTCCTAAGACAGGAATTAGACCCTGCAGTATCTTTATGCACATGGCTAAAATTTATTTTATAAAATAAATAAGCAAAGAAGTAGGAAGAGATTCACACTGTTCCTGAGAAAGTTTTCACAATTCACTAGTGGAGAGAACATAACTACAAAGCTATTTAAAAGATGGCATGACACTGAATGTCTGAAATTGCTCTTTTTTCATTTTCTGATTCAAGTATGTCTCTTATATTCTGATACAATTTTTAGGGAACTTCTGAGAAATACAAAAAGCCATTTAGCAACGGATAGCAAGAAAAAGGCCATGAAGATATCCTTGAAACAGCAAGATAAGGCATAGCTAGATTTTATAGCTAATATTCCTTAAGAAAGTATTAAGAGATACAAATGGGTAAACCCAGAAAAATGTATGTGCCACCCCGCTTTCTAAAAAAGTCCTCATCAAGGAAAGCAATACAATAGCAGTGCCTTAGATGTTACTCTGGAGACAGAATAATCTCATTTACTTAGCTAAAATAACTTTGTCACAGCATCTAAAGATATTAATTCATGTTCCTTGCAGAAACTTCATTTTCCTTCCTTGTCCTGGTGCTCAGGACTACAGAGATAGTGTTCATGTATAAGCAGGTATCTCATTTGTTGGCTCTTGTTTAGAGACATAATTTGTAAGAATCTCCCAAAGAGATCATTTGGCAACCTGCTCCCCCCTGTGTTTCAGTAATATTTATTGTCTGTCCAGTTCCTCTAAAGAGGTGATAACCAGCTTTCTCAAGACAAGATCAACCTGTAAATTAGTTAAAAATACTTCAGCGGCCACAGGCAGTGTTTGGCAGGTGATTCTCTGCCCTTCAGATCACCTACGGAGTGCAAGAAAGGGAAACAAGACCCCTCTCTGTGCTAGAATACAGCCAGATGGTTGAGACCCACCAACAGGTATCTCTGAGATACGTAGGTTCCAGGGTGGAGGCGTGAAGAACTGCAGAACTCCAAGCCACATGATTTTCTCCCTATTTTCTTGCTTCACACTATAGGTGGGAGGCAATGCGGAGCAGGTGAGTCACTGATCATTAAGTGGTCCTCTACAAGCAGACGGAGTTGGTGGAGTCCAATTTCAGCTTCACAGAAGTTTGAAGAAGCAAGGAATCAAGCAATCAAGCAGACAACATTATTCTTCCTCTCCTCTGCAATATATCAGGGCAGATTCAGTTGGGGACACCTGCTCAGAAAATGTCACAAGGAAGGTAGCAGGCAGCTTCCTGCAGCTGGGATTTATGGACCATGGGTGTGCGTCACAGGTCCAGGAACATATCTGCAGTATGTAATGACCACAACATTTCCCCTTAATGCAACGGCAATTCAAAGCCATCCTCTCCTGGCTCAGAACCATAGAATCATTAAGGCTGGAAAAGACCTCTAAGACCACTGAGTCCAACCATTAGCCAAGCACTGCCAGGTCTGCCATTAAACCTTGTCCCTAAGCACCACATCTACTTCAAGAATAACAGGAAGTTTGATCTAATTGCAGCAGGTCATGTTCACCATCACTGACAGCCCAGAATTTATATTCAAATTATTCCACTAAATTCCACAATTTTGCTGAGAATCTCCAGTCCTCCATGATTCTGACCCCTCACTTTTGTGTTTTGCCTTGGTTTTCTGTTATGGTCAACTTTTTTCAGAGTGCAGTGTTTGCTGTGATCACTGAAATAGATTTTTACAGTCAAACAGCTCTGCTTTCAGTGTGTTCTCTTTCAAACACCCTGGGGGGGGTTGTTTCAGTGTTTATTACTTCGGGATCTATTGAGTGAACAGAGAGGAGAGGTTGGAATTTGAAGTTAAAATAAGCTTCTATAGTTTGTAAAACAATTTTAAGAGGAAACTTCAAAGGTAATTCAGGAATCAGCAAGTGCCTGGGTGACTGAACTGCTAAATATAACATGAGAGAGAAACAATGTTCAGTTTCTGCCAGTGCCTATCCCCAGTCTCCTGCTGTCATGTTTCCTCTGAGACCACAAAATAATCTGTCCCTTCCCTGGGCACAGACTTCTTATCAGGGCTTCTTGGGACAGGATAAGCATTTTAAATTAAAAGATTCAATTCAGATTAGATATAAGGAAGCAGGTTTTTACTATGAGGGTGGTGAAACACTGGAATAGGTTGCCCAGAGATGTGGTAGATGCCTCATCCCTGGAAACATTCAAGGTTGGGCTGGATGTGACTCTGAGCAACCTGAGCTAGTTGAAGATGTTCCAGATGAATGCAGGAGGGCTTGGATTAGGTGACCTTTAAAGGTCCTTTCCAACCCAAACTATTCTATGATTCCACCAGCTATAAGCAGGTTTCTGGCAGCTCCAGCTGTTGTAAGCCTTTATATTTTGATATCTGCCTGAGGATCCTCTGCTTTGTCTAGCAGAAAACAGAAGCACATGAGCTCATCACAATGAGTCAATCAGGAATCTTTCACAAATGGGTCTCAGGCAAATGCACACAAAGTGCATACAAAGTATAGGCAGCACAGAGAAAGTGCTACTCTTTTCTAGTAAAAAAACAATTGGAAAAGCCAATGTTTGGGTTGTTCCGAGCTCCTACTTTATGGATATGCCATATATATTTCTTCCTTTCCCTTATGTATTTGCATGCTATTGTTTCCACAGAAGATGAAAATATAAACATTGTGTCAGGATTGATTTCACTGTGTCAGGATTGATTTCACTGTATCAACAGAAATACTGATGAAAGCAGTGATGTTACACGGACTGAGATATTAGTTCCCATGGAAAGTTGGAAGAAACTTAAGGAAACATAACTTAGGCAAAATGTCCATTGATACAGACTGTGCGATTGGCTAAGGATTAAAATATCTTAGTAAAAAGTCTTCTCCTTCTCCATGAATCACATAAATTTAGGAAATTTTTACTCTTATTTCATATTAGAGGAGGAAAAAAGAACGCATTCATGAAAAAGTGACTGAGCTTCTGTTTGCTAGGTTGCTCCTCTGGGCAATGGGAGATCTCATTTCTAGATTCAAGTTTCTGAATCAGAGATTTGAACTTTGGTCACCACAGCCCATTTCTACCCTTTTCCTCCCCTGAAAAAAACAAACAAAATCACCAAACAAACAAACAAAAAACCAAACCAAAACAAACCCACCACAACCTAGATATTCTCATTTCAATCATATATGAAGAACAATAACTATTGATCTGATTCTTTATCTATGGCTGAGAATCATATATATGCATAGGCACGATAACTGCCTAGACTATATGAATTAATCCAACACCTCCTAGCCATGACAACTGTGGTCAATTTGATGACTCTCTGGAGATCACTACTACCACAGGAGAACCTATTGCTTTTGTACCTGATCTCTTCACCACATCTTAATATATATCTCTTGCTGGTCCTGAGAAAACCTCTTTTCTCTAATATCTTATTTCAGGACTGACACACCTCGGGACAACGAAGCAGAAGGAGAGCAGGATACTGCAAGCACAGGACACCTAAGATGACACAGACTGCCATGTTGAGGAATTGAGTGAATTTTACTGTACTGAGAGTTGCAAATCCACATGTAAAAGAAAATGTGTAATTGAGTTGAAGCCGCTCTTGTTTTGATTTCTTTTCAATCCTTCTCATGCTCAGATAACAAAAGTTAAATATTTCTTCTCTTATTGATGCTTTGGAAAATCCTTCTAGTTTGGTAACTGTTAATTAGCTGCATGTAGTAGAGGACAAATAGCTTCATGTATTTGTAACAATGTAACACTTTTAAGAATAGTAATTCCTAATATTTAAAAGCTTCAAAGGGTCAACGACCTTCATCTTCAAACCTAATATATCCAGACAGAACAGCTGGGTTTAGTAGCTTGACCGTCCTACACATATCTGAAACTAAAGCTGCGACAATGAGGCCAAGGCTGGTACGCACCATTCCATTGCTGCAACTGCTCTGTTAGCAAGTAAGAGTCATTAGGCAGAAGTGATGGCTCCAGCTGGCTTTTCAGACAGGAGCTCCTTCTGGAGAAGTGCAACCAGTTAGGCACTGGATGGACTTTTGTTTCGTAGTAAAAACCTCTGCCCTAATCAAATGCAGTGCAAAAGAAACAACTGGCAGACAGGTGAGTGCAAAAGATCTAAGTAAGATGGTTCCAGTGTTTTCTTGTGCCTTCGGTGAAATAATTTACTCTGAGTACCCTGCAGCTTTCCCATCTTTGCACTGACAATTCTGAGCCACACGCACGGGCGAACCGACCGGCTCGCCTCTTTCCAGCATCCCGCTCCCGCAGCCCCAGCGTGCCGCTCCCTGGCCATGCGAGCTGGTCGGAATCGGGCAAAGATCCCACACTCGGCCCCCCGGAGCATCAGGCCGCGCCCGGCCGCTGCGGGCGGCCCCGGCCGGTAGCCCCGTGGGCCCGCCCCTTCCCCGTCGCCCCTCTCGCAGCCGCCCGCGCTCCAACTTCGCCGGCAGCGACTCTGCCGCCGGCCGGGCTGCGGCAGCGGGGATATCAACTCCCTCCTCCCTCTGGCCCTCGCCTGTCCGCGACGGGCCGGGAGAGCCGGAGCGGGCGGGATGCGCGGAGGCTCCGCAGCGGAGGTTGTGCCTTGCGGGCACAGCAGGTGCGACCGGCACC